>CM024755.1:141460184-141927217 GCA_014218235.1 Colocasia esculenta | reverse complement strand
GTATTTCGACCATACTCCTTCTTGCACTGAAAAGCCACTTTTCTTCAGGTTTCTGGACCTTATAGACTGGCCCATCTTTTCAGCTACCGCACCTGACAGATCTACTCCAAAGTGCTTGAAATCTTGGTCAAAAGGGGCATATGGAAGGGAAACATTCAACTTACTCTTTGTTTCCCATAACTGAGCATGTGCCCTTCATTCGCTCAATCATCACAGCGGCCAGGTTTATCTCTTTGTTCTGGATTGCCCAGAACTAATGTCCGAATCTGCCCTAGTGCATGAGGAAAAGGTTGCACTACGGGGAACTAAGATTTGGCAGACTAAAAATGCAGCAACCGGTTGAACGCGGACATCTGATTAATATCCAGCTTCCCATCCTTCAACTTAAATCCTGGACCGATGATCCCGAGACCTTTGACTTCATCATTCACAGAGTGAATGCCACTAAATCCGAGGTCTTTACTCCAAACAGATCACGCAATAGCTCAGGGTTATTCTGATTTGGATACCCTTGACAGAGGAAACAAGAGATCCATCTGCTTCTGACTTCAGACAGATGTAGAGGCTTTTACCAAATCCGGGTAGCTTACTTCACTGAAGGTGACCACATCCTCCACTGCGATCTTCTTAGAGTATCAACTAGCCTGGCCAAGCCACTCTTCTCAAGATTCTGAACATCCACTGCCTTATTTCCGCAAATCTTGTCTTCACGAAAGTAAATCTTTCTTGCTCCTTTGGGGATAAATACTCAGCACTGTAGCCCCCAACACTTCCGGAGATCAACGGAGCGGCCATGGGTGCAGAGAAGAAAGATTCGGGAAGGGAGGATGATGGAAGGGACGGAGTTTTCGAAGGAGTTCTTCGCGGAAGAGAAGAAGGCTTCAAAGATGCAGAGAGTTGATCCCAAAGTCGTTAGGGCATCAGCTTTGGGTGAACAGATAGAGAATAAAAAGGGTAAAGGTGGAAAGACGAATCGATCTCAAAGCGTTTTGGATAAAATATTTACTTTAATGACAGGAGGAGCGCCAAAAGGCGGCAAGGTAGAAAGCGACAAAAAGGTTTGACAAGTCAAACAACTTTCTACACAGAAGCGGTCAAAGCATATAGATAACTGAGTTTTGATTAACTTTAACGGAGAGAGACTTTTCATTTAATCTGAAAAATTTATATGTCAATAAATCACAGAAATTCTTTCACAAATTGCACATCCCTAGTTCCCTTCTAAGAATGTAAATCTCTCTTCAGGTAGGGCTTTTGTGAAGATATCTGCCATTGACCATTTGTATCTATAAACGAATTTCTAAATTACCACTAGCTACATGGTCTCGAATAAAATGATATTACCTCAATGTGTTTCGTCCTTGAGTGTTGAACTGGATTTTTGGTGAGGTTGATGGCACTAGTATTATCACACAATAGAGGAATTGATTTGATGTGAATGCCGAAATCTTCAAGTTGTTGCTTTATCCAAAGAAGTTGTGTACAGCAACTTCCAGCAGCAACATATTCCGCCTCAGCTGTTGATAGAGCTACTGAATTTTGTTTCTTGGATGTCCATGATATTAAGCATCCTGCAAGAAACTGACAACATCCACTGGTGCTCTTTCTATCTACTTTGCAACCAGCATAATCAGCATCTGAATATCCTATTAGATTTATCTCACAAGATCTAGGATACCAGAGACCTAAATCATGAGTTCTAGCTAATATCTAAATATTCTTTTTACAGAGATTAAGTGAGACTCTCTAGGGTCTGCCTGATATCTAGCACACATGCATACACTGAACAAAATTCTGGTCTACTGGCAGTTAAGTAAAGTAATGATCCTATCATACCTCGATAATTCTTTTGATCTACCCTTTTACCTTTTTGATCACTGTCCATTCTGGTTGATGTGCTCATTGGAGTTGATAATGGCTTTGCATCTTCAAATCCAAATTTCTTCAACAGCTCTTTGGTGTACTTTGCTTGACAGATATGAGTGCCATCCTTCCCTTGCTTGATTTGCAATCCAAGGAAGTAGCTTAACTCCCCCATCAAGCTCATTTCGAATTCTCCCTGCATAAGCTTTTCAAAGTACTTGCAAAGAGATTCATCAGTAGATCCAAAATAATATCATCCACATAGATTTGTACAAGAAGTATATGTTTACCTTAGATTTTATAAATAATGTACTATCTACTTTTCCTCTAGTGAAACCATGATTAATAAGAAATTACTGAGCCTTTCATACCAGGCTCTAGGAGCTTGCTTTAGACCTATAAAGCCTTATGTAGTTTAAATACATGATTTGGAAATTCAGAGTCGTCAAAACCTGGAGGTTGTTCAACATAAACTTCCTCCTTGATGAAACCATTTAAAAGGCTGATTTGACATCCATTTGGAAAAGTTTTAAATCAAGTGCGGATGCATAAGCAAGTAAAATCCTAATGGCCTCAAGTCTAGCTACAGGTGCATAAGTTTCATCGAAATCTATGCCTTCCTCTTGGGAGTAGCCTTGAGCCACCAATCTGGCTTTGTTCCTTAAGATTATTCCAGACTCATCCAGTTTATTTCTGAACACATTTGGTGCCAATAACTGAATGATTGGATGGTCTAGGAACAAGTGACCATACTTGTTTCTCTTGAACTGATTTAGTTCATCTTGCATGGCTAATATCCAAGATTCATCAGATAAAGCTTCATTGACTGTCTTAGGCTCTACTTGAGAAACAAATGCTAAATAGTCGCATGGAATTACATTACCTCTAGTTCTTACCCCTACAGATGGATCACCAATGATGTTTTCAGGAGGGTGATCTTTCTGATGTCTCCATTCCTTTGGAAGATCTTTATGTTGGATTTCTGTTTGCTGCAGTTCTTCCAGAGTTGGATCCTCTTTGTCCTTATTGAAGTTTCTTTAATTTTTCGGACAGACATCTGCATCATCAATGTCACTAATTTCTTCCTTTTTCAAGGAAGGGTTAGATTCATCAAAAATAACATGTACTGATTGTTCAATTAATAAGGAACGTTTATTGAAAACTCTATAACCTTTAGGTTTAGAGGAATACCCCATGAAAATGCCTTCATCTGATTTGGCATCCAACTTACCAATGTCCCTTTTTCCATTGTTATGGATGAAGCAAGGACATCCAAATATTCTGAAATGGCTAATCTTTGGCTTCTTTTCTTTGTAGAGTTCATAAGCAGTCTTTTTCAGAATTGGCCTGATCATCACTCTATTTATGATATAACATGCAGTGTTGATAGCTTCGGCCCAGAAATATCTTGGCAGATCATATTCTGATAACATTGATCTTGCCATATCCAAAGAGTTCTGTTTTTCCTCTCAGCAATTCCATTCTGTTGAGGTGTCCTTGGAGCTGAGAAGTTGTGCTCAATTCCTTGATCATCACAGAACTTCGCAAACTTTTCATTCTGAAACTCACCACCATGATCTGATCGAATAGAGACAATTGAGAATTTCTGATCTTTCTGAACTTTCTTACTGAAGCTGACAAAATTCTCAATGTGTCATCTTTGTGCTCTAAAAAGGATACCCAAGTGAATCTTGAATAATCATCAACTATTACAAATCCAAAATTCTTTCCTCCCAAACTGGTAGTCCTCATTGGCCCAAATAAATCCATGTGAAGTAGTTCTAAGGCTTTGAGGTGGTTACTACAGTCTTTGATTTGAAGGAGCTCTTGGTGTGCTTCCTCTTGCACAAGGTCTGCAAATGCTATCCAATCTGAAATTTACCTTTGGCAGTCCTTCAACTAGTTTTCTTTTTCTGAGCTTGTTCAGCCCATCCAAGCTGCAGTGGCCCAATCTTCTGTGCCACAACTCAGTTGATTTATCTTTGCTAGCTGCCAAACACACATCTTGATCCTTGAGTTCATCGAGATATAGAACATACAAATTTCTTTCTCTGTAGGCTTCAAATATGACTTCACCATCTTTTAAGATACTGCATTTTGATTCTTGAAACTGAATTTGATGGCCTTTGTCACACAATTGGCTGATGCTGATGAGATTGTGCTTTAACCCTTTGACCAGCATTACATCCTTTATGACTGATTTTCCTTTGATGTTCACAGACCCGCTTCCTATCACACAGTCCCTTTTCCATTATCTCCATAGGTGACTGTACCTTCTTCAGCTTGGAGATCAACAAATATCTTCTTGTTGCCTGACATATGCCTTGAGCACCCACTATCCAAATACCATTTGGATGCTCGAGGGTTAACCTGAAATGAAAACATCAAGCTTTAGGTACCCAAATTCTTTTTGGGTCCTGATTGGTTAGTATCATCAACTTTACCTTTTAATATCCATTTTTATGTCTTGTTGGCATGTCATTTTAATATGTCCTAACTTGTTGCAGTGACTGCAGCAGGATAACTTAGTTACTTTTCTATGTATTTGAAATCAGCTTTGTATGCTACATCTTGTTCAGGTACAAATTTGGTGTTGGATATGTTTTAGGGTATATTATGGTTTCTTCATTATCTGGGGGTGTATATCCTAATCCATTTTTCTTTTTACCCGATCTCCTAGCACCTTTTAATATTAAAGAGTTTTTACCATTGGTAAATTTTTCTAGGGTGCTTGCTAGTGTATTGTTTTCTTCATTTAATTCATTTACAGTTTTTCTTAATCATCTGAGTTTTCCTGTTTTCTAGGTCAGTGATTTTGTGTTCTTGTCTTTTAAATTTTCACATAATAGTTCATTTCTTCTCTTAAGCTCAACTATTTGTTTTTCTAGTTCTTCTTCGTTTTCAGATTTTAATCTGAGTTGGTATTTTCGAGACATGTGATATTTTTCTTGCTTAGCTTAGTAGTTTACACACTTCTTTATACTTATTGTAGAGTTCATTAAATGCACTTTCCAAATTATCCGAATCTGAGTCATTACAGGAATCGAAAGAAGAATCAGATGTTACCTTATCCTCGGTATTCGCCATGAGAGCCAAGTTGGCTTCTTCACCTTCACTGCTCGAGCTTGACTCACTATCTGAGTCGCTGCTGTTGTCCCATGCAGCTGCCATGGCTTTCTTTTTGAATCTTCTGAACTTCTTGGAGCTGTCCTTCTTCTTGTGATCATTTTTCTTTAACATTGGACAGTCTGCCTTGATATGTCCAGGTTTCTTGCATTCATAGCAAAGTGGCTCATTCCTCTTCTGATCTTTTCCATCTGGTCTCTTGAGATCTTTGTTTTTCTTGAAGTACCTCCTACCAGACTGGAACTTCTTTTTCTTTGCCAAGATTCTCTGCAATCTTCTTGAGAGCATGGCTTCTTCATCATCACTATCTTTGCTATCTTCACTGTTATCTAAGGATTCTTCTGATGAGTCCCCATTAGCTTTAAGCGCATTTGACTGCTTCTTTCTACTGGAGGATTCTCCTAGTCTTTCCATGTTTATTTCATGGGCCATGAGAGACCCAATGAGTTTTTCTACTGACATTCTCTTAAGATCATTAGCTTCTTCGATAGCTGTGACCTTTGCCGTCCATGAAGATGGCAGGGATCTGAGAATCTTTCTTACCATATCTGCATTTTCATATGACTTTCCTAGACTTGCTAGGCCATTAGTAATGTCAGTAAATCTACTAAACATTTGGGTAATAGACTCACCTGTTTGCATTTGAAATCTTTCATACTGAGTGACAAGAATGTCAATTCTTGTCTCCTTTACTTTGTCTGTACCTTCATATGTGATCTTTAACTTTTCCCACATTTCCATGGATGATTGCAAGCTGAAACTCTGTTGAACTCTTTCTTGCTTAGAGCACAACATAGAATGCTCTTAGCTTACAGTTCAAGGAGATTTTCTTTCTATCTTCATCTGTCCATTGTGCTTTCTCATTTGTGACGACCAGATCACCTTCTTCCACTATTGACCAGATTTGATAATCGTGGCCTTGTAGAAAGTATTCCATCCTGGTCTTCAATACGTATAATCTTCACCATCGAACAAAGGAGGTCTGTTGACAGACTGACCTTCGAAGTGACTTTGGGCTGCCATTGATCTTTGCTCTTCAGATCGTTGGATCTTCTTCTTTGTCGAAGAGACGGGCTCTGATACCACTTGTTGCCCAGCTAGCTAGCCCAGAGGGGGGGGGGGTGAATGGGTTAATAAAACTTCGATCTTTGATTAAAACCTGTTTACTGAAAAGATTGCACAACTTAATAACAAGGTTAGAGTTAGAGCAAACAAGATAACAATCACACAAACACAATCCACAAGACACAAGGATTTTATCCTGGTTCGGAACTCCTCTCCACAGGAGACCTACGTCCAGTCCCTGAGCAATACCTCAGGATTTTACTAACAAGGGTACAATCCCCTTAAGGATCCTTACACCCAGCCTCAACTGGTCTTCCTTCAGCCTGAAGGGAACACAACCACCCTGGATACCACCAGGTCTTCCTTCGTCCAGAAGGGAACAACAACCACCCTGGATACCACCAGGTCTTCCTTCGACCAGAAGGGAACACAAACTAATCAGAAAAGGTTGTGAAAACAGGCTTCAGATTCTAGCTTGACCAGCTACAACCTGAAGCTCCTAAGCCCCCGAGAGAGAAAGAGATTTGACAAGGTTTTTCTCTCCAAGGACCACACAGGCTCTTACAAATGAGAAGATTCTTTTGAGCACAGAGAGCTAAGAGCTTAGAACAGGTTTCGAGTGGAGGCTTCGCTCTTCTTCAAGGTTCTAAAGATTGTAATGGATGGATTCCTTTCGCTTCTTAGATCAAGCGATGTTTTCTATCAGATGCTTCTTTTCGTCTTGAGTTTCTATTTAAACTGCTGATTCAAATTCGAACGTTGAATGTCGTTGTCTCTTATCCTTGTGTACGTTAGACTGGTTACTGAGGAAGCTTCTGATTGTCAGTCTTTATCCTGGTGTACACGCCAGAGAGATGTCATAGAACTTTGTATCTTGAGTCCAACGTTGTCCAGATGAGTCTTGTCAGATATCTGTAAGCATATCATCAATAAATAGAAGACAGCTAGGACTGCTGTCTATTGTTAGTGAGATTGAACAGATATTGCAGTATATAGCAAAGCTCCTTTCTGTCCAAGAAAAGTACGTAGACAGAGTAGCATAGAAATGGAAGATATTGTCTGCATGCATGGGAGATACGATCAGAGAGCATTTAATGCATAGCAGTCAACAGACAAGATATGACTTTGACTTTTCAACGCTATTAAAAGCATTATACTGATGCAGAAAGAAATTTGATAAAAAGAATCTTGCTGACTTCATCACTTATGAAATCGTTATGAATTATAGCAAGTCGTTATGAACTGTAAAGAAATCGTTGTGATAACTTATGAAGCCGTTACAACAGGCAAGTCGTTGTGAGCTCTAAAGAAATCGTTGCAAGAGATCGTTATGACTAATAAGGAAGTCGTTATGCGAAATCGTTATGACTAATAAAGAAGTCGTTGCGCGAAATCGTTATGACTAATAAAGAAGTCGTTGCGCGAAATCGTTATGACTAACAAAGAAGTCGTTGCGCGAAATCGTTATGACTAACAAAGAAGTCGTTGCGCGAAGTCGTTATGACTAACAAAGAAGTCGCTGCGCGAAATCGTTATGACTAACAAAGAAGTCGTTGCGCGAAATCGTTATGACTAACAAAGAAGTCGTTGCGCGAAATCGTTATGACTAACAAAGAAGTCGTTGCGCGAAATCGTTATGACTAACAAAGAAGTCGTTGCGCGAAATCGTTATGACTAACAAAGAAGTCGTTGCGCGAAATCGTTACGGCTAGAGAGTCGTTGCGAGTTCTAAAGAAATCGTTACGAGGTCTAAAGAAATCGTTACGGCTAGAGAGTCGTTGCGAGTTCTAAAGAAATCGTTACGAGGTCTAAAGAAATCGTTACGGCTAGAGAGTCGTTGCGAGTTCTAAAGAAATCGTTACGAGGTCTAAAGAAATCGTTACGGCTAGAGAGTCGTTGCGAGTTCTAAAGAAATCGTTACGAGGTCTAAAGAAATCGTTACGGCTAGAGAGTCGTTGCGAGTTCTAAAGAAATCGTTACGAGGTCTAAAGAAATCGTTACGGCTAGAGAGTCGTTGCGAGTTCTAAAGAAATCGTTACGAGGTCTAAAGAAATCGTTACGGCTAGAGAGTCGTTGCGAGTTCTAAAGAAATCGTTACGTAACGATTTGAGTGTTCCGGTCAAAGAGGGAGTCGTTCTGCTTATCAAAGAAGTCGTTACAGGGACTTGGTAGAAATGATGGGACTTACCAGATTGACTTGATCTTTCATTTTCTTTTGCTTCCTGTTCTCAAAGCTCAAGAAATCCATTAGAGTTATTTTGTTAATCATCAAAATTAATATATAAATAATGGAAATATTTATTATGGGGACAGTTTGGTCATCAAGGTGTGCATCCATTTGAACATTATAGTCAGCTAACTGACTTTTGATCCACAACACTTGAGCTGCACAACTTCCTGCAGCGACATATTCTGCCTCTGCAGTGGAGAGAGCAACCGAGTGTTGTTTCTTGGATGCCCACGAAACCATGCAACCGCCAAGGAATTGGCAATATCCACTAGTGCTTTTTCTATCAATTTTACATCCAGCATAGTCAGCATCAGAATATGAAATCAAATCAAAGCTACTGCCTGCTGGGTACCAAAAACCCAAATTGCATGTGCCTGAGAGATATCGGAAAATTCTCTTGACTGCAATTAAATGGCTTTCCTTTGGACTAGATTGATATCTAGCACAAAGGCAAACACTGAATTGAATATCCGGTCTACTTGCAGTAAGATAAAGGAGTGAGCCAATCATACCTCGGAAGTGCTTTGCATCTACCGGTTTACCTTTCTCATCATTTTCCAATTTGATGCTTGTGCTCATTGGGGTGGAGGCTGGTTTAGCTTGCTCAAATTGAAATCGTTTGAGAAGCTCTTTGACATACTTTTCTTGAGTTATGAAGAATCCGTCTTTATGTTGTTTCACCTGCAAACCAAGAAAGAATTGAAGCTCCCCCATTAGACTCATCTCAAATTCACTGTGCATGTGTTTAGAAAATTCTTCACACAGTGAAGGGTTAGTAGAACCAAATATTATATCGTCCACATAAACTTGAACAACAATTATGTGATTGCGAACCTTCTTAGTGAAGAGTGTTTGGTCTACTTTACCTCTTGAGTAGTTCTTGCTTACCAGAAAATTGCTTAGTCTATCATACCAAGCTCGAGGTGCCTGTTTCAAACCATAAAGAGCTTTGTGCAATTTATACACATGGTTAGACATTTCAGAATTTTCAAAACCTGGTGGTTGAGAAACATAGACTTCTTCTTTGATATAGCCATTTAAGAAAGCAGTTTTAACATCCATTTGATAGAGTTTGAACTTATGGGAGCATGCATATGCCAATAAAATTCTGACTGCTTCTAACCTGGCTACAGGAGCAAAGGACTCTTCAAAGTCTACACCAAATTCTTGACTATATCCTTTTGCTACGAGTCTTGCTTTATTTCTGATCACTTTTCCTTCTTCATTAAGTTTATTCCTAAACACCCATCTAGTTCCTATGATAGAGATTTCAGGGGTTTTAGGAACTAAACTCCATACATTGTTTCTTTGAAATTGACCAAGTTCCTCATGCATAGCATCAATCCATGAGTTGTCTTTTAAGGCTTCTTCAACATTTTTGGGTTCCACTTGAGAAACAAAAGCAAAAAGATCATGTTCAATTATTTTTCTTACTTGAGACCGTGTTTGAACAGAATCATTTAAGCTACCATCACATCATCAAGTGGGTGATCTTTGGAATACCTCACATTTGTGATTGTTGAAGGGCCGGGAGTATCTTGTCCTTGAGGAATTTGATCTTGTGAGTGTCGATCTTCAGGAGGTTCACTTTCTGGTGGATTCTCTTCAAGAGTTTCATCTGGTTTTCTGAATGCTATTTCATCATCTTCATCATAGTCCCTGTGAAGATATCCACCTTTGGTCTTGGAATCTTCTTCAGATTTGTCTTTTGCTTTGACTTGAAGATCCTTAAGTGATGTTCCTTCATCCTCTTTTTCAGTCCTGTTAATATTCAAACAGTTAGATTTGGCATAAGTCTCATCAAAGATGACATGTGGAGTTTCTTCCACAGTGCGTGTTTTATTGTTAAACACCCTATATGCCCTAGAGTGTTTTGAGTAGCCTAGAAAAACACCTTGATCACTTTTGGCTTCAAATTTATCTAAATCAGATTTATCATTGTTATGAATAAATACCTTTGAGCCAAAAACTCGGAAGTACCCAAGGTTGGGTTTCTTACCTTTCAACAACTGGTAGGGGGTTTTCTTTATCACAGGTCTTACCATGGCTCTGTTTAGAATGTAGCACGAAGTGTTCACTGCTTCTGCCCAAAATCTTTTGGAGAGTTGGCTTCAACCAGAAGAGTGCGAGCCATTTCCACCAATGTTCTGTTTTTCCTCTCCACTACTCCGTTTTGTTCTGGAGTCCTTGGGGAAGAGAACAGATGTTCAATCCCTTCGTGCCTGCAAAAATCAGAAAATGCATTGTTATCAAATTCTCCCCCGTGATCGGTGCGGATTGAGCATATTTTATTCACATTGCCATGCTCAATCTTGTTAAAGAATTCTTGGAAGATTGAAAGTGTTTCACTTTTGTGTGCCAAGAATTTGACCCATGTGAACCTAGAAAAATCATCTACAATGACAAAACCAAAATGTTTGCCATTGAGACTTAGAGTTCTAGTTGGTCCAAAAAGGTCCATGTGCAACAATTCAAATGGTTTAGATGTGCTTACTGGTGCTTTAGACTTGAAAGACTTCCGGGTCTGTTTTCCCTGTGCACATGCATCACAAAAACTTTCATTGTTGCTAAAAGAAATGTCAGGAAGTCCACTTACCAATTTGAGCTTCATGATCTTGTGCAACACGTTGTAGCTCGCATGGCCAAGCCTACGATGCCACAAGGTCAATTCATCCTGTCTATTTGCAACAAGACACAAGTTGTCATTCTCTGGATCATCTAAGTCAACTAAGTAAATGTTATTCACTCTTTTTCCAAAAAATTTCACACTTCCTGTTTCTTTATCAACAATTTGACATGAATTTGATTCAAAATGACGTTGTGACCTCTATCACATAATTGACTTATGCTAAGCAAATTGTGATTAAGGCCATCAACCAACAATACATTTTCAATTGAATTGGAGGTACACTTACCAACATTACCTGTGCCAATGATTTGGCCTTTGTTATTACCTCCAAAAATGACTTGTCCTCCGTCTTTCTCCACTAGGAAACAGAATTTACCTTTGTCGCCCGTCATGTGCCTCGAACAGCCGCTATCCAAGTACCATTTGTTTTGATGTTGGGCTGCTAGGCATTCCTGCAAATGTGGATCAGACAAGAGGTTTTGGTACCCAAATTACTTTGGGTCCCAAAATTTCATTCATGCAACAAAGTAGATGTTTAGGAATCCAAACTTGTTTGACTTTTTGTTTCTTTGGATTATTCCAACATTGTTTTTCATCATGACCAATCTTTTTACACACATTGCATGAAGGAATTTTCTTTTCAATTTTCTGTTGCTTGATAGACTGTTTATTCATTGAAACTGTTCTTGTCTGTCGACAGGCACCATTGTATCTGTCGACAGGTGGCTTTTTCTTTTGTTTGTTGGGAACATTTTGTTTGTGTAGTATTGGCTTGGTCTGAGACTTTCTTGAATTATGCTTTGTGGGAGCATGCTTGGTTGTGCTTGGGCTAGGATCAACAAATGAAGTTATCAATGACTCTCCTATTTTCTTTTGTTTGACAGGTTGATATCCTAATCCATGCTTGGTTACATGTATTTTGGCGCCCAAAACCGCATCTAGATTTTGCTTCCCTTTTACAAATTTCATTAAGTCCTCAGATTTTTCTTTCAATTCCTTTTCAGTTTGTTCCAACTTTTCTTGGTTTCCAATTGTTCTTCTTGAAGGAATTCAATGGAATGGCTTAAACAGTCTTTTTCTTTTTGTATTTCTTGCAATTTCATTTTCAAGCAATCCATTTCTTCATTATGAGTCTTTTCATCAACTTTCATCATTTCTAATTCTTTTGTCAGGAATGCAATTCGTTCATCATTGTTCTTATCATGCACAAGGGAGTTGCATTTCTTTTTTAATGCTCTATTCTCAGATCTATATTCACGAAATTTTCAAATAAAGTAGTGTATGCTTCCTCCCATTCACTTGCAGTGAAATCATCAAATGAGAAATTTACCTCGCTGGAGTCATCACTCCTGGCCATCAAGCATTTCACTTCTTCATCATCGGATGTTTCTTGTGCATCTTCATCTTCATCTTCATCACTCCAGGTGGCCAACATTGCTTTGGCCTTTTTGGAGGTGAATTTTTCTTTCTTCAGCTTCTTCTTGAGTTCTGGGCATTCTCCTCTCATATGCCCCTGTTTCTTGCATTCATAACAAACAATGTCAGATTTTTTGTTGTACTCATATTTTGTGAAAAATTTTCTTAGGAAAGGGTTTGGAGTTACCTGTGTCTCTCCTCTTGAACTTGAGAAATTTCTTGAATTGTCTAGTGAGCATTGCCATTTCATCATCATCACTCTCACTAGACGTTTCTTGCTCATCACTATCTTGTTGAATGGATTTCTTGGAACTTGTTGAGGTTTTATTGGATGCTTTTAGAGCAATTGACTTCCTAGGATTTTCTTCTAATTCTTTTCTCTTGATGTTGATTTCATATGTCATTAGAGAGCCAATTAGTTCATCCAATTTCATTTTGGAAAGGTCTTTGGAATCCTCAATGACAGTGGCCTTAGTATTCCAAGATGAAGTAAGAGAACGAAGGATCTTTCTTACTAAGTCACTTTCAGAGTATTCCTTCTTAAGACCTTTTAGCCCGTTAACTATTAGCATGAATCTTGCAAACATGTCTGATACGGTTTCATCAGTTTTCATCTTGAACATTTCATATTCAGACACTAACATGCTAACTTTAGTTTCCCTTACCTCGGACGTACCTTCGTAAATGAGTTCAAGCTTGTCCCACATCTCTTTTGCTGTTGAGCATGTGGAGACTCTTGAGAACTCCTTTGGATGCACCGCACATTGCATCATGTTTAGTGCGCTCCAGTTGAGAGTTCCTTTAGCTATTTGGTCTTTCGTCCAGGTGTCTTCGTCCTCGGGCAACACGTATGGTCCCTTGCTGACTATCTTCCACAGCTCGTAATTTTGAGCTCTCAAAAATACCTGCATACGGTTTTTCCAATAAGGATAGTCAGTGCCATCAAAATAGGGTGGCCTGGTTACTGAATGTCCCTCGGCCATATACCCTTTGCTAGAATCCATAAGATCGAAAATCTCCTGATCGCTAGATCAAATGACGAACAACAGTAAATCGGAGAAACCCTCTCTGATACCAATTGAAGAGTTATGCGGAAATACACAATACGGTAATCTAGAAGGGGGGGGTTGAATAGATTACGACAATTTTAAACTATTGATGGCTTCTTTTCGATGCTACGCGATCTTAATGAAATTTGATTCAAATTCAATTAAGTGTGAGACCGCTTGAGTTGATCTAAGAGAAAATAGGGAATCAAACGTGCGTATGAACACCGTGCCTACCAATCATCTATCACAAAACGCGAACAAACCACAGAACACGATGATTTAAGGTGGTTCGGAGTACACAACTCGTGTATCCTACATCCACCGTCCACACACACACGCAGAAACGACTGCTTATGAGCGAGTTTAACACCACAACTCAACCACACACACGTTGTCTGATGAAGCACGATCAGAACAACCACAAATACGTGAATCAAGCACAAGGGATGCTCGAAACACCACCACACACACACACGATGGAATGGAAATTATGAAATGGAGAAGAATTAGGAATTAGGGAACAAATCCGGTTGGAATTCTTCTCGTGGATCGTCCAAACGCTCTTCAAACTTCGATTGGATGTAGATTGATCGATGTAGAAGGTTGAATTGATGACGATCCGGCTTCAGCTCCGCATAGATGGTGATTCCACGTCGATCTGGGCGGAAAGTTGAAGCAGAGCAGCAATTTGGGGCTTTTCTTCTTGGTCCCTTGGAGGCTCTTGGATGGGAGGCTGCTCTCTGCGAATTTGACTCCAAAAGGATGCTTATATAGTGTTAGGTAAAGGTGGGGGTCGTGGAGGAAGGAGACACCCAAGTGGGGCCGGATTTGGAAACCCAAAATCTGAAGTTTCTGTCGGCTGTCGACAGGTGCACTTGCATCTGTCGACAGGCATACTCAGGCTGAGAACTGGGTTTCAGGAAAATGAGTTTCTGAGTGTATCTGTCGACAGGCATTTTGCATCTGTCGACAGATGCACTCAGGAATAGAAAACCTGAGCTTTGTCCTAGGTTGACTGTGTGTATCTGTCGACAGGTACATTTCATCTGTCGACACATAGACTCAGAGATGCAAACCTGAGTTCTGTCTTGGAATGACTGTGTGAATCTGTCGACAGGTACACTGCATCTGTCGACAGATACACCTCTTTGACAGATATTTGTGTTTTTTGCTCATTTCTTCAATGCCTCTTCAATGCTCCATGTTTCATGCTTGTGCACCTACATGCAAATACATTGTTAGTGATATACATTGTATGATTTAGCAATGTTTAACTCAATCACTTTCATGGTGTTTTTCATGTTAGTTAGCACATCAATTTTGCATTAAATCAATGTTCAAGGGTGTTAATGTGATCATCAAAAACATGATATATGAAAAACCCAACAGATCGAGCAACAGAAAGCCAACCCTAGACTCCTAGAGTTAGTAGGCAAGGCGGGCATTGCCCGTGATGAGGATGGCGTGATTAGATTCCATCACCGAGTATGTGTTCCTGCCATTGCAGATGTCCGTGAGCATGTGTTGGCAGAGGCTCATAGATCGCGATTCTCTATTCATCCCGGTAACACTAAGATGTACCAGGACTTGAAGAGGTCCTTTTGGTGGTCCGGCATGAAGAAGGATGTAGCGGATTATGTGTCTAGGTGTTTAGTGTGTCAACAAGTGAAGACCGAGCGACAGCGACCATCCGGCCCTATGCAAAGGATGGAGACCCCAATATGGAAGTGGGAAGCTGTCACTATGGACTTTGTTTCGGGTTTGCCTCGATCTAGAAGGGGCAACGACTCGATTTGGGTGATCGTAGATAGATTCTCAAAGACTGTACATTTCTTGCCTATGAAGAAGAAGCAGTCGGTTGAGAGCTTAGCTAGATTATATGTTAGTAGTGTGGTTAGATTGCATGGTGTGCCGAAGTCGATCATTTCGGATCGAGATTCGAGATTTACTTCGAGGTTGTGGAAGGGTCTTCAGCATGCGTTAGGTTCGGAGCTGAAGCTCAGTTCTGCGTTTCATCTCCAGACAGATGGACAGTTCGAGAGGACTATCTAGACGCTCGAGGATATGTTGAGGGCGTGTGTACTGGATTGGAAGGATGATTTGGAGCATCATTTACCTCTTGTGGAGTTCGCATACAACAACAGCTTTCATGCGAGTATTGGTATGGCTCCATTTGAGGCGTTGTATGGAAGGCCTTGCAGATCTCCTTTATGTTGGGAGGAGACAGGCGATAGGCAGTTGATCGGTCCGAAGATAGTTCAGGAGACTTCGGATAAGATCCAGCTTATTAGGAAGAGGCTTGTTGCGGCTCAGGATAGGTAGAAGAGCTATGCCGACAACAGGAGAAAGGATCTTGAGTTCGAGGTGGGTGATCATGTCTTCTTGAAGATATCACCTACTCGAGGTGTCGTCAGGTTTGGAAGGCATGGTAAGCTGAGCCCTAGATTCATTGACCCGTATGAGATTCTTAGACGATTGGGCAGTGTGGCATATGAGCTAGCGTTACCCCCAGCTTTGGCTAGTGTTCATCCCATTTTTCACGTTTCTATGCTCAGGAAGTACGTCTGAGATCCATATCATATTATTAGCCACGAGCCAGTGGAGATTTAGCCAGATCTGTCGTATGTGGAGCAACCAGTAGCTATTCTTGACCGGAAGGTTCAACATCTCCGGAACAAGAGTATCGCGTCGGTGAAAGTTATATGGCGGAACATCTCACGAGAGGAGGCTACTTGGGAGCTTGAGGATGCAATGAAGAAGAAGTATCCCCTTATGTTTGAGTAGTGTCATTCTAACTTCGAGGACGAAGTTTCTTTAAGGGGGAGAGGATGTGAGGCCCTCGAATTTCGTTGCATTATTCGTATGCCTGTAAATATTTCGTGCTTGTGCGTGTGTGCATGTAAATATCTACGTAAGTAATAGTTAGTATACTTATGCATACATGTGTATAAATTAAGTTGTAAATAATGTATGAATGGTATGATGGTAGTGTGTACATGATAGTATACATATTGCGTGTATATACGTATGAGTATGCATGGTTTCTGCATGTTTTCAACTTCTGGCCGAAGGGTAAGTTGGCGTCAACATAGGGGACGCCTAGTCGTGTCAGCGTCAACATCGTGTGACGTCAAAACTTACATAGACGGCCACCGATGTGGACGTCAATATCATTAGCTTGCATGCGTAGCAGAGCCGGAAATTCCGGGGACAAGCAACCCCAGCCATTGGGGAGCTGTCCCCAACTGTCTGAAAGCTTTCTTGTCAAACCTGCGTGAAAGGAGAGCTTCCTCTCCTATATACAAAGCCCTTTTTACAACCTCAACCCTCTCTTGGCTCTCTTTGCAAGAGGAGAAGAAGGAGAAGAAAAGAGACCCTAGAAAACCTGTGAGAAACCCCCCCACCCTTTGCAACCTTTAATCCGGCAATCTGAAGCTTGTTCCGGCCATCTACCGCAACAAGGAGCTAGCTGAAGCGAAGGAGGAGACCTCCCCGACCTCATCTTGGAGTCTTCTTCATCCTAGAACCCGGAGTGAAGTCTTCTTGGGAGCTTCTTGGGACTGCCCAAGGAGAGCTTCACCACCACTTTAGATCCATTTGGAGTATTTCTAAGAGGCAAGTAACACTTACACTCCGTCCATGTAGATGTCTAGTAAGGTATTCTATTTTTACACATTTTTTTCCTCGTGTCCTAGATCCCCCATTCTCTTTGAATTTGGAGCTTGGGTCTATATTTTGTACAGACCTGAACTTGACGGCAAAATCTCTTGCTGTCGAGTTCTTAATTGACGTCCACGATTGTGCCGTCAATCTCCATTAACAGCCGGAGCATGCCGTTAAGTTCTACAGGACAGAACAGTGAACTGTTCTCTCTTTCTATACGATTATTTTCGATGTGTTTTCGATGAGGATATATTGTAAGCCTATTATGATATGTAATATGGAAGTCTGAATGTGTGGTGAGATCCTTGTAATTTCTGTGATTTGGCATAAATGGTTTGATTATGGAGAATGTATGCATGATGAGACCTAGACCATGTTTGTTACCGTTTGTGCAATTCATGTGTAGTTGGTTGCCCTAAATTTTTCTAAACTGAGAGTGGGTAAATCAGTCCATGCTCTGAATTTTTGGGAATTTTCTCCATGCTCCTCTGATTTATTGAATTTTCTGAAATGGAATTAGAAAAACATGCGTAGGTTTGTGAAATCCCCAGTAAATCGGGTGTTGTGAAATAAATCCAGAAAAAATTTCTTGTGGTGTTGTGTACACTAGGTTCAGGGTTATAATCTGTTAAACTGAACTTTTGTGTTATACACCATGACAATTTGAATTTCGAATAATACGGGAATTGATGTTAAATTTCCTGTAATTGCATTTTGGATCATAAAAATGTGAAAATTTTCATGTGGGATCCTAAAACCCGAAATCAACACGTGGTTAAATTTCCAGGTCATTTGGACAACTATACAATGCAATATAAATTTTCCATGCAAAAATGTGAAATTAATGCATGCCATTGTGAAATGATTTAATTTCTGTGTAACCCAACTTGATTGTGAAACTTCCTGAATGTTAATTTCTGTCATCTGTAGTGTCATGATTAGGGGAAAACAGAGTCATGTTGTGAATGAGAGAATGAATGAGATGTGAGGGTCATGCGTAAAAGTATGTGTTAAAATCGGTAAATGTGAAATGTGTAAGACTGTGCTAAGTGTGACACTGCTTCCATAGAGGGCAGTGGAACCGTATCATGGAAAAGTCCCCATGAGAAGGTTCAATGTGTTGTGATCCTAAGGGCATTAGGATGAAATCCTGGAGGTGGACAAGTACCAGTAGTTAGGGTGGAGACTTGTTCTCCCGGTCTGCGCAGTCCAAGAGTCGTCACTATATTGCCTAGGTTGCGTCTATGTGTATGTGATGTGATGCATCCTTCTTATGGTAGTTTGGACTATGTGTCATGGCACTAAATATGAATGTGAATGCGAAGTGTATAAAATTGTGAATGTGAACAATGTGTAAATGTGAATGTATGAAGTATGTGAATTAGAAATTGTGTAAAAATGTGAAACCAAAATGTGAGGATGTGAAATTGAAATCCATGATATGATGATCTGAAATCATGTTAGAACAGCAACATAAATGTGGTTATGATCACGTCCTATATGTGTACAATGCGTAGAATCCATGCTAGGGACAATATTTACTTATGTGTAAACCATTGCATGTGTGTTTACTCTCACGTTGCGGTTTGAATGAGAATGTAGCTTTCTTGTGTTAGAGTGTAAGGTGTTAAACCATGTCAAAACAGCAAGCTTAAAGCATGTAAAATGGTTATGTGCATGTGTAAGGATGAGTAGTAACCATGTTAGCAATGTTTTCTTTCATGTATGTAAGCTAATCATGCTAAATTGCTTTCATGTTTTAGCTTAATTGAAAGTAGGACTTTCATGTGTTGGAATGATTAGAGAGCATGTGATAGGAGATTTTAATTTAGGAAATCTGAAAGCATGAATCATGTGTTTCATTAGTAGAATTACCATGATAGGTTGTTAAATTTCAATGTTAAGCATGCCCCAAGTTGTGCCTTGTAAAATTGTATGTAAAACCTGCTATGACATGTGCATGTACGTTATGTGTAGTGTTATTTGCTGAGTCTTTTAGTCTTATTACTTGCTTCGGCGTACATGTTTAGTTGGTGACGTTACTTCCATGGAGGAGGCAGTGGAGAGCGACTCCGAGCGCGGAGACTAGTTGTTGGAGTTTACTTGTGACGTTTGCACTTTCATAGTATGTAATTTGGATCAATGTACTAAAATTATCATGAGGTTGTATAATTGTGGACAAACTATGTATTTGACTTTAGCACTTTAATTATGTGGACGTTAGTTCTTTAAATGTTACATTGAATCATGTATGCTAAATGTGGATGAATGAAATGAAGACAGTAGTTCTTTTACTTCCGCTACTCTGTTCTTATATTCACGTGTATCTCAGCTAAATGTTATCGTTTGGGTAAATGTCCCACTGTGGCAACGTTCACTATATCGACGTGGGTTGGTATAACCGTACCGATATAATGAGGGTCGTCACAAGTGATTTTCTAATAGCCTTTAGGACCATATTGATCCCTAATGGGTGTAACAGATGTTAGGGTACAACCGGCTCGTCGACCATGTGGGAATCCATGGACAGAGGAGACTTACGGAGGCCTTGAACAAAGACTTACTAGTCCGGCAGAAGGAGTTTTCGATGGAGAGTTCGTCCAAGTCAAGAGAGAGTGTATATAGAAACAAGTGCTAGACGTTCTAGAGGAGTTCTAGAACGGTGGAGCGTCGATATCGATATTCCCAAAACATCGCTAGAAACGATAGACAAGTGTAGGGTAATTTAATTACATAAATTACCAGATGTATTATGAAATAGTTCATGCCAAATTATGCCATAATTGGATGGTTCAAAGTGTGTGTATGTGTCATGAAATTGTAGATAGAAAAGATCATGTGCATGTATTTTAATCATACAAGAATATTTAATTTATAACAAGTGTTATTTTATGTGTGTATGACTGTTAAGCAAGAGTACAATCACTATAGATAATCAAGCATTGTTGAGACAAGGGTTTATTGCAATAGAACCCAGATTGCGACATACCCTAATGAGGGTCGCGACGGGGTCAATTGAGATAGCGACAGGGTCTGGTACAGGTCCCGACAGGCTTATCAGTTCGGGTAGGCAGATCGCGACGGGATCGCATGAGGATCACGACGACAGGTTCTATCGCGATCATATCGCGACAGAGCATTCTATCGCGATGGCCCTCATGAACGCGGCCTATCGGGCCGTCGCGCTCACAGGGTCTGCGCTCAGTCCTATCAGGGAAAGGACATTACATTGGATTACGGGCCAGAACTTACCCTATTTGACACAGGGTGATTCAGAAATTCACAACTAATTGTATAGACAACAAAAAATCGTGAAACTAGTTGCAAAATGACCTAGACATGCATGGGTACTTACAATAAATAGGAATTGGAAAACAATTAGGGTTAGACATGTTTTAAACACGGGTATTCATGATGAACATGAAACAATACGAAGTTGAGATCAACGATTAAATTCTCAAGAGAGGATGAATCAAATTTATGGCTTTTAAGAGCAAAAGATGCCTAACATGCATCAGTTCCTACAGTAAAAATCTCGTGGCATGGGGTGGAGTATACAAGGAGATCATGAATTAAGAAGAGGGTTCGGGGTCATGTAAGTTGCAGAACATGAAAAATCAAGAACAAAAGATATGCTCGATGGAAAATTATGAAACCAGAGGGCTATTGTTCCTGATAGACGAGACATCCTACAGAAAAAGTTTCATGGTTTATGCTCGTGAGAATGCCTACCTTTGATCATTTTCCTCTTCTAGGGTTAAGACTTGAAGAACTCGGGGAAGAAGCTTTGATGGATCTTCCTCTCCACGATTTCTCCCCCTCTTGGCCTCTCCTCCTGGTCCAGGAACCTCTTGGCATGAGCTAGGGTCGGCCATGAGGGTTTAAGAGAAGTATTTAAGCTTCTCCATATTCCCTTTCCTAGTTTAAGTCTAACTTCTATTAAATTTCAAATTTCCTATTTTTCTCTCCCCTTTTTAAGCAAGAGATCTTCCTATTTGGGTTGGGAGAGAGAGGATTTCGTGGCCAACCCATTAGGGTAGGTTTAGGAATCCAATCATAATTCAAACTAGCTATTTAATGCATTAAATATCTCTTTTCTATTTTAGTAATATTTTAGTCATGAATTTTGGGTATTTCTCTATTATTCCTCTTTTAAAAATCTCTATTTTTGCCCACTAATTTCTAATGGGCCAATATAGCAAAGCCCATTATGCTTTTCTTTAAATGAGTTTTATTTAATTCTCTCTTATTTGATTTCCTAGTTGTTTTAATACATTTTTCTTTTATTTGATTTTATAATTAAATAGTATAAATATTTAATTTTATTTTCCCAAAAATTTAGGGTTGCTACAAGTACGGTTGCACGGCACACCATCGCGGGCCGACAGTCTGGTAGAAATCACCACCGCCCACTAACCGTGTTATGTACACATGCTAGATGGTCCGGTGTGATCAAAGATAAGAAAAGAACACACTAAGGCCATGGATCGTACTGATCCCTAATGTGTATCGGGTTTTGGGGTACAACCAGCTCGTTGACTAAGGACGTGCGCCAAAGCCAAGAAGACTTACGGAGGCCTTGACAAGGAGTCCCTGGCCCAGTCGAAAGTATTCCCAATGGAGAGGTGGTCCAAGTCAAGAGAAAGTGTATAATAACAGGTCCGTCGTGCCTCGAGTGCTCGAAGGCCGAGGGAATCGATAATGGTATCCGAAACACGTGATTAAAACGAAGACGAGTCCATTAAAACAATTAAGGGATATTAAGTGAATAGTTAACTCAATTACCAGATATATTATTGAGTAATTTAACAAGTTTTCGTGGCAATCATTCATGTATAGTGTGTGCTTGTGTAAGATAATCATAAGAGCAAGATTGATCGTGCATGCATCTTTTATTTTATTAAAACCTGAGAATAACGTTCAACATTTATTAACAGGTCGTTACTATTCTTACAGTGCATGATTAAGGTTTAACATGGATTAAATGGGGCAATTAACATGGGTATACAAGAAAATCAGGGTTTGGGTCGCTCTGTTGAGGTCGCGACGTAGGGTTAGGTCGTGTTCAGGTCGCGACATAGAGTCGGGTCGCGATCAGGTCAAGTCGCGACAGGGTTCCTTGTCGCATTCATGTTGCGGCACGGTGTCCGGTCGCGTTCTGCTGAACCAGGTGCTGGAGTGAACTGGGGGGTAGGTCGCGACCAGTCGATCCGCCACGTTCATAACGCGTCAGACCTCGGTGTCGCGACCCTTCTGAGATCGCGGCATATCGTGCCGTCGCGACCTCAGGAGGTGGCCCGAGCCTAGAAAAGAAGGATTTGCCCTTTTTCCAGGTGGGCCTACCTGACACATAGCTATTCAAAATTCGATAATAAATTGTATAGAGGTCCAAAAAGCATGAATCCAATTTTAAATGAAAGAAGACGATTAATTTGAAAATAGACAAGGTTTAGACATGCAGCGATCAAGTGACATATCGATGACCTAAACAGGCACAGTCAAGGTTCATCGAATTTATTAGAAATGGATACATGACAAAAATTAGGCAAACCAGGGGTGTTTGAAAGCTATCATGATGTAGTATTTATGAGAATTTTCTCATGGCATGGGATCATGTATGCCCGAGGTTTAAGAGTAAACATGATGGGTCAGGTACATGGAACTGGCAGGGATTCAAAGAATTAATTCTCCCTCATGGAAGATCGAAATGGAGTGAAACCAAAGGGCTTTTGCTCGGGATCATGAACTCTTCCTAGGGTAATTATTAATCGAGTTTAGCTTGAGAGATTGCCTACCTTTCACGTAGTTCAAATCCTAGGGTTTCAAGATGAGAGAAAAGTAAGAATTCTCCTTCTCCTCCAAGCTCCTCTCCTTGCTCCTCGTCCTTAGCCTTCTCCCCTCGTGCTCCAGAGCTCCAACAACGTGCTATGGGGTTGCTATGGCCGAATTAGGGTGTTTTGTTTGCCAATTAGAGTCCTAAACCTTCCAAGACTCCTCCTTTCCTTCAAACTCCGAATTTCCTTATTTATCTTCCCACTTTCTCTTATGTATCCACCTAATAAGGCTGGGAACAGATCTAGTTTTATGGGTAGAGGGTTAGGGTAAGTATAGGACTCCTTTTTAGGATATATATGGGTTATTTAGTATTTATCTTAACCCCTTTTCATTTATTTAATTAATTAGGTACGAATTTAACCTAATTACCTCTCATCCCATGATGGGCTCTCCTCTTTTGGGCCCAATAAACCATGTTTGGACCATTAGGGTAACCCATTTAACAATTTAACTTAATGGGTATTAGTTTAAATCCCTTCTATTTCTCTCTATTTCTATTTATTCTCCCTTTATTCAATTAAATCAATTTATCTCCATTTATAAAAGTAGAAATTCTATTTTTATTTGGGTTTTAAAAATCAAGGGTGCTACATCCTCCCCCTCTTAAAAAGAATTTGGTCCCCAAATCCATAGAATCGTGAGAGGAAGAATGACTTACCGAATAATTCCGGATAGTTCCATCTCATGGTCGCTTCAGGCTCCCATGTGGCTTCTTCAACTTCGTGATTTCTCCAGAGTATTTTAACCACGGGTATAGATCGATTCTGAAGCTGTTGCATCTTCTTGTCTAAGATATTCACTGGCCTTTCTTCATAGGTCATGTCCTTGTTCAGAGCAATGTCATCATAGCTGATTACGTGTGATGGATCATACACGTATTTCCTCAGCATGGACACATGGAACACATTGTGCACTGTTGTGAACTAGGGAGGTAGTGCTAGTCGGTACACCACCTCGCCAACTCTATCCAATATTTTGAATGGACCTATGAATCTTGGTCTCAATTTGCCTTTCATCCCAAACCTTTGAAATCCTCTGGTCGGGGATACTTTTAGCATCACATGATCTCCGGCTTGAAATTCTAAGTTTCTCCTTCTCTTATCTGCATAGCTCTTCTGCCTGGACTGAGCTACTTTTATTCTGTCTCTGATAATCTGTATGTCCCTGCTAGTGCTCTGCACCATGTCTAGTCCCAACCATTGCTGTTCTCCTACCTCGTTCCAGCACACAGGTGATCTGCAGCTTCTTCCGTACAGTGCTTCAAACGGTGCCATTTAATGCTCGCCTGATAGCTGTTGTTGGAGGCAAATTCAATTCGGGACAACTTCTCATTCCAATAACCTTCAAAATCTATAGTGCAGGCACGAAGCATGTCTTCCACTATTTGATTTGTCCTTTCTGTCTGTCCATTCGTCTGTGGGTGGAAAGCAGTGCTGAAATTGAGTTTTGTACCCAATGCTGTCTGAAGTCCCTTCCAGAATTTAGATGTGAATCTAGGGTCACGATCTGAGACAATGGACATGGGGACTCCATGTAATCTCACGATTTCCTTTACATACAAAGCCGCTAACACATCCACACTCCAAGTGCTCTTAATGGCAAGGAAGTGTGCAAACTTGGTTAAATGGTCTACAATAACCCAGATAGCATCAAGTCCACCACGAGTTAGGGGTAAACCCATGATGAAATCCATGCCGATGCTTTCCCACTTCCATTCGGGTATGTCCAGGGGTCTAAGTACACCCGCAGGACGACGGTGCTCGGCTTTCACCTGTTGGCAAGTGAGGCAGTGCGCGGCATGCTCAGCCACCTCACGCTTCATGTTTGGCCACCAAAATGACCTTTTCATGTCTTGGTACATCTTGGTTGCACCTGGATGTATTGTGTACTTGGTCTTGTGGACTTCATCCATCAGTTTCCTTTTCAGCTCTTCATTGTCAAGCACACATGTCCTGGCTTGGAATAATATTCTTCCATCTTTAGCGATGGAGAAGTCTGGCTTGTCAGTTATGGTCTCTCTGACTCTGACTAGGAATGGATCGTTAGCCTGCTGCTCTCTAATCTCAACAAAAATGTCGGGTTGAGCTCTAAGATTAGCCACGATCATCTTATCACTTCTCTTTTCAATGTTGAGGTCCAAACTAGCAAATTGTTCCAACAGTTGCATCTCGCCCATGACTAGACAGGATAAAGAAGTTACTGGCTTTCAGCTAAGTGCATCGGCTACTGCATTACCATTGCCTGGGTGGTATTGGATGTTGAAATTAAAATCCTTTAGGTACTCCAGCCATCTCCGTTGTCGCATATTGAGCTCCTTCTGAGAAAATAAGTACTTCAAACTCTTGTGGTCGAAGTAGACAATGAATTGCTCCCCGTACAGGTAATGCCTCCAGATTTTGAGTGCAAATACCACAGCAACTAGCTCTAAGTCATGGACAAGATAATTGACTTCATGTGGCTTCAACTGCCTTGAGGAATATGCTATTACCTTCTCATTCTACTTTAATACTCAGCCTAGACCGATTCCAGATGCATCGGTGTAGACTGAGAATCCTGCGCCCTCGACTGGTAAGGCGAGGATAGGTGCAGATGTCAACAATTACTTCAGGGTCTGGAAACTCTTCTCGCACTCCTTGCTCCAGACATATGGGTTCTCTTTCCGCGTAAGACGCGTAAGAGGTACATCTATCTTGGAGAAGTCTTTGATGAACCGTCTGTAATATCCAGCCAGTCCAAGAAAGCTTCTTATCTCAGTGACATTGGTCGGCCTTTCCCAGTTCAGTACAACCTCTACCTTGGAAGGATCGACAGCGATACCGTCCTTGGATATGACATGGCCCAGAAATGACACCTCCTCGAGCCAGAATTCACACTTGCTCAATTTGGCATAGAGTTGATTGTCTCACAAGATTTGCAGAGTGATCCTCAGATGCTCCTCATGCTCTTCCTTGGTCTTGGAGTATATGAGAATATCATCAATGAATACCACGATGAATTTGTCGAGGTAGGGCCGATAGATGCTATTCATTAGTTGCATAAAAGCTGCAGGAGCATTGGTTAGTCCAAAAGGCATGACTACAAATTCGTAATGATCATACCTGCTCCTGAAAGCCGTCTTGTAAATATCTGCATCTTTAATCCTCATTTGATGATATCCCGATCTAAGGTCAATCTTAGAAAAATACTTTGCTCCTGATATCTGATCAAATAACTCATCGACACGAGGCAGAGGGTACTTGTTCTTGATAGTGAGATTATTCAACTGCCTGTAATCGATGCATAACCTCATAGATCCGTCCTTCTTCTTGACGAACAACACTGGTGCTCCCTAAGGAGAAGTACTTGGCCTGATAAATCCCTTTTCTAAAAGTTCCATAAGTTGCTCCTTTAACTCTTTTAATTCAGCGGGGGACATCCTGTAGGGTTAGCGTGAAACCGGTGCAGCTCCAGGTACGAGATCAATTGAGAAATTCACATCTCTCTCAGGTGGAATGCCTGGTAGCTCATCGGGAAACACATCAGGGTATTCTTGCACTATGTGGATGTCTGATATCTTAACTGCTTTCTTTTCAACTACGATGGCGGCAAGAAATGCCATACTCCCTTTCCTTATCATGTTTTGTGCCTTTATAGCAGAGATGAGGGACAAGTGTCTCTTGTGCCTACGTCCTGTGAAGGTCAGCTTTGGGGAATTCACTAAAAGAAATTTTCCCTCTTCTACAATCCACGATAGCCCCATACGTGGATAGCCAATCGGCTCCCAGAATGACATCGTAGCCCTCCATGGGCATACAGATCAAGTCAGCTCTTAGATTGAGTTTACCAATCTTAACATCAGCCAATGGATAATGTTTATTCAATTGAGCCCTTTCTCCTAGTGGTGTTGTGACAGGTAATTCAAATGTCATAGATGCCGGTTTCTCATTTAAAGTATCAGCAAATGCTTGTGATATGAATGAATGTGTTGCACCAGTATCAAACAAAACAAATGCTGATTGAGAAAAGACCAGTAGGGTACCTTCGACGACTCCACCTTCTTCGGTGGTTTCCACTTCTTGCACAGCTTGGAGTCTGCCTAGCTTCTTTTGTCCCGCAGGATGCTTCTCATTTTCTTTCAACAGAGGGCATTCCTGAATGCGGTGATCACAACTCCCACAGCGAAGGCATGCACCTGCCTTCCTCCAACATTCTTCTGCCATGTGACCCAGCTTGTCACAATGTTTGCAACTTGGCTTGTTGGTTGGGGCAGTAGTAGTGGGGACTTTGGGCTTTCGCTCTTGGCTTGGCCCATCAGTGATACTTAATGGCCTTTTCTTGCCGTTAGTAGGCTTGCTCGGTGCTCCAGAAGTCAGTTCCTTCTTTACTATTCTACCCTTGATGCGATCAGTGAGATCGGTTGCATCCTCGAGTAGTTGTGCTTTCCTGACCATCTCTGGATAGGTCTGACTGTCCATAGGTGCCAATTGGGTGACATATATAGGCCTGAGCCCATTAAGAAACCTCTTTGCCTTCATTCTGTCAGTGCTAACCAAGTGATTGGCATAACGTGCCAACCGAGAGAACTAAGCCTCATACTCAGCAATAGTCATATTCCTTTGCTTCAAAGCGGCAAAGATGCTTTCCTCTCTTGGACCCTCTCTGAGAAGCACTTGGAGTTGAAATGCTCCTTGAACTCCTCCCAGGTAAATTGTGCATCTGCCCGTGTGGCCTCAACAGACTGCCACCATGCACGGGCGTCCCTCTCTAAATGAAATGTAGCTAACAATATCTTGTCCCCATCCGCGTATTGCATGATGCGGAAGATACGCTCAATCTCCTTGAGCCAGTTTTCTGCCTCATCAGGCTCAGTGGTACCACTGAATCAAGGCGGATTCAGGTTGCGAAAATTTTTATGTAAATCACCAGCTCCTCGGTTGTTATTATTATTGTTGTTGGCTCCAGCGGCCTGAAGTAAGGCTTGAGTGAGCTGCTAAATTGTGTGTTGCATGTCACAGAGTTAAGCACGCTCTGCTGCCATTATTTAAGTTCCTTCAAAAAGAGAATTTAAATGTAAGTCGTTGAGTTTGCACTAAGTTTGTGCGTGTGTGTATCCATTTTATCTTATTACCCACGGTTCTACCCATCTCACATAGGTATGGAACTTAGACTATAAGTCAAGTCAGGTCAAACCTAGATCATCCTATACTTAAGAATAACCTAGGCTATGATACCACAAAACTGTAACGCCCCGACGTGGAATATCGGAGCGGGATTACAATTATTAAATAGTACAGAGCGAGAAAATAAATGACAAACCATGTCACAATTGAAATAATTCCAAATAAAATCCAACTTCATTGATAATCCATCAACTAACTATTACATCAACATATCAGAGCCAAAACTAGGGCCCAGAGTACTTTATTCAAAATCAAACTATTACATAATGACTAACTGACTCACTAACTCACAACTATGCTAACAGACTACTACTAGATAGCACTGGTTGCTGAAATGGTCACTCCTGAGTTTCCTCATCGGTCCCATCCTCGTGAGTGTGGTCATGATCCGACTCACCTGAAACACATAAAATAAATACGCAGGATGAGTGAATAACGCCCAGTAGGACTTAATATCTCATGAACACAAGCATGCTTTAAATAGTTAATGTTTTATTGGCAGGCTAACTAGAGAGTAAAGTCATGTAGAGCATGTCATGATAACAAGAGAACAATAGCAACTGGCACAGGGAAAATAGTACAACGAGAACGACAATAGAATGGCCATGTAACGTTATAACATGTAATATTGCACAACGGTGCACTAGTAACGATCACGCTTGTACTTGTAGAGATAGTACTTTGATTGTCATAGATTAATCTAGATAGTAAACTGGCGCTGGATGCATGCCGTAACACATCCTTGATCATTTTAACTCCCATGGGGACTGGCACTTTTCGGGCGCTCCTCCTAGGACCTGATCGGGCCCTATTGCGCTGGCATTAGTCATTTCTTTATCTTAGACAATCACACGAATGGCCAATAGAGTACCAAGAAAAAGATGAGAGTAGTAGACGAGATAGACGAGATTGTAGAGAGAACGGGAACAGATTAGAGGATATAGAGAGCAGATGAGATAGGGTATTATCGTAAAATCACGTTAAACATCAATAGTACAGTTGCACGGCACACCACCGCGGGCCGGCAGTCTCGTAGAAATCACCACCGCCCACTAACCGTGTTATGTACGCATGCTAGATGGTCTGGTGTGATCAAAGATAAGGAAAGAACACACTAAGGCCATGGATCGTACTGATCCATAATGTGTATCGGGTTTTGGAGTACAACCAGCTCGTTGACTAAGGACGTGCGTCAAAGCCAAGAAGACTTACAGAGGCCTTGACAAGGATTCTCTGGCCCAGTCGAGAGTATTCCCGATGGAGAGGTGGTCCAAGTCAAGAGAAAGTGTATAAAAATAGGTTCGTCGTGTCTCGAGTGCTCGAAGGCCAAGGGAATCGATAACGGTATCCGAAACACGCGATTAAAATGAAGACGAGTCCATTAAAAGAATTAAGGTATATTAAGTGAATAGTTAACTTAATTACCAGATATATTATTGAGCAATTTAACAAGTTTTCGTGGCAATCATTCATGTATAGTGTGTGCTTGTGTAAGATAATCATAAGAGCAAGATTGATCATGCACGCATCTTTTATTTGATTAAAACATGAGAATAACGTTCAACATTTATTAACAGATCGTTACTATTCTTACAGTGCATGATTAAGGTTTAACAGGGATTAACTAGGGCAATTAACATGGGTATACAAGCAAATCAGGGTTTGGGTCGCTATATTGAGGTCGCGACGAAGGGTTAGGTTGCGTTCAGGTCGTGACATAGAGTCGGGTTGCGATCAGGTCAAGTCGCGTCCGGTCGCGTTCTGCTGAACCGGGCGCTGGAGTGAACCGGGGGGCAGGTCGCGACCAGTTGATCCACTGCGTTAATAACGCGTCGGACCCCGGTGTCGTTACCCTTCTGAGATCGCGGTGTATTGTGCCGTCGCGACCTCAGGAGGTGGCCCGAGCCCAGAAAAGAGGGATTTACCCTTTTTCCAGGTGGGCCTGCCTGACACATAGCTATTCAAAATTCGATAATAAATCGTATAGAGGTCCAAAAAGCATGAAACCAGTTTTAAATGAAAGTAGACATATAGATCTATCAACATGCATGATTAATTTGAAAATAGACAAGGTTTAGACATATAATGGTCAAGTGACATATCGATGACCTAAATAGGCATAGTCAAGGTTCATCGAATTTATTAGAAATGGATACATGACGAAAATTAGGTAAACCAAGGGCGTTTGAAAGCTATCATGATGTAGTATTTATGAGAATTTTCTCATGGCATGGGATCATGTATGCCCAAGGTTTAAGAGTAAACATAATGGGTCAGGTACATGGAACTAGCAGGGATTCAAAGAATTAATTCTCCCTCATGGAAGATCGAAATAGAGCAAAACCAAAGGGCTTTTGCTCGGGATCATGAACTCTTCCTAGGGTAATTATTACTCAAGTTTAGCTTGAGAGATTGCCTACCTTTCACACAGTTCAAATCCTAGGGTTTCAGGACGAGAGAAAAGTAAGAATTCTCCTTCTTCTCCAAGCTCCTCTCCTTGCTCCTCATCCTTAGCCTTCTCCCCTCGTGCTCCAAAGCTCCAACAACGTGCTATGGGGTTTCTATGGCCGAATTAGGGTGTTTTGTTTGCCAATTAGAGTCCTAAACCTTCCAAGACTCCTCCTTTCCTTCAAACTCCAAATTTCCTTATTTATCTTCCCACTTTCTCTTATGTATCCACCTAATAAGGCTGGGAACAGATCTAGTTTTATGGGTAGAGGGTTAGGGTAAGTATAGGACTCCTTTTTAGGATATATATGGGTTATTTAGTATTTATCTTAACCCCTTTTCATTTATTTAATTAATTAGGTACGAATTTAACATAATTACCTCTCATCCCATGATGGGCTCTCCTCTTTTGGGCCCAATAAACTATGTTTGGACCATTAGGGTAACCCATTTAATAATTTAACTTAATGGGTATTAGTTTAAATCCCTTCTATTTCTCTCTATTTCTATTTATTCTCCCTTTATTCAATTAAATCAATTTATCTCCATTTATAAAAATAGAAATTCTATTTTTATTTGGGTTTCAAAAATCAAGGGTGCTACAAGCTCGGTGGACTTCGAAGTGGGAGACCACTTTTCAGTCTCTCCCGCTCAGGCAGATCACTTGGCCGGAGTTTGTTACAATTTTTGAGAGAGTCTTTTGCCTATATTATGTTAGGACAAAGAGGCTGTACTAGTTCTTATACTTGGCACAGGGCGAGATGACAGTGGTCCAGTACAGAGCTAGATTTGTAGAGTTGGAGCGCTATGCGCCACAAATTATGCAGATGAGAGCCTGAGGACCCAGCATTTTGTGAGAGGACTGAGGCCAATACTCAAGCAGGCACTGATAGTTGCACGTGTCACTGACTTGGATGTAGCCTATCAGACAGAGGTAGCTTTAGAGGCTGGCACTTTGCAGACCCATGAGTAGGTTAGAGTTGTTCAGGGGCAGATGGGTCTGTCTCAACAGAGGCAGCAACAGAGTACTTCTCAGCAAACTCGAAAGACTACGACTTCGTTTGCGTCTTCCTCCTTGGGAACGTCTTCTAAGTCGGGGTCTAGGAGGAGGTTTTGTCATGGCAGGAGGTAGTCAAAGTGGAGGCAATTCTTAGCGGAGAGTGTTCAGTAGCCTACTGGGCAGCCATCACAGTAGGGCCAACGCTCTTTTGTTGGCAAGTGTTACCAGTGTGACCAGTTGGGTCAGTGGTGCGAGATTGCCCCATGTTATCTCAAGACCCGCAGTAGCAGAGTCAGCCTCAGTTCTATACTCAGCAGCAGCAGGTTCCTATGTAGCAGCACCAGCAGACTTCGAGTTTAGGCAAGCAGAGGACCGGGGTCGTGTCATGCACATGATCAGAACAGAGGCTGAAGCAACTCAATTAGTGGAAGGTACCATCACTATTTTTGGCTATGTAGCTAGAGTGTTGTTTGATTCCGGTGCTTCCCACTCTTTTATTTATTATGAGTTCTAAGACCCCCTTGAGGAGCTGGACGTGGGAGTGTCCAGTGATCTTATTGTTGAGCTACCGATAGGGGACTTTGTGGTTACCTCGTAATGTGTTGAGGAGATACTAGTGCAGATTTTGGGTCAGAGTTTGCCAGCTTGTTTGTTTTCCATGAAGTTACAGGATTTTGATGTGATATTAGGTAAGGACTGGCTTCAGTAGTGTTGGCCCACTTACGGTTGGCAGCAAGAATAAACCTAGAGGGGTGGGGGTGGTGAATAGGTAATCTAAAAAACTGAAACCGAAATCACCACTTGAAAATGTTTGGTTAGTCTAAATAAGCGTGTGCAAGGAAATTACAGGCGTGGAAGCAAGCACACAAGGAACACAGAGATTGATCCTGATTTGGCCCTTCCAAACAGATGTCCTACATCCAGTCCCCAAGAAAATCTTAGGATTTCACTGACCAGGGTACAATCCCCCCAAGGATATGTTGGCCAGAAAGCAAGCCCAAAGTGGGGGGTGAATGGATTGCTAAAAATTTCGATAGTTAGAGTTAGTGTAAAGCAAAGACAAAAAGATTAATCACACAGACAACAGAAATTTTATCCTAGTTCAGATCTCCTGTCACAAGGAGTCCTACGTCTAGTCCCCAAGCAACAACTTGGGATTTCACTAAACAAGGGTACAGTCCCCCTTAAGGACACTTACATATCCAGCCGTAGCTGGTCTTCTCTTCTATACCCGAAGAGGCACTAACCCACCTGATGCAACAGGTCTTCCTTCTTACCAAAGGGAATAACCACCCACTCAACAATAGGTCTTCTCTTCATAACCGAAGAGGAACACTCAAGAACAAATGAGTAGAGAGTGGAAGGCCCCTAGACCAAGTTTATAGAAACTGCTTGATTTGAGGCACAGTTTAAGAGACAAAGATTATCATACAATGAACTCTCTCAGATCTACACAAGCTCTCAAAGGCTAAACAGGTTTCTGTGGAGAGCTAAGAGCTAAAGACTGTTTGATTGGATGAGCAAGCTCTTCTTTCTTCTGGGTGACTAAGATCTTCAAGCTATTCGAAAATTCTTCAGGATTTAAGAGGTGTGCTTCATGGAGTCACCAGTCTTCTATTTATCTTCTTTGAAAGATTTTGACCGTTGAAGTATCCGTTGTCTCACATCTTCATGTACGTTGGAGTGACTGGTCCGAAGTATGGAACAAGAGAACCTGCAGTCATTAATGCTATGATAGATACACACACACAAAGGAAGATTGTCTGAATCTCTTCTAGCTTCTGTCAGGTTGACAGGTACAACTATGTAACGTGTGTTTCTACCAGAACTCTGCACGCAATAAATGCTGACGCATAGACAACTTATCTTTGTATAAACTGTCAGTCAACGTTAGTAGTCGTGCTATAGGAAGATACACTAAGAAGGAAATGCCATTCTGTCATCATACAAAGCGTTACTTTATGTGACATGAGTGTGGTAAGCAAAGATATATCATGCAGAGATATTGTTCCAGCACAATAAATGTTAGAGAGCACAAGATACAACATGATTCATGGGAAGACTTGAAATCCACAGAGATTTGAAAATATATTTGAATATCATGTAGAATGCCTTTTAAGAATGTCTGAAAAGAATTTAAATAGAAATATTTAACAGCTGTCTAAAAGATAATCGTTATTAAAAGAGAGTTGATGTTTGGAGACAGTTTGTGATCAGAGAGAGTTGATGTGGATATGAAATCGATGTTATAACCATAATTCATGTGATAATGTAATCCATGTTGAAACAAAGTCGATGTGAACGTAGTCCATGTATGAATGTAATGAAATCGATGTTCTGTACAAAGTTGTTTAAATGAAGTTGTTGTTGTACTGAAATCGATGTTTAAACGAAATCATTGTTGAACTGAAATCAATGTACAGATGAAATCATTGTTTAACTGAAATCGATGTGCAGATGAAATCATTGTTTAAGACAAAGTCATTGTTCTAGTAAAGTCGTTCTTTCATATGAAGTCGATGTTCTACCGAAATCGATGTTTAAGTGAAATCGTTGTAGAAACGCAGTCGTTGTTTCATATGAAATCGATATTCTACCAAAATCGATGTTTAAGTGAAGCGAAGTCGATGTTACAACGAAATCGATGTTCTACTGAAGAAATTGTTGTTTAAGTATGAAGTTGATGTAAAAACGAGGTCGATGTTCAAAATTGATGTTCTACTGAGGAAATCGTTGTTTAAGTGAAGTTGATGTAGAAACGAAGTCGATGTTTGAAATCGATGTTCTACAAAGGAAATCGTTGTTTAAGTGAAGTTGATGTAGAAACGAAGTCGATGTTTGAAGTCGATGTTCTACTAAGGAAATCATTGTTTAAGTATGAAGTCGATGTAGAAACTAAATCGATGTTCTACTGAGGAAATCGTTGTTTAAGTAAGAAGTTGATGTAGAACTAAAATCGATGTTCTACTGAGGAAATCGTTGTTTAAGTATGAAGTCGATATAGAAACGAAGTCGATGTTTGAAATCGGTGTTCTACTAAGGAAATCGTTGTTTAAGTATGAAACCGTAATCGTTGTGAGCTATCACATGGAAGTCGATGTATACTTAGACAAAAACATATGTAATGAACTTCACAGAACAGTGAGTGTAGACAACTTACTGATTTTGTTTGAATTATTGCCTGTTGATAAACTTTAGAAAATGATGTTAGAAAATAATATTCAGGGTTTTGTTAATCACCAAAATACATATAATAAATAACAAATTATTTAGAAATGGACTGATCATCAATCTCCCCCATTTTGGTGATGACAAAACATAATAAATTACATACATATAAAAGGCTGAAATAAATTTGCGAAAAATTTTAAAGTATGTATTTCAGAACATTTTCTCCCCTTTTTTTTCATTAAGCAAAAGAAACAGATAAACAAAGGATGAAATAGAGAAAGACAAAGATAAATGGAAGCCAAGGAGGGAAATTTTATTCATTAGTGGGGGCAGACATGTACAAGGCAGGAGACAGACGGGAAGCATGGCGAGTAATAAGCTGCCAAGCTTTGATTTCCTGCTCTTCAAAAAGATCTCTAAAGACACCCCAACTAATATCATATGATGGCCCCATCTCTGTACTGAGTCTCTTAATGTTGAGTAGCCTCTGCTCTTCAATGAATTTAGTGTACTCTTGATTACTGAGTGTTGATTTGTAGAGTCTAACAGTCCCAAAATTGGCATGCTGAAGGAATTTGTCAATGGAGATAGGATAGTGAAGCTTGTGAGCAAACAAATCCTTCTGTAGAGCTACATAAACCTTGCATCTTTCAATCCAGATTGAATAAGGATCTGAGACCAGGTTGATGGAGTTGAGATCCATGAACTGCTCGGGAGTGAGAGTCAACTGATTTGACTGGGATAAGGAGGAATTCATCTTCTCAAGCTGAAGGGCTGACTCATGATAGACTCTACACCAGTCAGAGTTGACAAATCTTTCAAATTCTGCTAGCAGTGGAGCTAAAACAGAAGACTTGATGAAACTTCTTTGGTATTCTCTGAACAAGAATCGGTGAAAGGCAAGAGGAGCTCCCCTCTGAACGAAAATTTTTGCCATAAATCTGGCAAATCTCTCAAAGATGATAGGACCCACATCAGAGTCCATAAGAAAAAAGTGTAACTTTGGGAGAAAAACAACCTCAGGCATCTTCAAAGTTGCAAAGTCAACCTGAAGAGGGACATTGACTGGATTTTCTATGCGAAGCTGAGCAATGGTTGCCCTGAACTGGCCAAGCTGAACTTCTAGAAGGCAATTTACAAAACAATAGTCTTGATACATCTAGAAATGCCTAATCAGTTGGATCTCCTTCTGAATGAAGGGACCCCAAGTTGATCTATGCTGGCAAGCAAACCACTTAGACAGGGTGAGAGGGTGGTCTGAGGGTGGAAAGGTGTTGGCCCTAGCAACCTCAAACTTCTTATAGATGGCTTTATTAGCCCTGGCCCACTGATCCTCAGTCTTGGATTTAGCTAAAGATATGATTTTTGCTTGGTCAGGCTTGGGTATTAGAGAAATGGTGTAAGGCCCTCGAATTTTTTCCCTTCTTATTTCGGTCATGTGTTATTTAGATATTTTGTATAGTTCCATGTATATGTGTATGTACATAATTATTTCTGTACATATTTATTTATTTATGCTTATATGTATATATGGGTTTGTTTATATTGTATATACAGCTTTTATTTATTTATGCATATAATATATAAATTGTACATTATATTGCATGAAGATATGTATATAAAGTATGCATGTATGAGTATTTCTAAGTTCTAGCCGAAGTGCATGTCAACGTCAATATGCATGGATGTTAGAGGTGGACCAGCGTCCAGATCGATGGATGCCAACCCAGATAGGCGGCCATAGATGTGGATGTCTATATCCCAGCTTTGTTGCACCTTCAGATCTGGAAACGCTCACGATTTCTTCACCCCAATTTTAGAAACCATAGTCCAACGGTCGGGAACCTTACCTCAACGCGTACCCAACTTCCCTTAGTCTATAAAACACCTCCCTTTGACGAGATTGAGTCCTTTTGACTATTGGGTCAAAAACCCTAGTTTCAGTTGTGAACCCTGATCTTGGAGGCTCTTGATCTTGCTACTTGGTGCATCTTCCGACGATCTACAACGACTGGAGGACTCTCTGAACATCAAGGAAGACTTCCCTGACTCCGGTGTGCAGCAAGAATCATCACAGAACCCGGATCTGGGAGGATTTAGAGGGCATCTTGGCACTGGCCGAGGAGAGCTTCTCTGGCAAACAATTCTATCTAGCGATTTATTAAGAGGCAAGTAACCTTTCTACATCGTCCATACCCATGTCTAGTAGGTCCTAGGTACTTTTGCAGATTTTATCTCGCGTCCTGAAACGTCCATTCACCATTGTTTCTGCGTTCGGTCTGTGTTTGCACAGACAGGAACTTAACGACAGCATCTGATGCCGTTAAGATCCGAGGTTGGCGGCCAACTGTGTGCCGCCAAGTTCTTCAGGTTTAATAGATTGCATGTTTTGATATTTGTGACCTATTTTCCGGATTTCTGGACATGAGTACATGTTGTAAATTATATATATGGTCAAGTACAGAGAGTAGGTCATATCATGAGGAGGTTACGAATTTCTGTCATTTGTGTTAATTATAGGAATTTCCAAAATTGAACTGTGAACTAAAAATGACAATGTTTAATTTGATTTAAATAGATTGGTTGTGAATTAGGGTTTTATAATTTTTACATGATAGGATGGTGATTGTTTTCAGATTTCTGAACTGCTAGATCTAACTATGTAAATGTAAATCATGTTAAATAGGGTTCTTGGTAGAAAATGTATGATATCCGTTTTAATTATCATAAATTGTGTATAATTCCAAAAACTTTAGGAAATTGAGTATATGATTTGTTATCTATTTTCTACCTGTGATAATAATTTCGAACTGTTTGGTTAACAGTAGGTACTGTTATGGGTTATATGATAGGAAATAACCATGTTAAGCATGCCAATGTTAATTGTATACATTTCAGTCTTTAATTGCATGATTAAGGTTGTGTTTATGATCTGATTAAGACTGTAAATAGTAACATCATGTTAGATGAAACTGAACTTATGTAATTGTGTATAAGTGAATCCAATGATGTTAATTGATGCATGAGAAAAATATGAACAATATGATTAATGCAAAGTGTATAAATTGTGTCGTGTGTGACACTGCTACTATAGAGGGCTGTGGAACCGTACCGTAGTAAAGTCCCTACGAGAAGGTTCATAGTGTGTGAAATCCTATGGGCAATTAGGATGAAATCCTGGAGATAGACAAGTACCACTGGTTAGGGTGGAGAGTGCTTCTCTCAGTTCTGCGCAGTTAACCAAGATCTATCACTGTTTTGCCTAGGTGATAGGTACGTGAATGTGTTATGTGTGTCCTTCTAGTGGTGGTTTGGACTATGTGTCACGACAACTAATCGTGTAATATGAATATGTGTAAATGAGTATGAAACAGTGTAAAGTGTTTATGTTAGCATGTGAACAAGTGTAACCCATGTGAATATGTGTAAATTCATGTCAAAACAGCAAGCCAAGTATGATTACAAATGTGATAAATGCATGAAAGAATGTCTAGGTTTCATGTTAGAAATGCTACTCAATTAGTACCTAGTTTCATGTTAAATTCGTTTATAGTTGCCAATTAAATTGAATATGTTTAAATCTTCAATTCATGTTAATAAAAAATGGGACTTTCTGCATGATTGTGAATTTATTTCATTAAAACAGAAAGTGAAATGTGTAAACTAATGTGCAAGGCTTATGTGAAATTGATTAGAATCCATGCTAGGTTACTATTTACCCGTGCTTAACTCCATACCTTAGTTTGGTAGAATGATACCATGATGTGAATATTGTTTACATTCTAAACCATGTAACATGTTATGGATAAAGAGCATGTGTAGATTTCTAATGAATGTTGTTTAAGGTTTTAAACATGAATCATATGTTTCAATTGCCATAGGTGTCCATGTATAGTAGTCTGAATTGTTTAAAGCATGTAATTGGTATATATGATATGTGTATGAATGTTGTACATGGATTACTTGCTGAATCTATTTAGACTCACTATTGCTTCAGCGTACAGGTGTGATAGGTGACTCCACTTCTCCGGAGGAGATTGTTAGGAGCGACTCCGAGCGAGAGGAGTAGCTTGTTGTGGAGATTTCTACATTGTATTTTCCATTTCATAGTATGTAATTGGAAACGTATGTAATTGTGGATGGACAATGTAATTTCAATTATGTGGACTTTAGTTTTTATTTAATCGCTATATGGACTGTGGATATTTAGTGTGGATGATGGAATAAAAATTGACATTTAGTTCTTTCATTTCCGCTGTTCTATGTCTATATTTGTGTATATCTCAGCCTATTATGAATGTTGGGTAAATGTCCCACTGTAGCGATGTTCATTATACCGAAGGGGATTGGTATAATCGTACCGGTATAAGGAGGGTCGTAACAAATGGGAAGAATGATATTGAGATGTTCGGATAGATTGAGATAGGGTAGACCAAAAGTGGCAGCAAAAGTACACTTTTGGAGATATTCAGAATATAGAGTTTTTCTTGTGGACAACAGAAAGAGAGTACCACAAAGGAAGAAAGAGAATTTGAGAGGAAGGGAAAACAAGCTCTTTAGATGTCTTCCTTTTCTTGGAGGCAGGACTGGAAGAAGGTTGAGATTCAGTCTTGTGGATATGGGCAGATACAGAAAGAACTATGCGGAGGATGGCTTCTTCAAACTTATTCTTGATGTCTTGCACAGTATGGCGAATGATACTGGCACCCTCAGGAATGATAGTGATGAAGGATGGTGGAGTAGGTGGATGAAGAGAGGCAAAAGATGAAGTGGGAGGAGGTTGTGTAGATGGTCTAGCAGAGGAGGGACCAGCAAAAGAGGTACCTGAAGAGGAGGCAGGAGGTGCCACAGAAGTTGAAGGAGGAATGGAAGAAGAAGGGATAGGTGAGGAAGAGGAGGCAGCAGGGAAAGGAGTAGGAGAAGAAATGTGTTTTGGAAGGGGTGTCTTGGAGGGTTCACGAGCAGGTGGGGCAGTGAAGGAGGTAGGTTGAGAGGAAGGGGCTGGAGTCTGAAGACTAGGAGGATCAGAAGGCCTTGGGGGCACTGCAGCTTCCTCTATAAAAACTTGAGGCCTGGTTGGCCCAGCCACTGAATCCACTTGCACTGGAGGCCCTGATAGCCCAGCTCCAACTTTTTCTGAAAGGTTTGCGGAATCCCAATATGGTAATTTAGAAGGGGGGGGTTGAATAGATTACTACTAATTAGGATTATGAAGACAACCCTTTTTAATTTCACAAGAAAGTCTTTTGAATTTTCTATAGAAACAACGTGAGACTTAGATGTGTTGATAATGTGTAGATGAGTTAGCAATCTATCTAGTGTGTGAATGCAACGTGCCTATCAAGAATCTAACGTGAAAATTGTTCAAACCACAAGACACGAAGATTTACATGGTTCAGAATACACAAATCGTGTATCCTACGTCCACGGCACACACACACACACAGAAAAACTGCTTATCAGCGAGTTCGGTGACTACAACTCACACACACGTGTTTTTTGATGTGCACCCACGATCAGAACAACACACACACACGTGATCTCAAGCACAAGGATCGCTTGAATCACCACAACACACCCACGGATGGTAGAAATATGAAAACAGGGAGAGTTCTGAGTGATAGAATAAATCCTGGTGAAGAACTCTTCTGAGAACGCCTGAAGGAAGTCCAATCTTCAACTTGAATGCTTTGAGTCGATCGAGAAGGTTGAATCCTCGATGTTCTTCTTTCAGGAACTGCTGGATAGACGGATCTTTAGGGCTCTGTGCAGCAGTCTGAAGCAGGGCAGCAGCAACTCTTGTGAAACTTGGAGTAGCTCTAGGGTTTTTGGTTGTGGCTGCTTCTCTGCGAAATTTCCTTCTAAGAGGTGTTTAAATATAGGAGTTCTCACATGGAGAAACGTGAGAGTTGGAAACACCTCCTAGGATAACTTAGAAACTTTCCGTAATTTGAATTGTACTCTGTCTGTCGACAGGTCTTGGCCATCTGTCGACAGGCGACAGTAAGACAGAAGTATGGATCTTCAGCTCTGTGAGATCTGTTGACAGTCGAAGACAATCTGTCAACAGATATGCTCTTTTGTGCAAGCGACAGAAGTCTGGATATCTGGACTGTGAGATCTGTCGACAGTCGACTTCCCATCTGTCGACAGATGAAGACTTCCTGAGTAATGTGACTTCGGGATGATCTTTCCTGTGCAATCTGTCGACAGGTGCTTTTGTGTCTGTCGACAGGTGACCTTATTTCTTGCTTTTTGTGATCTTTCTCACTTGTTTGGTGAGAGCTTGACTTTGGGCATTTGTACCTACATGATAAAACATGTAAAGTTAAGTATTTTGAATACACAAATGATCAAGTATTGCGTTGGGTTCTTTATCATGTGTCAAGTGTATCAAACCTCAATTGAAGTTATTCATCATCAAAAAACATGTTGTTATAAATGTTAGAATGAGTTGTTATAAATGTTAGAATGAAAACCCAACATTCTCCCCCTTTTTGATGATGACAAAATTATTCAATTAATGCATTGAGGTTTCTCCCCCTTTTGACAACATCGAAAAGCATGCATATCAGTCAATCATAGAGACAACATAGAGCAAGGCACTGTGAATTCATTGATATGAAATAAGCATACACAGTACAAAAAGTTGTTTGACTGAAAGGGAAAGAAAGTACATGACAACAAAGTGGAAGCAAATTAGCACAGGACTCAGACATGAGAAGACACATACACTACGTGATGACCCACTCCTAGACATAGAACCTATCTAAGCAGCATCATCTACGGGCGGAGTTGGAGCCTGATGTGTATCGTGCATCTCTTTCTGAAGTCTGGTGATACGGAGCTGGAGCTGGACTTGATTGTCCGCAAGTGACTCCAGACTCGAGTCCAATGTATCCAATCTTGTGTTGAGGTTCTCAAATCCAGTGGTCATCTGTTGCTGTAACTGTGCAATCAATTCTCTGATGGATGGTTGAGTTGGAGTATCACTAACAATCTCAACTCCCGGCATACCATGTGATTCAGACTGGGAATCTTCATCTTCTTCATCTTCAGCATCATCAGCAACATTCTCATCTTTGTCTTCAACATTCTCTTCTACGGCATCAGTAGGTGCTTTACCCTTAAGCTCCCGGGTAACAATTCCATCAACAAGCTTGTATCCCATGCGATGTGCTGTAGTTAGATCAAAGCTGTTGCGAGAATTTAGCACTATGCACTCGCTGTCTGGAATGTCAATGCCGATGAACCTCATGAGGGAGGTAAGTGGACATGCGAAAGGCATCGATCTCTAGGGTTGGTAGAAGGTTTTGAGGATCAGACGAAGCATTAGAAGTGGGAGATTAATGGGTTCACATTTGAGAAAGAAGGTGAAGAGAGATTTGTGAACATCGGTGACCAACTCCCGACTGCCATGTTTAGGCGCAATCATGGTAGTGAATATGTGGTGGATCATCCTGATTAATGGAGGAAATGAATTTGCATTGAGTTTAGAGATTTTCTTGGTGCCATCATAATCTTCAAGGGTAAGGAGAGGGTAGTAGACTGAGGCATCGGGTTTGTGGCTTAGAATATCAACTCCAGAATTGGGGATTTGAAGGGCTGTGCTAAAAAGATTTTCAGCAAGTTGAAATGTAGTGCCCTTGACGGTGGTATAGAAACGATCATCTGAAGTGTAGCCAAGGTTGTTGTAGAAGTCACGAACGGCGGAAGAAGAATACTGTTTGTGATGGTAGAGAAATGGAGTCCTGCCCTGACTGTCGAATAGGGGTTGGAGATTAGGAAACATGACGGCCAAGGACTTAAACTCTACATACCGTTGCTGGACAAACTTGGTATGTGTCCCCTTTGAGTGGGTGAGATGAAGACGGGGAGGCACCACAAGCTCGGGAAGACGATCATCCCGATGCTTTGTCCTGCGCTTAGCCTCAGCCCCGTCGGCCCGAGAAGAGGAGGGACGGCGGCGAGAAGACAATTTCTTGGACGGCCTGGAAGACATGAGGAAGGCTAGAAGAAGAAGGATGAGTGTGAGAAAGAGATGTGGTTGAGGTCTCAGATGAGAGGAAGGAAGACCGGAGGAAGTTAGGGTTTTCCCGTCCAGAACAGGGGATGGAGATTTGGAGGGGAAGTAGAGAGGGGTTTTGGTGGTAGGAGGAGAAGGGTTACTATGGATGCCTTTTTATAGAAAGAGGAGGTGATTTGAAAAGGCAAGTCCCACCAAAAAAGCCCCAAACGGCGTGCCCGTTGGACTTCCCAAACTGGGTCTTTCGTCGGCTGTCGACAGATGATTGGGGATCTGTCGACAGATCCTGCATAGTTTCTGCCAGTGATGTTTGATGTGGCTTTTGAAGAATGAAATGGGAGCAATGGTTACATGAGTCATATTTGTAAGGTGTAACATGGGTAAACACATATTGTAACCTATCATTTTCATGGACATTAAGGCTCTCTCACTTACCTGGATGATTTAAGCATAATACCCAAGGGACTTAAAGTTAAAGCATGAAGAGAACATTTTTCATTCGTTGAGAAAGGACACCATTACCCTTGGTTGATTAAGGACATTGTAGACCAACACTATCCCAAGTTTATGATGATCAAATGATGATTGAAATAAATGTCTAAACTTCTGGATAGCCATAGACAGTACATGACCTTTAGATTTGAGACACTGTGGAGGCTTCACACTATTTCAAATTTTTTTTTTTGCTTTCAAGACAAGAATTCAATGGGTAAAGTGATATTCAAGATAACTTCACACCTTTTGACATGAGGATAGACATGACAAGTGCCCGTACCCCTAGTTACTCAGTCGAAGTTTCCATTATACCGTTGTATAGAGATAATGAGTTTCGTTTTTGACGCGAGGGTAGACATTTGTGATGCCCGTCTCCCCGGTTACTCAGCAAGACCCATCATAGCTCTACCTTTATCCCAATATTTTATTTTATTTTTTTTTAAATGACGGTGTATATACTTTTTTGAAATAGGTAGCTTTTCTCCATTTTAGCTAAACTTAAGATCAAGGAGACGTATATGATGATCCTTCAGTTTAAAACATAAAGTTCAATAACCATAAGATTTTTCAGTTGTATTAAGAATGGTGTGAGCCTACAAGGAAATTATTCAACAGAGTTTAAGTGTTAATCCTCGAAGATAGTTCAATGTTTTCAAAATGATGTAACATAAACCCAAGCATGAGTAGTATGTCCAAATCATAGTGGTTTAGGGGATAGCATCAATATCATGTATATATGAGGAAGTTAAACATGTATATCCACCCAATAAACACCTTAATGAAAGTTCGTGAACCTGCTGAACAAGTAGTAAGTGAAATAGGCATGAATTACTTGAAGAGATGGTGTCTGTCGACAGCTAGAGAAGTGCCTGTCGACAGATCACATAGATAGAAGAAAGGCCAGTTCGGGCAGAGCAGAACCTATGAGATCTGTCGATAGATAAAGGGTCGTCTGTCGACAGATTGCACAGACAGAAGAAATAGAGTTATGTGAGGCCTGATCTGTCGACAGATGTAGTGGGAGCTGTCGACAGATGCCTGAGCAAAGCTGGTTTAAGATTAGAATGAAGAGTGAGATGATCATGACAAGTGAGGGAATTGAAAATACACATTGAATGAGTGATTCTCCTTTTCATGAAGGACATCTAACCTAGACTTGCTCCCCCAGAGTGTGTGCTCATGTGAAAGCAAGCAATTGAGTATTCAAGACATACTATTACAACTGGACCAATTAGTGAGCACATCAAGCTTTCAGGAAGACAGATTGTTAAGATTGTCAATGTTTCACTAAAGAGGAGAATGGGCAAATTGTAAAGAAACTCATCCTTATATGAAGTACATACCCCTTACATGCATGTCAACTATGGATACGTGGCGGAGGATCTTTCCTCTACGCATAGTGGAAGTTTCCAAACAAGCTTTACTTGTTCTTCCACAAACACTATTTGATATACCTCACAGTTGGTGCACACAAGAGACATATGCTCAGTATACGGATAAGTTTTACTGCAATTTGCACAAGCCCAATTCTCTTCTCAAAGTGGTGAATCTATCTTCAACTAGAGGTTTGGTAAAGATGTCAGCCAATTATTTTTCTGTGGGTATGAAATTGATTTCTAAGTTTTTGTTGGCTACCTCATCTCTCAAGAAGTGGTGACGGATTTCTATGTGGTTTGTCCTAAAGTGTTGAATGGGATTCTTTGATAAGTTGATTGCACTGGTGTTATCACATAGGATAGGTGTGCATCCAATATCAATGTTATAGTCACACAACTGACTTTTTATCCACAACACTGGAGCCGCACAACTCCCTGCAGCAACATATTCTGCCTCTGCAGTGGATAGTGCAACCGAATGTTGCTTCTTGGATGCCCACGAAACCATGCAACTGCCAAGGATTTGGCAATAGCCACTAGTGCTTTTCCTGTCAATTTTACATCCAGCATAGTCAGCATCAGAATATGAAACCAAGTCAAAGCTACTACCTGCTGGATACCAAAGACCCAAATCAAACGTACCTGAGAGATATCTGAAAATTCTCTTAACGGCAATTAAGTGGCTTTCCTTTGGACTAGATTGGTATCTAGCACAAAGACAAATGCTGAACTGGATGTCTGGTCTACTTGCAGTAAGATAAAGGAGTGAGCCAATCATACCTCGAAATTGTTTGACATCTACTGATTTACCTTTCGCATCACTTTCTAGCTTAATGCTTGTGCTCATGGGTGTTGAGGCATGTTTAGCTTCTTCAAACTGAAACTTTTTCAGTAGCTCTTTGACATATTTTTGTGGATCTATGTCAGGTACTTCTTCTGAATTGTTGTACGGGAGAATATCTTCTTCATCATTATACCTTTCAGAAGTTCGTAGGAGGTTTTCTTGAATACCGGTCTTACCATGGCTCTATTAAGAATGTAGCAAGACGTGTTTACCGCTTCTACCCAAAAGGTTCTTGCTAGTTGATTCTCGACCAGAAGCGTGCGAGCCATCTCCACCAATGTTCTGTTCTTTCTCTCCACCACTCCATTTTGTTCCGGAGTTCTTGGAGAGGAGAACAAGTGCTCTATCCCATGGAGCCTGCAGAATTCAGTAAAGGAGTTGTTGTCAAATTCTCCCCGGTGATCAGTACGGATGGAGCATATTTTGTTGACATTTCCATGCTCAATTTTATTAAAAAAATCTTCAAAAACTTGCAGTGCTTCATTCTTGTGAGCAAGAAATTTCACCCATGTGAACCTAGAAAAATCGTCTACAATAACAAAACCAAATCGTTTTGCCATTGAGACTCAACGTTCTTGCAGGTCCAAATAGGTCCATGTGCAACAGTTCATAAGCTTTAGTAGTACTCACCGGTGCTTTTGATTTGAAGGATTTCCGGGGTTGTTTTCCCTGTGCACATGCATCACAGAAATTTTCATTCTTGTTAAAGGAAATGTCAGGAAGACCACTCACCAATTTAAGCCTCATGATCTTATGCAATACATTATAGCTAGCATGACCGAGCCTACGATGCCACAAGGTAAGCTCATCCTGTTTGTTTGCTACAAGACATAGATCATTATTTTCTGGATTATCTAAATCAATCATGTAGATGTTGTTTGATCTTTTTCCAGAAAATTTCAGACTTCCTGTTTTCTTATCAAGAATTTGACATGAATTGGATTCAAAGACAATTTTATGACCTTTATCACACAATTGACTTATGCTTAGCAAGTTGTGATGAAGGCCATCAACAAGTAAGACATTGTCTATCGAGTTAGAGGCAAACTTACCAACCTTACCTGAGCCGATGATCTGACCTTTGTTGTTACCTCCAAAAATTACTTGACCTCCGTCTTTTTCCACGAGCAAACTGAATTTTTATTTATCGCCCGTCATGTGCCTCGAGCAGCCACTATCCAGGTACTATTTGTTTTGATTGTGGGCTGCTAGGCATTCTTGCACATGTGGATCAGACAAGAGGTTTTGGTACCCAAATTACTTTGGGTGCCGTTGTATCATTCATGCCAAACAGTAAATGCTTAGGTATCCAAATTTGTTTGAGTTTCATATTATTTGGATTGTTCCAGCATTGTTTTTCATTATGCTCGACCTTTTTGCAGACTTTGCATGATGAAGGTTTATGAACAACAGTGGGCATGATATTCTTGGGAGCATGCATTGGCATCTTGCCCTTTTGTTGTCTTGTCAATTTGGGCTTGGGAACATGCTTTTTGTTCTGTCTTGGGCTTGTTACAAATTCTTAGATTGACCAGGAACAAACTTGATCAACTTAGGTTCTTGTTTCTTACCCTTTGAAGGGGTTTGTTTACTTGAACTTGGGCTGGAATCAATGAAATCTGTTAGCAGATTTTTGCCAATTACCTTTGGCTTTGCATTTTGAAACCCAATCCCATGTCTTGCAACAAACACTTTTGAACCCAGAATTGCATCAAGATTTGTTTACTTTTGACAAAGCCAGACAGATCCTTTGACTTATCTTTTATTTCCTTTTCAGCTTGATCCAATCTTTCCTTTAGATTAACATGCTCATTTTTAAGAACTTTAAGAGAGTTCATTAGATCATCTCTTTCCTTTTGAACTTCTTGAAACTTAAGTTTCATGCTATCCAATTCATCACTGTGAGTTTGTTCATCACTCTTCATCATTTCAATTACCTTATTCAAGGATTCAATTTCTTCATCATTGTTTGACCTATGAACAAGGGAATTGACTTTCTTCTTGAGTTACTTATTTTCAGACTTGAATTCACAGAATTTTTCAAATAGAACAGTATAAGCTTCTTCCCACTCAGTAATAGAATATGTTTCAAAGGAAGAATTTACCTTGTTGGAGTCATCACTCCTTGCCATGAGACACTGAATCTCATCATCCCCTGAGGTAGCTTGACTGTCCTCGTCTTCATCTTCATCACTCCAAGTGGCCACCATTTCCTTGGCCTTCTTGAAGGTGAACCTGTCCTTCTTCAGCTTCTTTTTCAGCTCGGGGCACTCTCCTCTCATGTGCCCTTGCTTCTTGCACTCATAACAAACAATCTTAGACTTTTTGGTAGAGTCAAATTTATTAGCAAAGTCTTTCTTTTGGAAAGGTTTAGAGTTACCTGTACCTCTCCTCTTGTTTTTCAGGAATTTTTTGAATTGTCTAGTGAGCATGGCCATTTCTTCATTCTCACTCTCACTAGACGATTCAGACTCATTATTTTCCTGACTTATCTCCTTTTTGGAAGCTGAAGAACTCTTCCTGGAAGCCTTCAAGGCAAGAGACTTCCTAGGATTTTCTTCAGTTTCCTTTCTTTTGACATTTAGTTCATAAGTCATCAAGGAGCCAATCAGTTCATCTACTTTCATTTTTGAGAGGTCTTTGGAATCCTCAATGACTGTGGCTTTGGTGTTCCATGAGGATGGAAGAGACCGAAGTATCTTCCTCACCAAGTCACTCTCTGAGTATTCCTTTTTAAGACCTTTCAATCCATTTATAATTATCATGAATCTAGCATACATGTCAGAGATGGTTTCATTATTATTCATTTTGAACATTTCATATTCTGAAACCAACATGCTTACCTTTGATTCTCATACCTCAGACGTACCTTCATAAATCAGCTCAAGCTTGTCCCACATCTCCTTTGCTGAGGTGCATGTGGAGACTCTCGAGTATTCCTTCGGATGGACCGCGCATTGCATCATGTTGAGGGCGCTCCAGTTGAGTGTCCCCTTGGCGATCTGGTCCTTAGTCCAGGTATCCTCATCCTGAGGCAATTCATATGCTCCTTTTCTGGCTATTTTCCAAAGTTCAAAATTTTGTGCTCGTAGAAACACCTGCATTCGATTTTTTCAATACGGATAGTCAGTGCCATCAAAGAAGGGTGGCCTGGTCACTGAGTGTCCCTCGGCTATATACGCCTTGCTAGATTCCATTTGACCGTGAATCTCCTGATCGTAAGATCAACAAGATAAAGCAATAAAATTGGAGAAACTAGGCTCTGATACCAATTGAAAGGTTTGCGGAATCCCAATATGGTAATCTAGAGGGGGGGGGGTTGAATAGATTACTACTAATTAGGATTATGAAGACAACCCTTTTTAATTTCACAAGAAAGTCTTTTGAATTTTCTATAGAAACAACGTGAGACTTAGATGTGTTGATGATGTGTAGATGAGTTAGCAATCTATCTAGTGTGTGAATGCAACGTGCCTATCAAGCATCTAACGTGAAAATCGTTCAAACCATAAGACACGAAGATTTACGTGGTTCGGAGTACACAAATCGTGTATCCTACGTCCACGGCACACACACACACAGAAAAACTACTTATCAGCGAGTTCGGTGACTACAACTCACACACACGTATTTTCTAATGTGCACCCACGATCAGAACAACACACACACACGTGATCTCAAGCACAAGGATCGCTTGAATCACCACAACACACCCACAGATGGTAGAAATATGAAAATAGGGAGAGTTCTGAGTGATAGAATAAATCCTGGTGAAGAACTCTTCTGAGAACGCCTGGAGGAAGTTCAATCTTCAACTTGAATGCTTTGAGTCGATGGAGAATGTTGAATCCTCGACGTTCTTCTTTCAGGAACTGCTGGATAGACGGATCTTTAGGGCTCTGTGCAGCAGTCTGAAGCAGGGCAGCAACAACTCTTGTGAAACTTGGAGTAGCTCTAGGGTTTTTGGTTGTGGCTGCTTCTCTGCGAAATTTCCTTCTAAGAGGTGTTTAAATATAGGAGTTCTCACATGGAGAAACGTGAGAGTTGGAAACACCTCCTAGGATAACTTAGAAACTTTCCGTAATTTGAATTGTACTCTGTCTGTCGACAGGTCTTGGCCATCTGTCGACAGGCGACAGTAAGACAGAAGTATGGATCTTCAGCTCTGTGAGATCTATCGACAGTCGAAGACCATCTGTCGACAGATATGCTCTTTTGTGCAAGCGACAAAAGTCTGGATATCTGGACTGTGAGATTTGTCGACAGTCGACTTCCCATCTGTCGACAGATGAAGACTTCTTGAGCAATGTGACTTCGAGATGATCTTTCCTATGCAATCTGTCGACAGGTGCTTTTGTATCTGTCAACAGGTGACCTTATTTCTTGCTTTTTGTGATCTTTCTCACTTGTTTGGTGAGAGCTTGACTTTGGGCATTTGTACCTACATGATAAAACATGTAATGTTAAGTATTTTGAATACACAAATGATCAAGTATTGCATTGGGTTCTTTGTCATGTGTCAAGTGTATCAAACCTCAATTGAAGTTATTCATCATCAAAAAACATGTTGTTATAAATGTTAGAATGAGTTGTTATAAATGTTAGAATGAAAACCCAACATCTTCAACTACTGATGGCCCTGACTCTCCCACTATAACGACCCGACCTCCCGGACCCCCGCCAGGGACCCCTGAAGGTCGCACCGCCACCCACGGATCTGAAGACCTGGAAGGGTTAGAATTTAGTCCAGTGAGATAAGCAATGAACTCAAATAACTATAACCAGAAAGTTCGTACATTAATAAAAAAAATATGTACAATATGTCCCAAATAAAAGTACAGGTACAGAAAGAAAGGTGCAGTCCTTAAGGGGCATACCCTGAGGACTTACAAAAGGGCCACTCTCAACTCACGGTACAAGTGCTCACGCTCACAACTCACACTTCTAGCAACGCACGGCGAACAAGCCGCCACCACGACTGTCCGGCAACGAACTCCTGTGACAGCGAGTCCCCACCTGAAGAGAGTAGGGGGGTGAGCCTCGCGAACAAGACTCAGTAGGGATAACCAGTCCCTTACCAGCCAGAGTAGAAGGAACTCCAACAAAAGCGGAAGCAAAACTACTCTACAAGGTAGTAAAGTGAGAAACGCCTACCACAGAGTACTACAAAGTAGCGGAACAGAGAAACGCCATGACCCACAACCAAGGTCGGGCCAAACACGACTCCCGCAGAACCAGTGGAGTCAAACAGAATGCGGAAGCAACCCTCGGCACACACCCTCCGAGACAAAGAAGCTCACGAAACACCGGAGCAACCAAGTGAGACCAGAGTCTCACGACACAAGCACCAACATCCCAGACCTCCATGAGGTTGGAAAGGAACAACCAGGTGTCACCACGAGAGACACCGAGTAACCATATGAGACAACAATGTCTCACCACAGGCACGACCACCTCAGACCTCCACAAGGTCGAGGGCCCACAAGCAGAACCAACCTGCACCTCGGACACTCCACGAGGTCAGGGAACCACACCTGCCGGTGCCACCATGAACGGCACCAAGGAACGGTCTATAGAAATAGCAGTCACAAGACACCCGAGAGAACCCACAGAGCGGAAACCACTGAACAAGGCCCACGAGGCCCAACCAACAAAGCCCACGGAAGCTAGACATAGCTAGGCTACAAGCACCGTGCAGGCTAGGGTAACCAGACTCACTTGGAAACAATGTGAATCTCCGTCACAACAAGAACAACCAAGCCACCGCCACAGGCAGCTAAGAGAGGGACACACAGTCCACCTCTCTCGCTCGCCAGCCGTCGACTCCTGCCTACAACCTCCCTGGTAGAGTGAGGCTAGTGAGCCACAGCAGAGAACAACCACAACCACCGCAGTCCGGCCGAACTGCGGCCCCACGCCTAACCTCCCTACGTGGCTCCAGAACCAACGCAGAGTGAGGCAGTGAGAAGGACTAGTTGGTCCGCACCAGAAGAGCGCCTCAACCACCTCGGTGACCCAGACCCTGCTAAAATAGCTCTACAAACGACTCTACGCCTCTATCCCCACCGTTTTCCCCTTCTGCTCCAAGTCCGTGACTTGAGCACACCCGCCGCCCAGAGAACTCCCTCTAACAGACGTGCGGGGCTGGGGGTCCCAGGTAACGGTAACAACCTGTCTCACGAACAAGCCCTCAAGTGCCGACCACCGGGCGAAAAGAGAACTAGCGGGGCAACCACCACAGAAATCGGCACAGCTTGCTTGTAACGAAGACAAGCCCAGGAAGCACAGGCACGCACGGTACCCCTTCCGGAAACCCCCAGAAGGGCCGTCGGCCAACGCTGGCACACACGGCACGGCTCGAGAAACCGAAACACCACCAAACAGAACAGAAACCATCGCTCTTCTAATAATCGATTGACCGACAGACAATCGATTATTAGACAGACGCGAGCCTCCTAGCACCGCTGCTAGGACACAGCCACGAAGGTGTCACCTTCGGTCACTGAACCCAGGGAGGCAACCTGCCACATTCCCTACCAGAAGATCCTATGGGCAACCCTGCACTGAGGCACATGCCGACATGCCAACCGCGGCCACGGAAACATCCGAGGCAAGCCTGGTGCTGTCGCACCCTCCTAGCCCGTCGCGATCCCATCACGACGAGAAGGGCAACCGCGACAAGCACCAAGTCGCGACAGGGAAGCGGGTCGCGACAAAAGCCTTGTCGCGATCGGAAATTGGGTCGCGACACAACCCTTATCGCGAAGGCCAACTGCGCCGATAAGGTCGCGTTCAACCAAGGCGATGCCTCCTCTGATGTCGCGACGCACTTTGCTGTCATGACATCAGTCGGGAAGCAGACCGACGGGATGCTACATCTCGGGGTTGCCACAACTACACAAACCATGGGGAGGGGAGCATGGGGAAAGCTTCTAAAGCATGCAATCACACAAAAGGGCTCCCAATCACCCGGATTGGTACGGTACAAGAAATCCCTACCTAAAAAGAAGAACCGAATCCACGAATTGGCCTTCTTGAAGCCACGGCCGCGTCCTCCTCGCTCCTCGCTGACGCTCTCGCTCCGCACACGAGCCGCCGGCCGCTCCACCAAGCTCCAAACACGGGAGAACAAGGGGAAGGAGGCTTCCCACCTCAGAGAGGAGGAAGGGAAGGAAAAAGGGGAAAGAAGGAAGAAGGGGCTCCGACCAAGGCTTTTAGCCTTTGGCCCCCAGAACGCGACAGGGCGGGGCGTCACGTTACCACTCTTAACGCGACGGCCGTCCACATCGCATCCAAAACATGGACCTAAGGGACGCCGCGACAACCAGACAGGTCAGTCTGCCACGCCTGCCACTCTGACAGGCGTCAGACGACTAAAAAGTGGAAAGCAGTCGCGACCCGTTGACCGGGCGCGACACCAAGATGCGGCAGAGACACAAGGCGAGATAATGATGCGACGCAGGCACTGGTCGCAACATGGATGACTATCACGACAGGCACCTCTGTCGTGACACTAACGCATCGCCCCGGCTGGACGCGTTAGTGGCCAGTCATCCAATACGCATCGGAAGAACCCGAAAAGCCCGAGATGTTACAATACATCCAACAAAAAAATAATTTCGTCCTCGAAATTAAGGCGAAACCCGGTCAGAGAAAACAACAGGTGCAAAGGGACTACTAAGTCACACCGCGACTTCCCGGTGGTCGCCACCACGACCCTGCCACAAAGGGAATGCCTAACCGGACATCCGACAGCTCAGAGAGCACCCACCAACCGACGCGGAGCACACAATCAGATGTCGACAACTCCATAGGTGCAATGCGCACCGAATCGACCAGAAAACACTGAAACCTCCAGTCGGAAAACCACGACTGAGCCCTCAATAGTCCACACTGTTGAGACCAACCAGTCAGTAACTCACTCTGTCACTAGTGGCTAGACAGAGGTCCCAACTATTGACGGCAAGAGGTCATCCACAAGACTTCGCTAAATGGCTCCGCACGTCTAGCAACAGCTATCACCTACGGCAAGGCGAAATGAGAGTTTCTTAATGATGACCCAAAACCAAGCGGAAAAGACGCACGTGGAGAACCCACGGCGAGCAAGACAGAGTCCACTGGCACCACTAGATCTTACCCAGATCATCCTCGTGGTCCGACAAGGACACACAACGACTGTGGAGCTACAGAAAGCTAAACCACACGCTCCACAGGCGCACGCGTAGAGCAAAACCAAGGAAGACATCTGAGGTTGGCAAGGCCAGACAACTCAAGATGTCAGCAAACTGCACAGGAAATGAAACAACTGCAGAGGTCGAAGATAGCATGTTGACCACAAAGGGACCCAAACCGAAGCAGGGTACCACAACCGAACACACTCGCTCCCCAACGTGAGAGGGAAAGACTCGGACACGGCCACGACCAAGGCCTGGCGTACCACTGATAGGTCTACCTAGACAAGGCAAAGCAGCCACCCCACAGTGGTAACGGTACAACCACAAGGCATCGGCCAGCACAAGGTGTCCCAGAGGCGGAAAGCTCAACGCCTCCAACACCGAGCAAACTCGTGAAATAATGCACAGAGCTCACGATCAGGAAATACAACACAACACACGGTGCTCACACAAGCATTAGGAGCCACCCAAAGTGCAATACAATGGACTAGGGCTCCAGACGGCACGAAAACAAACCACTCCACAAGCACCAAAACTCAGCAAGATGCAGCATAGTTGCACCAACGTCTGAAACAACACGGCTAACAGGAAGGACTCTCCACAAGAGACCTGCCAAAAGCCACCCACAAGAAACCGTAAGCCTAATAAGGGCATGACAGGCCACACCGGCCCCGAACCCTCAAGGCACAAGGACACAAAACATCGAAAAAGAAACACGCTCCAGATGCATTACACAACTGCACCAATGGCTTGAAATGAGTCAAGGCCAACAGAAAGGGACTCTCCACCAGAGACCCACAAGAGAAATGCACAAAAAACTAACAGCTTCAAGAGCGCAACAATCATATTGGCTCTTAGAAGCGCGCAAACATAGGGCACCGATCCTACCACCATAGGTGGGAAGGGCCACACGCCCAACAGCAACAAGTGCCTCCAAAGCACAGCTGAGGCACAAGAGAAACATGCACCGGAACGATGCCTACATAAGCAAGCCAAACAGAAGAACACCCAGTGCTGCCTCACACTGAACACAGGGCACGCTGCCCTACATCATCCATTTAGGCGACAAGAAACTAGCACAGCAAGAGACGGGACAATCGGTCACCACAACCTATCACACCACAAGGAAACCACGCGCACGAGGGGAGCAACCAGCTTAACCTCAAGACAACACAAGGGGGGGGGGACCTTCGCCACAAAGGTCACCACGGTGCGCGACATGGCACCAAATGCCATGTGAAAGCACCACCACCCCGAGAAACCCACGGAAAGCAGAGGAAGAAGGCACACAATAGGCCTCCTCCTCACACAAAAGAGGAAACAAGAACGCAAGACTAGCACTCCCATAGGAGGCACAGCCAGCTGAACAACCACGATGCTCGCCAAATAACCGTCGGCAAGAGTGTGTCGGTACGGAAATGCAAGCAACAACAAACTAAACCACAGGGGCCCACAAGTGGTCCCACTGGCACAACCAAGAAACTTGGAAGCGAACAACACGGCGAACTGGCCACACACAGGGTCAAGGTCCACCACCTTGACCAAAAGCAAACGAGCAGACTGCACGCAACAGTCCAACCCAAGGGAAGATGACTCCACCAGAAGGTCGCAACAATGCGCACCTTGGCGATACAACACCACAGTGGAGCATCATCACCCCGAGCAACCAACGGAAAGCAAAGGAGAAGAACTCTCACAACGAGCCTCTTCCACACGCAAGGGGAAACCACTAAATGAGACTGGCACTTCCACAGAAGCACAACCAACCAGACACCCATTGTAATGATTGGAAGGTTAGGATCGTGGTTTACTAGGTTTCGGAGGACAGTGTGTGGCCATTGTTAGACCATGGAGGTCTATGTGGTTTTTACAGCTTATTTGGGTTAGGTTGTAGGCAGAGGTTCTGAGCAACCTAGCCAAATTCGGGCTCTGTCGGGCTCATTAAGATCACGGCGTAAACAGAGGACGCGATTCTCAGGGGTTTATCACGTCTAGTTTGCTAGACGCGATCTTGTTTCTTATCGCAGTCTGCATGTGGGACGCGATTACAAATGTTAATTGTGGTCGCCATGCAGGACGTGATATTGAACCGCCGTTACGTGGCTGTCGCTGCATGCACGACGCGTGGCGCATGCAGGGTGATGGGAGTTTAGTTGCGTCGGCCGTGGAGGACGCGATTCTTATCGCGTCCGGTAAATGCGATGCGATTCGGTTCAGAGCAGTTAAGTGTGTCTTCACCTGGCCAAACAGTGCAGTTGCACTACTCAGTTGGGGAAGGAGTTGTAGCGGCTATGAAGGGTTGTTGGCCATTCTTGGAGCAATCGGAGTCCGTTTGGCGAGGTTTCGGCACGTGGACGAGTGTGGGTGCGTGGAGAATCTCGAGGTGGTGTCGAAATTGTGCTTCTTTCACTGGTAGGGGAACTCTACCATAGTTTTACCCTGTTTAGATATGGATTGGGTTGGTAGATGCTTGAATGAGGTATTTGTATGTGGGAATGATATTTGCATGATAGTGAGTACATGTAGGATTCCATGTATAGATTTATTTCCCGTTTTTGTGCACCTAAACCCCCAAAGGTGTCCAGGGCAGGGGACGTGTTCTTGTTAACACGTCGCCTTCTCCCGACACGATACCAAGTGGAGTTGCGTCCTGTTTGTTCGACACGACATAAAACGGTAAAAGCGACTTCTGGTTTGGACGCGTTTATAAAAGGGGCCACCCGAGCTCTGGTGAGCTGTGGCCAGTCTGTCCAATTTGTGTTCCACATTGCTTGGGCTGTGTTACCAAGGCAATGTAGGGTCTGTGTGGGTGGTGTGGACCCGTGTAACGATTGATATCGAAGAGTTTTGCGTGGATTTACGTGCATAGCGGGTTAGGTGTTACGCCTTCCGTAGTTACCTCTTCAGTCGGTTACCCTAGCACCGGGTGCTTAGGGCTTGTCCTGGTATGAGAGTACCGTCGAGGTTTGTGTCATCTTCCTGGACACCCACCTCTTGTGCTTGAGTAGTACGTCCGGCTGAGGGGAAAGACGACAGGGGACAACGGCTTGTGTTTGAGTGTACAGCCATTTGTAGCGCGCTCTTAGTTGAGGGACAGACACCGGTATACGTATTGGTCCTCAGCTAGTCCTGTTCTAGTGCCTCACTTTAGGGTTCTCGGCTGGAACCCCTAAAGGTGTCAGGCTTGGTCCTGCGGCAATGTTGCTTGCAGGTGTGGTGTAGTTTGTCTCCATAGTCCTTGTTTGTTGAGGTGGAGCAGCAGCTGGACCTTTCGTCCATGGCTGCGAGACTGAGAGGTGTACTTGTGTGACTTGTCCGGGTCTGTGGCTAGTGTCGCAAACTAGTTCTCGAGACTCGTGTTCAGCGTACCCTTCCTTTAGCTTGTGCACTTGACGTGTGTTGCCGTTTATTTATTTAGCTGCTATGTAGTACCATGTTTAGATGTTTACATGTTTTTGTAGCTTTATTATTAATTGTGTTTCTCGGTTTGGGGGAGCTACCCTACTGAGCCTATGACTTGTGAGGCTCACCCCTTTTTCTTCCAGGTGAGGGCGAGCAGGAGGCTTCACGTCCCTCTAGTAGCTCGGACCAGCTTCATAGCAGAGTCAGGCCATCACCACCAGCAGAGTAAAGTTCTTTCTTATGGAGCCTTGGGGGTTTGTCCCGGGCTATCTTTATGTTATGTTGATTATATAAGGAACTTGGAATGTACTTTTCTTATGGAAATGTATAAGCTATGCAACTTTTGTATGCTTAATGTGGTTCTTTTGTATTTCCACGGATATATGTGTAGCAACCCGGAAAAAATTTAATACTTAAAAAAAAAAATCCGAAATAATAATTTCTTTAAAATGAAATAATAGAAACATACGTATCACTATCATATGTGCAAGAATACATCAAAATTTTTTCTTAAAAATGATAAATCAACCCCAAACATTATTTCTACGTGTTCCACGAAGAAATTTACGCAATGGAAAATCTGATTGGCCAAGTGTACGTTGCAATGTGACCAATTATCCAAATTAGGAAACTAAGTCGGAAAACCGTTAACACGGAAAGATAACGGGCCCATAAATTAAATGAACATGTCGGAGAGACTTCCAACAACATGTGATGATTAACCATTATCGGGTTTGGACTAATGGACCTCTCATAGCCCATGAATAAATTCAAATAAGAAAATGCAATAAAATTCATAACTCTATTATTCCCTAATTAAAAAGGGAAAACCTATAAGATAAATTCAAATAAATAATGGGCTTGGTTAAATGGACCCATTAGAATTTAGTGGGCCAAAATAAGGATTTTAAAAAGAAGAGTAATGGGAAAATACCCTAAATTCGCAACTTAAATATTACTTAAATAGAAAAGAGGCATTTAATGCATTAAATAAGCAATTTGGGATGGAATTGGACTCCTAAACCTACCCTAGTTGCTTGGCCACGAATTTAGCTCCCATCCCAACCCAAATAGAAGTTCTATTATTTATAAAGGGAAGAGGAAATAGAAAATTCAGAATTAAATAGGAGTTAGAGTCCTATTAGAAAATAGAAAGCAAAGAAGCATAAATACTCTCTTAATCGCCCAAGGCCGGCCCTAGCTCGTTGCTAGGACTTGCTGAAGGTGGAGAAGAAGCCAAGGAGAGGAGGAATTCGTGGGGAGAAGGCTTCATCAAGCTTTATCCCGAGTTCTTCAAGTTCTAGCCCTAGAAGAGTAAAACGACTAAAGGTAGGTATTCTCATGAGCAAAACCTAATTAATTTCGTCTGTAGATTGTTCCATGTACTAGGAACAAAACCCTCAAGTTTCATATTTTTCCATTGAGCCAATTTTTATGGTTGATTTTTTAATTTCTGCAAACACCATGAACCCGACCCTTCTTCTTTATTCTTGATCTCCATGTATACTCAACTTCGTGCTCTCAAATTTTAACTGGAGTTACTGATGGATGTTAGACATCTTTTGCCCCTAGAAGCCCTAATTTTCATCCATCCTTCGTCACGAATTAAATCTTGCATCATCTTGATGATGTACTGTCATGATTTAACCTTGACTTGTGTTACAAGTTCCATACCTCTTTGTGGAGTCATTTTGAGACAAGTGTTCAACATAGAATTTGTTACTCTATAAGTCTATTTTCATTCGGCACTGATTTCTCCAATTTTGGTTGATTGTGCTAAGAGTATTAATCCAAACATTAACACTATGTCAGATTCACATAGTCAGTCCCAATACGTCTTATTACATAGACAAACGACCTTTGTTTCTCGATTATTTGCTACTGTACAAAGTATTAGAAGTACTCTAACTAAAAAAGGTGGTTTCACCCTATTTGGATCACCTTAGCATTTGTTTTAATTTTTCAAACCCACAGATGTCAAACATAATCCAAGTCAGTTGGAAATAGGTAGAAAAAGCAACCAAAACGTCATTTTCAGGTAGCGACAGGTCGACACGTCGCTACCATAAAGCAACAACATCATGGTCGCGACCCATACCAAAAATCAGACAATTTTGTGGTCTTCTTCAGAAGGCGATAAGATGATGGTCGCCTTCACTTTCAAAAGGCGACAGGCAATGTGTCGCGTTCTGCCTATGTCCACTTAATCGGCCATAACTTTTTATATAGACCTCGGATTGACGAGTCGCTTTCTTAGATGGTTTCTTCATTCAAAGGTATTCAATATGGTATATTCATGTGTGAGATTTGAATAAAAAATCAATGAGTTATGACCTAAGGAAGTGAAGGGATGGGACTGCATTGGCCTTCTAAAAGGCATACGTCTTGGTTTCCATCGTTTTGTGTCGTTCCTTGCATGTGTGAGTTTGATCTATTCCAGAAGGTTCTAGAAAGTATTATCATGCATTTAACAACCCATATGAAAGTTAAAAAATGTTCACATGATTTTTAATTGATCTTAAGTTCATGATCATGCTCTCTACCTACCGATTATTCACTTTCTTATCTTGTTAACGAACTTGCTAAAAATGCATAGTTACTTGATAACATTGGTCATGCATGTTTTAGTACTCATGATACTTGCCATATATAGAGTTTCCAAAAAAAAGTTTCCACAAAAGGAGTTTTTATAACTAGAGTTTCCATAATCGGATTCACATACACACTTGAGCAATTCTCACGCGCGGCATGCACATACACTCTAGCACGATAGAAAAGCCCCTTCTTGGCTTGTGGTGAACTCTCCGTCGGATATTCCTTTCGCCAGACTAGTGACCCTTTACCAAGGCCTCCATAAGTCTCCTCTGTCCATGGATTCCCACATGGTCGACGAGCTGGTTGTACCCTAACACCTATGATACCCTTTAGGGATCGACAAGATTCAAACAGCCTTAGTTGCTCTCGCTCTTATGTTGAATCACACCGGACCTCTGGACCTGTGCATAACGAGGCCAGCGGAAGGGTTGTGTATTCCACCTGACTGCCAATGCCGTACGCGTGTGTTGTGCAACTGTTACTATCGCTCGTTACTCGACGTTTCTTGTGCAATGACCATAAGATCTCATCTATACTCTACTCGCTCGTCTATTCACGTTCACTCTACTATCTCGTCTCCCTCATCTATTCATCTAGTACTCTCTTGGTACTCTTTGAGCTGTGTGGCTCCTACTGTTTTGTACTGTTCATGGCTGTCTAGCGCTATAATATGGGTCTTGTGACTCTACTGTATCCAATGCATATTGTGCAGGGCACGGAGAGTGTCCGAGGGGCTCCAATCTAGTCTTGGGGGTAGAGAGCCACCCGAAAATACCTACAAGGGCTATTGAAGGTGTTCTACATTGCACCGGTTGTGACTATACTGTATTGGCTAGACATCTGACTACTATCCTTTTAGTCTGAGGAGTTCAGACGTACTGTGATATTACTGTGCCATCACAAACTGTTATACTATTAGTCTGAAGAGTTCAGACGTACTGTGCGATTACTGTGCTATCGCAGACTGTTACTGAATGGCTACTGTCCTAGAAGTGACTATTGTCGTATTCTATTAGTGCACCGTTGTGCAACCATACACGCTATCTCGTTACACACTATCTCGTTACACGCTATCTTGTCATACGCTCTACTTGCTCTACTTGATACTTACTATCTTGAGTTATTGCGTACTATCATGACTTAATCGCAATCAAAGTGCTCTACTCTCTCGTTGTCTAATGACAATAAAAGTGCTATACTCTCTCAGCTATCTACGGATAACCAAAGTGCCATTTTTATTTCGATTGACAAAAGTTAATCAAAAGTGCTATACTATCTCGATTGATGAAAATCAATCAAAGTGCAATTTACTCTTTACATGACCAACTACTATCTCTCCTTGCTATACCTATCGCTTGCTATTGCTTGCCATTGTCGCTACATGTTGTTGCGTTGTTATCATTTCTATCGTGACTTGACTTTAATCATCGTGCTATACTTGATTCATTTGCTATTTGAACCATATTACTTGTGCTATTACTTTCTCAAGTTTACATGACTCGCTCTATCATTAGTTACTCTGCCATTTAATGCATTAATTATTTAAAGCCTGCTTGATCCTGAGATTTAAGTCCTACTGGGCGTTATCGCTCACCCTTCGTTATTTGTTGTTGTGTCTCAGGTAAGTCAGACAATGACGTCACACACACCAATGGGACGGGACCAGTGTGATGAGCGACCTGGAGTCAGTTGATGAAGTTGCCCTAGTACTATGGAGTCTAATAGTTATTGCTTTAGATTTCTTTTCAATGTAATGATTTCATTGAGCCCTAGGTATTGGCTCCGAATTAGTGGTTGTAATAGTATTAGTGATTTTATAAGGTAACTTCTGACTCCTCTTTTGATTCATGCAATGATTCAGATTCCGATAGCTTAGAAGAGGCTTTCATGAAAAATATAAAGAAGTAACCAAATTATTAAAAGTGAGCAAGAAAAACATAGTCTGCATAGAAAATACAAACTCAGATCTAAAATCAGAAAATGAACAATTAGAAAGTCAAATAACAGAACTTAAAAGAAGAAATGAATTATTATGTGTAGACCTAAAAGCTAAGAATGAACAAATAACTAAATTAGAGAAACAAGTAAGTTCAGATGAACTGAAAACTGAAATCAAAACACTAATAGAAGAAAATATACAGTTATCTAGCACATTAGAAAAATTCACTAATGGTAAAAACTCCCTCATATTAAAAGGTGCTAGAAGATCAGGTAAGAAGAAAAATGGATTAGGATATACACCCCCAGATAATGAAGAAACCATAATTTATCCTAAAATATATCCAACACCAAAATTTGTACCTGAACAAGATACAACATAGAAAGCTGATTTCAGATATATAGAAAAAGTAACCAAATTATCCTGCTGTAGTCACTGTAACAAGTTAGGACACATCATAACAACATGCCCAACAAAATATAAGAAATGGATAATAAAAGGCAAAATAAATGATACTAACCCATCAGGACCCAAAAGAATTTGGGTACCTAAAACTTGATGTTTTTATTTCAGGACATCTCTCGAGCATCCAAATGGTATTTGGATAGCGGGTGCTCAAGACACATGTCAGGAAACCAGAAGTTATTCTCTCATCTCCAAGCTGAAGAAGGAACAATTACTTATGGAGATAATTGGAAAGGAACCGAGATAGGCAGTGGCTCTGTGAATATCAAAGGAAAAATAGTCATAGAAGATGTGCTATTAGTCAAGGGATTGAAGCACAATCTCATTAGCATTAGCCAGCTGTGTGACAGAGGACATCAGATCAAGTTTCAAGAGTCGAAGTGCAGCATATTGAAGGATGGAGCAGTCATCTTTGAAGCTAATAGAGAAAAGAATTTGTATGTGCTCTATCTTGAAGACCTCAAGGTTCAAAATGTTTGCCTGGCAGCAAATAAAGATAAATCTACAGAATTATGGCACAGACGACTTGGACATTGCAGCATAGATGGCATGAGAAAACTGCTGAAGAAGAATCTTATGGAAGGTCTACCTAAGGTTAGTACAAAATTGGATGGTGTATGTAAACCTCGTGCTAAGGGAAAGCACACCAAAGGCTCCTTCAAGTCAAAGACGGTGGTGACCACCTCAAAACCCTTAGAGCTCCTTCATATGTATCTATTTGGGCCAATGAGGACTACCAGTCTTGGAGGAAAGAATTTTGGATTTGTCATAGTTGATGACTACTCAAGATTAACATGGGTATCATTCCTAGAGCATAAAGATGATACTTTTGAAAACTTTGTTAGTTTCAGCAAGAAGGTCCAGAAAGATCAAAAGTTCAGCATTGTGTCTATCCGATCAGATCATGGTGGTGAATTTCAAAATGAAAAGTTTGCTAGATTTTGTGATGATCAGGGAATTGAGCATAATTTCTCAGCACCAAGGACACCACAACAAAATGGTATTACTGAGAGGAAGAACAGAACCCTATTGGATATGGCAAGAACTATGCTCTCAGAATATGATCTGCCAAGATATTTTTGGGCTGAAGCAGTCAACACAGCAAGCTACATTATCAACCGAGTAATGATCAGGCCAATCCTGAAAAAGACTACATATGAACTATTCAAAGGGAAGAAGCCAAAGATCAGCCACTTCAGGACTTTTGGATGTCCTTGCTTCATTCACAACAATGGAAAAAGGGACATTAGTAAGTTGGATGCTAAATCAGATGAAGGCATCTTTATGGGGTACACCTCTAAACCCAAAGGCTATAGAGTATTTAACAAACGTACTTTATTGATTGAACAGTCTGTACATATTATTTTTGATGAAACTAACCCTTCCTTAAGAAAGGAAGTAGATAGTGACAATGATGATGCAGATGAACTGTCCAAGAAACTAAAAGATACATCAATTGAGGACAAGGATGATCCACCTTTGGAAGAATTGCAACAAGAAGAAGTTACTCATGAAAACCTTCCAAAGGAGTGGAGATACAAGAAAGATCACCCACGAATATTATTGGTGATCCATCCATAGGGGTAAGAACAAGAGGTAATGTTATTCCTTGTGATTACCTAGCTTTTGTTTCTCAAATAGAGCCTAGGACAGTCAATGAAGCTCTTTCTGATGAATCTTGGATAGTAGCCATGCAAGATGAATTGAATCAATTCAAGAGAAGCCAAGTATGGTCACTTGTTCCTAGACCATCAGACCATCCAGTCATTGGCACCAAGTGGGTGTTCAGAAATAAACTGGATGAAACTGGTGCAATCTTAAGAAACAAGGCCAGATTCGTAGCTCAAGGCTATTCTCAAGAGGAAGGCATAGATTTCGATGAAACCTATGCACCTGTAGCTAGACTTGAGGCCATTAGAATATTACTTGCATATGCATCTGCTTTGAACTTGACATTATTTCAAATGGATGTTAAATCCGCATTTTTAAATGGTTTTATAAAAGAGGAAGTTTATGTGGAACAACCTCCGGGTTTTGATGACACAAAATTTCTCAATCATATTTTCAAACTTCACAAGGCATTATATGGTCTAAAGCAAGCACCTAGAGCCTGATATGAAAGGCTTAGTTCTTTTCTTCTAAGCCATGGTTTCAGTAGAGGTCAAGTAGATAGTACTCTTTTCATAAAGTCAAAGGTCAAACACATTCTATTAGTCCAAATTTATGTAGATGATATTATCTTTGGGTCTACTGATGAATCCCTTTGCAATACTTTGAAAAGTTGATGCAGGGAGAATTTGAAATGAGCATAATGGGAGAACTTAATTACTTTCTTGGATTACAAATCAAACAAGGAAAGGAAGGAACTCACATCTGTCAAGCAAAGTACACAAAAGAACTCTTAAAGAAATTTGGATTCGAAAATACCAAGCCACTGTCAACACCGATGAGCACATCAACAAGGATGGACAGTGACAAAGATGGTAAGAAAGTAGATCAAAAGATCTATAGAGGTATGATTGGTTCACTACTTTATTTAACAGCTAGTAGACCAGATATACTATTTAGTGTATGCATGTGTGCTAGATATCAAGCTGATCCTAAAGAATCACATTTAATTTCGGTGAAAAGAATATTTAGATATTTAGCAAGATCTCATGACTTAGGTCTATGGTATCCAAAACATTGTGAAATTAACTTAGTAGGTTACTCTGATGCTGACTATACTAGATGCAAATTAGATAGAAAAAGCACCAGTGGTGGTTGTCAATTTCTTGCAGGATGTTTAATATCTTGGTCTTCAAAGAAACAAAATTCAGTAGCACTATCCACTGCTGAAGCTGAGTACGTAGCTGCTGGAAATTGCTGTACACAACTCTTATGGATAAAGCAGCAACTTGAAGATTTCGATTAAACATCAAATCCATCCCACTGCTGTGTGACAACACCAGTGCCATTAATCTCACCAAGAATCCAGTTCAGCACTCAAGGACCAAACATATTGAGGTTAGATATCATTTTATTCGTGATCATGTTGCAAATGGAAATATTGAAATATCATTTATTGATACAAATGGCCAATTAGCAGACATTTTCACAAAAGCCTTACCTGAAGAGAGATTCACATCTCTTAGAAGGGAATTAGGCATGTGCAATTTGTGATAAAAGTTTGCTTACAAATGGCACATTAAATTTCAGAATTAAGTAATCTTTTCCCTCCATGGCGTTAAGCAAAAGAAATTCAAATTATTCTTTGTAACCGCTCTCTCATTGAAGTCGGTTTGAATAGTCAACACCTTTTGTCGTTTTCCACCGCCTTTTGGCGCCTCACTTTCCACATCGCATTAATTTATTCATAAAATCAATGAAAGAACGATTCGTATCTCATCGTCTACCCTTTCCCCTTTTCATCCTGTCGCATGAGCCGATGCCCTAACAACTCATATCTCAACCCTTTGCAAATTTGAACGTTCCTCCTCCTTCCCGCAAAATTTCTTGAGGATTCCTTCTCGTCCCTTTCCGTTTCAACTCTCCAGAGACTTTCCCACCTAAATCCATGGCCGCACCAGTCATCGCCGGCAGTTTGGGTGGCTACAGCGTCGAGTTTCTCACTCCTGAGCAGCAGGAGAGGTTTACCTTTGTGAAGATGAAGCTCTGTGGAAATAAAGAAGTCGATGTTCCTAATCTGAGGAAAAATGGAATGAGCAGTGTGGTATATTTGATCAATCAGATGTAGTGGACAGGAGTCTCCAGCTTTTCAGAGGTCAGTTATCCGAACTTGGTAAAAGCTTTCTTCGTGTGTATGAAAACAGAGGAAGATGGGTCCCTAGTGCGACGACCCTCATTATACCGGTACGGTTATACCAACCCACGTCGATATAGCGAGCATCATCACAGTGCGACATTTACCCAACAATGACATTCAGCTGAGATACACGTGAATATAAGAACAGAGTAGCAGAAGTAAAAGAACCACTATCTTCATTTCATTCATCATCCACATTTAACATACATGTTTCGATAACATTTAAAGAGCTAAAAGTCCACACAATTTAAATTTCTGAAAATCAAATACATAGATGTCCATACTTATACATTCTTCCATGATAATGCTAGTACAATGTTCAATTTACATACTATGAAAATCACAAAATGTCACTAGTACTCCAACACTCTAATATCCATGCTCGGAGTAGGTCTCCAACGTCTCCTCCACAAGTGTCTCGTCACCAACTACACCTGTACGCCGAAGCAAGTAGTGAGTCTAAAAGACTCCGCAAGTACTTCTACACATACCGTACATGCACATATCATAGTAGGTTGTACATACACATTCACAAGACACAACATGTAGCATGCTTGACATTAAATTTCACAACCTATCATGGTGAATCTACAATTTAAACACATGGACTATGCTTTCAGATTTCCTAAAATAGAATCACCTATCACATGCTTTCTATTCATTCCTCACATAAAAATCTACCTTCAACCAACTAAGACATGAAAGCCATTAACATGAATTCCCGAGCATGCATGAAAGGAAACATACCTAACATGGAATCTACACATTCCTACGCATATACGTAACCATTTTACATGCTTTAAGCTTGCTGGTTTTACATGCTTTAGCAACCATAATCTAACACATGAGAGCTACAACAACGATTAAATCACAACATGTGAACAACCAAGTATGGAAGTTGTTATATATGCTTAACAATTATACCTAACATGGATTCTAGACCTTTTGCATACATAAACATGATCATAACATAGCAAAGCTACTGTTTAAGCATGATTTCAGATTGTCATAACATGGATTACAAACTCACATCCTCACACTTTGGTTTCACATTTTTACACAATTTCAAATTCGCATATTTCACACTTTACACATGCACTTTTACACATTGTTCACATTCACATTTTTCACATGAACACATACACATTTACACATTCAAATTTACACATTCACATTTAGTGCCGTGACACATAGTCCAAACCACCAAAGAAGGACACAACACATCACATCACATCACATAGACGCCATCTATACAATGGCGACTCTTGGACTGTGCAGACTGGGAGAACAAGTCTCCACCCTAACCAGTGGTACTTGTCCACCTCCAGGATTTCCCCCTAATGCCCTTAGGGTCACAACACATTGAACCCTCTCAGGGGGAGTTTTCCCTGATACGGTTCCACTGCCCTCTGTGGAAGCAATGTCACACTTGGCACAATTTACACATTACACGTTTTCCGATTTAAGCACTTAGCTTAGCACATGACACTCACATCTCACTCATTCACTCATTCACACACATGGTGCTCTGTTTTCCTGACATGACTCTACAATTACAAAAATTTAGTGCTCAGGAAATTTCACTAATCAGGTTGCTATATACAAAATCAAATCATTTTTACAACGGCATGCATTAGTTTCACATTTTTACATGGAAAATTCATATTGCATCATATACTGGTCCAAATGACCTGAAATTTTAACCACAGGCTAATTTCGGGTTTAGGGTTCTTCATGCAAATTTTCAGATTTTTCTAAGCTAAAACGAAATTACAGAAAATCTAACATTAATTTCCACATGCTATCTGCAATTCGATTTAACATGAACTTGAACACAAGCACAATTTTAACAACTCACTGTCTGAGCCCTAACAGGCATGGAGCTACAGAATTTATCCCTGAAATTTGTGGGCAATACATGGCTTACCGAAGATTTATCATGACCTACGCATGATTTCTATTTTTCCCAAACAACATTTTCACTAATTCACATAAGCATGGGAAAAAATATCAGAATTTCAGAACAGAGGCTGACTAATACATGCATGACCCATAAAATGTAGGACATTCAAACTCGTCCTAAATCATACAAACAAAGGGTTGACAAAATTAGTAACTCATCATACATGTATTTCCATAGGAGAAATAAACTCTATCATTTACCACCTTGCACAAAATCCATCCACACACCACATTCACTAGTATACATAGTATATCAGAGATTACATTATATCCTCATCGTGAAACATATCGAAATTAATCATGTAGAAGGGCAGAACAACTTGTTGTTCTGCTCAGATAAACTTAACGGCAAGCTATGGCCGCTAATTAATGTTAACGGCACAATCGCTGGACGCTAAGCATGATCTTAGAGACAACAGATGTTGCCGTTAAGTTCAGGTCTGTGCAAAACACAGACCCGAGCTCCAAAGATAGGGTGAATTGGGGGATCCAGGACACGAGGGAAAATGTACAAAAATAATAAAACCAACCTAGACACATACAGGGACGTTATGGGTAGGGTACTTGCCTCTAGAAAATACACCAAACGGATCTAGGGCTCGGTGAAGCTCTCCTTGGGCTGTCCCAAGAAGCTCCCAACCAGCCTCCAAGATGGCCTTCCTCCGGGTTCTTGAGCAAGCTCCAGAGCAATCCGAGGTCGGGGATGCCTTCCTCGATTATCCAGCAAGCTCCTTGAAGCAGCAGGTGGCCGGATCAAGCTTTAGAACTTCAGATTTGGGGTTGCAAAAGTGAGGGTTTCTCACAGTCCGAAAATAGGGTTTTCTCTCCTTTTCCTCTTCTTCCTCTCTTGCAAAGGGCAAAGAGAAGGGTGTGAGTTGCAAAGAGGGCTTTGTATATAGCCAAAGACCTCTCACCCACGCAGGAGATGATGTGATACCCTTTCAGACCGTTGGGGACAGCTACCCAATGGTTGGGGTGGCTTGCTCCCGGAATTCTGGGCTCTGCAACGCATGCAGGTCAGAGAAGTTGGGGTCCACATCGCTGGACGGTGGACTTAGTGTTGGCGTCCATAGGGTTGACGCCGACACAACATCGACGTCTACTGATGTTGACGCCAAGCTGGCCATCGGCCAGAAATCTAAAACATGCAGAAACCATGCACATCTTATACCTATATACATGCCATAAGTATACGTCATCATGTACACACTACATCATACCATTCATACATTATTTACATCTAATTTATACACAAGCATGCAATAGTATACTAACTAGTACTCACGTAGATATTTACATACGTACATACACAACATGAATTATTTACATGCAATATAATAATGTAACAAAATTCGAGAGCCTTACACCCTCTCCCCCTTAAAAGATACTTCGTCCTCGAAGTTAGAATGACGCTACTCAAACAAAAGGGGATACTTCTTCTTCATCGCATCCTCAAGCTCCCAAGTAGCCTCCTCTCGTGAGAAGTTTCGCCAGAGAACTTTCACCGACGCAATACTCTTGTTCCGGAGATGCTGAACCTTCCGGTCAAGAATAGCTACTGGTTGCTCGACATACGACAGATCTGGCTGAATCTCCACTGGCTCATGACTAATCACATGAGACGGATCTCGAACATACTTCTTGAGCATCGAAACGTGGAAAACAGGATGAACACTAGCCAAAGCTGGGGGTACGGCTAGCTCATATGCCACACTGCCCAAACGTCTGAGGATCTCATATAGGCCAATGAACCTAGAGCTCAACTTACTATGCCGGCCAAATCTGACGACACCACGAGTAGGCGATATCTTCAAGAAGACATGATCGCCAACCTCGAACTCTAAATCCTTCCTTCTGTTGTCGGCATAACTCTTCTGCCTATCCTATGCCGCAACAAGCCTCTTCCTGATAAGCTGGACCTTATCCGAAGTCTCCTAAACTAACTCCGGTCCGATCAACTGCCTATCACCAATCTCCTCCCAACATAACGGAGATCTGTAGGGCCTACCATACAATGCCTCGAATGGAGCCATACCAATACTTGCATGAAAGCTGTTGTTGTATGCGAACTCCACTAGAGGTAAATGACGCTCCCAATCATCCTTCCAATCCAGCACACACGCTCTCAACATATCCTCGAGCGTCTGGATAGTCCTTTCGGAGTGTCCATCAGTCTGGGGATGAAATGCCGAATTGAGCTTCAGCTCTGAACCTAAAGCATCCTGAAGAGCCTTCTACAACCTCGAAGTAAATCTCGGATCTCGATCCGAAATGATCGACTTCGGCACACCATGCAATCTAATGATACCACTAACATACAATCTAGCTAAACTCTCTACTGACTGCTTCTTCTTCATAGGCAAGAAATGAGCAGTCTTCGAGAATCTATCTACAACTGCCCAAATCGAGTAATTGCCCCTTCTAGATCGAGGCAAACCCGAAACCAAGTCCATAGTGACAGCTTCCCACTTCCACACTGGGATATCCATCCTCTGCATAAGGCCGGATGGTCGCTGTCGCTCGGCCTTCACTTGCTGGCATACTAAGCATCGGGATACATAATCCACTACATCCCTCTTCATGCCAGACTACCAAAAAGATCTCTTCAAATCCTGGTACATCTTTGTGTTACCCGGATGAATAGAGAATCGCGATCTATGAGCCTCCGCTAACACATGCTCACGGACATCTACTAAATCAGGGACACAAACACAGTGCTGAAATCTAATCACACCGTCCACATCACGAGCAATGCCTGCCTTGCCCACTAACTCTAAGAGTCTAGGGTCGGCTCTCTGCTGCTCAATCACCTCATCCAACACAGAGGATCTAAGGGATAGCTGAGCTACAAAAGCCTGACACAGCGATGGCTCTAACTCGGTCATAGAGCACGCTGCATCCTCCAACATCTTCCAATCCTGCTGGAGCGAAGACCTCTTTCTACTTAGAGCATCTGCTACAACATTCGACTTTCCAGGGTGATACTGAAGGTCGAAGTCATAGTCCTTCAAGAACTCAATCCATCTCTTCTGCCTCAGGTTTCATTCCTTTTGGGAGAAAAGATACTTTAAGCTCTTGTGGTCGGTAAACACCTCAAATCTGACACCATAAAGATAGTGCCTCCAGATCATTAGTGCATGAACCACTGCTGCGAGCTCCAAGTCATGAGTCGGATAGTTCTTCTCATGCTCCTTCAACTGACGAGAAGCATAAGCCACTACCCTTTCCTGCTGCATTAGCACACAGCCTAACCCAATCCGAGACGCATTCGTGTAGATAGCAAAACCCTCTACACCGCTCGGTAAGACTAACACCGAGGCTGTCATGAGCTTAGTCATTAATAATTGAAAACTACTCTCACACTTCTCGGACCAAACAAACTTCACCCCCTTTCTGGTAAGCTGAGTCAAAGGGGCGGCGATGGATGAAAATCCCTCAATAAATCGCCGATAGTAACTAGCTAAACCAATAAAACTACGAATCTCCGAAGGGGTCTTGGGAACCTCCCAATCCATAACTGCCTGGACCTTTGCTGGATCCACTGCAACACCAGCACCGGAGATAACTTGCCCGAGGAAATGAACCTCGCGCAACCAAAAATCGCACTTGCTGAACTTAGCGTACAGCTGGTGCTCACGAAGAACCTCTAACACTAACCTCAAATGCTGACGGTGTGTGGCCTCGTCCGGAGAGTAAACCAGCACATCATCAATAAACACTACGACAAAGCTATCTAAATAAGGCCTAAACACCCTGTTCATGAGATCCATGAATGCTGCAGGGGCATTGGTCAATCCGAAAGGAAGGACCAAAAACTCATAATGTCCTTAACGGGTTCTAAACGCCGTCTTGGACACATCCTCACTCCGAATCTTCAACTGATGATAACCATATCGCAAATCAATCTTAGAAAAGACTGATGCCTCTCGCAACTGGTCAAACAAATCATCAATACGAGGTAAGGGATACCTGTTCTTCACAGTCACTTGGTTCAACTTCCTGTAGTCAATGCATAACCTAAGTGACCCGTCTTTTTTCTTGACAAATAATACAGGTGTGCCCCAAGGGGAAACACTAGAGCGAATAAATCCCTTATCAAGCAACTCTTGCAACTGCGTCCTCAACTCGGCTAACTCCGCAGGTGCCATCCGATATGGAGCCTTCGAGATAGGAGAGGTGCCCAGAAGCAACTCTATGGTAAACTCTATCTCTCTATCCGGTGGCAAACCAGACAAATCATCAGGAAAGACGTCTAGAAAATCCTGCACTACCTCAATCTCTGCAAGAGTAGGTGACTCATCAGCTTCTGGCACTAACACCACGCTGGCAAGAAAAGCGTCACAACCCTTGTTTATCATGCGCATCGCCTTCATGGCAGAGATGACTAACTTTCCAGCCAAGTTCCTTGGCAAGGGATGAGAGAACTCGTCCTCACCAGGAATGCAGAAAACAATCCTCTTCCGGAGACAATCCACTAACGCATAGTGCTCCTCTAGCCAATCCAGACCAAGAATAGCATCATAGTCCTTCATCTTTAGCAAGAAGAAACACCCATCTAGGATTCTATCCTCAATGCACACAGGTAACGACGGAATGCACTTCCTAGTCGATACCGTACCCGCAGGGGTGTGCACAGACAAAGGGACCTCTAAATCCTCAGACTCTATGCCTGACTCTAGGGCTAACTGCCTAGCGAACCGCTCGGAAATGAACGAGTGAGTAGCACCCGTATCAAACAAAACCCGAGCGTGCACACCTAAAAGCAAAACCGTACCTTCGGTGACATGCTCCGCCTGCTCGGCGTCCTCCCGAGCTAAAGCAAACAGTCGAGCTGGGGCTCGAGGCCTTCCTGGTCTTCCTGTAGCTGGCGCGGCTACTGCTACCACTGGGGCTGGCGCTCCATGCTGAGCTCCCTACTGAAGTCTTGGGCAATCTCTGATCTTGTGGTCGCTGCTCCCGCACTTCAAGCACTTGCCCGTAATCATCCAACATTCGGTACCACCATGTGTCTTCCCACAGTGGGGACACTCTTTCTTCACACCAGGGGAATGAACAGAGGGTACCTGATAACTGCCGACTGTCACGGATCGCTGCGGTGTCTGGTACACTGCTTTCTTCTTGTCCTGCCGTTGGAATATCGCTGCTGGCCTCTTCTGTGAAGCTTTCTTTTCTTCCAGGTATTGCTCCATCTCTCCCTCCTGCCTACAAGCAGCACTGAGGGCCTCGTCCAACGTGCAGTGGTCAAATGCCACGAGTCTCATCCGCAGTGATGGCTTGAGTCCCATCACGAACTTCTTTGTCTTCCTGCGCTCGTCTGCCACGATGTGAGGTGCATATTTAGAGAGTTCAGAAAATGTTGCCTCATATTCCAGCACAGTCATGGAGCCTTAAGCCAAAGATAGGAATTCCTGCTCCATCCGATCTTGCATATGCTCGGGGACGAACTTGGCCCGAAAGAGCCTTACGAACTCGTCCCAAGCAACATTGATAGCTCTGTCCTCAAACCGGGTACACAACAATGAAGCCCACCAAACATCGGCTCTTTCTTGTAGCATGTAGGTGGCCAATGTAACCTTATCCTCATCTGCACACCTGATGGCTCGGAAGATCTTTTCTATCTCCCTCATCTAGCTTTCAGCCAACAAAGGAAGATGAAGATGATGACTTATGTATATTCATGTGCAATCTCAACCGGTGGCTCTGATACCAATCTCTGCGACGACCCTCATTATACCGGTACGGTTATACCAACCCACGTCGATATAGCGAGCGTCATCACAGTGGGACATTTACCCAACAATGACATTCAGCTGAGATACACGTGAATATAAGAACAGAGTAGCGGAAGTAAAAGAACCACTGTCTTCATTTCATTCATCATCCACATTTAACATACATGTTTCGATAACATTTAAAGAGCTAAAAGTCCACATAATTTAAATTTCTGAAAATCAAATACATAGATGTCCATACTTATACATTCTTCCATGATAATGCTAGTACAATGTTCAATTTACATAATATGAAAATCACAAAATGTCACTAGTACTCCAACACTCTAATCTCCACGCTCGGAGTCGGTCTCCAACGTCTCCTCCACAAGTGTCTCGTCACCAACTACACCTGTACGTAGAAGGAAGTAGTGAGTCTAAAAGACTCCGCAAGTACTTCTACACATACCGTACATGCACATATCATAGTAGGTTCTACATACACATTCACAAGACACAACATGTAGCATGCTTGACATTAAATTTCACAACCTATCATGGTGAATCTACATTTTAAACACATGGACTATTCTTTCAGATTTCCTAAAATAGAATCACATATCACATGCTTTCTATTCATTCCTCACATAAAAATCTACCTTCAACCAACTAAGACATGAAAGCCATTAACATGAATTCCCGAGCATGCATGAAAGGAAACATACCTAACATGGAATCTACACATTCCTACGCATATACGTAACCATTTTACATGCTTTAAGCTTGCTGGTTTTACATGCTTTAGCAACCATAATCTAACACATGAGAGCTACAACAACGATTAAATCACAACATGTGAACAACCAAGTATGGAAGTTGTTTATATATGCTTAACAATTATCCCTAACATGGATTCTAGACATTTTGCATACATAAACATGATCATAACATAGCAAAGCTACTGTTTAAGCATGATTTCAGATTGTCATAACATGGATTACAAACTCACATCCTCACACTTTGGTTTCACATTTTTACACAATTTCAAATTTGCATATTTCACAATTTACACATGCACTTTTACACATTATTCACATTCACATTTTTCACATGAACACATACACATTTACACATTCACATTTACACATTCACATTTAGTGCCATGACACATAGTCCAAACCACCAAAGAAGGACACAACACATCACATCACATCACATAGACGCCATCTAGGCAATACAATGGCGACTCTTGGACTGCGCAGACCGGGAGAACAAGTCTCCACCCTAACTAGTGGTACTTGTCCACCTCCAGGATTTCCCCCTAATGCCCTTAGGGTCACAACACATTGAACCTTCTCAGGGGGACTTTTCCCTGATACGGTTCCACTGCCCTCTGTGAAAGCAATGTCACACTTGGCACAATTTACACATTACACGTTTTCCGATTTAAGCGCTTAGCTTAGCACATGACACTCACATCTCACTCATTCACTCATTCACACACATGGTGCTTTGTTTTCCTGACATGACTCTACAATTACAGAAATTTAGTGCTTAGGAAATTTCACTAATCAGGTTGCTATATACAAAATCAAATCATTTTTACAATGGCATGCATTAGTTTCACATTTTTACATGGAAAATTCGTATTGCATCATATACTGGTCCAAATGACCTGAAATTTTAACCACAGGCTAATTTCGGGTTTAGGGTTCTTCATGAAAATTTTCAGATTTTTCTAAGCTAAAACGAAATTACAGAAAATCTAACATTAATTTCCACATGCTATCCGCAATTAGATTTAACATGAACTTGAACACAAGCACAATTTTAACAACTCACTGTCTGAGCCCTAATAGGCATGGAGCTACAGAATTTATCCTGAAATTTGTGGGCAATACATGGTTTACCGAAGATTTATCATGATCTACGCATGATTTCTATTTTCCCAAACAACATTTTCACTAATTCACATAAGCATGGGAAAAAGTCTCAGAATTTAAGAACAGAGGCTGACTAATACATGCATGACCCATAAAATGTAGGACATTCAAACTCGTCCTAAATCATACAAACAAAGGGTTGACAAGATTAGCAACTCATCATACATGTATTTCCATAGGAGAAATAAACTCTATCATTTACCACCTTGCACAAAATCCATCTACACACCACATTCACTAGTATACATAGTATATCAGAGATTACATTATATCCTCATCGTGAAACATATCGAAATTAATCATGTAGAAGGGCAGAACAACTTGCTGTTCTGCTCAGATAAACTTAACGGCAAGCTATGGCCGCTAATTAATGTTAACAGCACAATCGCTGGACGCTAAGCATGATCTTAGAGACAACAGATGTTGCCGTTAAGTTCAGGTCTGTGCAAAACACAGACCCGAGCTCCAAAGATAGGGTGAATTGGGGGATCCAGGACACGAGGGAAAATGTACAAAAATAATAAAACCAACCTAGACACATACAGGGACGTTATGGGTAGGGTACTTGCCTCTAGAAAATACACCAAATGGATCTAGGGCTCGGTGAAGCTCTCCTTGGGCTGTCCCAAGAAGCTCCCAACCAGCCTCCAAGATGGCTTTCCTCCGGGTTCTTGAGCAAGCTCCAGAGCAATCCGAGGTCGGGGATGCCTTCCTCGATGATCCAGCAAGCTCCTTGAAGCAGCAGGTGGCCGGATCAAGCTTTAGAACTTCAGATTTGGGGTTGCAAAAGTGAGTGTTTCTCACAGTCTGAAAATAGGGTTTTCTCTCCTTTTCCTCTTCTTCCTCTCTTGCAAAGGGCAAAGAGAAGGGTGTGAGTTGCAAAGAGGGCTTTGTATATAGCCAAAGACCTCTCACCCACGCAGGAGATGATGTGATACCCCTTTCAGACCGTTGGGGACAGCTACCCAATGGTTGGGGTGGCTTGCTCCCGGAATTCTGGGCTCTGCAACGCATGCAGGTCAGAGAAGTTGGGGTCCACATCGCTGGACGGTGGACTTAGTGTTGGCGTCCATAGGGTTGACGCCGACACAACATCGACGTCTACTGATGTTGACGCCAAGCTGGCCATCGGCCAGAAATCTAAAACATGCAGAAACCATGCACATCTTATACCCATATACGTGCCATAAGTATACGTCATCATGTACACACTACATCATACCATTCATACATTATTTACATCTAATTTATACACAAGCATGCAATAGTATACTAACTAGTACTCACGTAGATATTTACATACGTACATACACAACATGAATTATTTACATGCAATATAATAATGTAACAAAATTCGAGAGCCTTACACCTAGTCTCTTCAGTAAAGGGAACCCTGATTAGAATAGACTCTGAGTTGCTGAAAATGCTGTTTGATGTGAAGACTTCCAGATTTAGTGGGGTTCACACCGTGGACGCCCAAGTGAAAGGTTTGGGAATTGTAGGGCCGGGCTTCAAGCTAAGGGATGGCAAGCTGGATATAAATCAACTAACTGCTTTCAACTGCCTCCTTCACTTTATTGTTTGTCAAATCTTAGTTCCCAGAAGTGCAACATTTTCATCTTGCACAAAGGCCGACTCATACATGATGTATTGGGCAATTCAAAATAAGGAGATAAATATGGCCGCAGTGATGATGGAAAGAATGAAATTTTCCAGAGATCAGATTTGGGACACCAAGAGCAAGTTAAATGTGTCCCTGCCCTATGCCCACCTACTTACCAAGATCTTCAAACACTTCGGTGTTGATCTTTCTGGGGCAGTTGTAGAGAAAATGGGCCAAGCAATCAGGTCCAGGAACCTGAAGAAGAGTGGCTTCTCTGTGGAAAATGGTGTCTGGTTCAAGGCTTCAGTTGCTGAAGGCGAAGCCATCATTGACGACACCTCAGTTGTTCATCAAGAGATGGGATCAACAGATATGACTCCAGAATTGCCTGTGGAGTCAGGTTCAGCTCTAGCTGTTGGAGCAGCAGAATCATCAGGCCCCTCTTTAGCAGATGTTCAGTCTGAAATTGCAGTGGAAGAAGAAAGGATATCAACACCAGCTTCAGAATTTCCAGAAGAATTAGCTGTAAATTTTGCAGAAAGGAGAATTGAGGATATTCTCCCAGAGGACATTTTTCCAGTTGAGGACCCACTACCCTCAACTGTCGTTGTATCTATTATTTCAGACATTATTGATTCAATTCTTTTCACCTCTAGTGCTCCCGAAACTAGTGGCAGAGTTGCAGAAGAGGCTGTGGCATCAGGCCACATTCATGAACCAATGGAAGATGTTCAAGTAGAGGTAGAGCACCCAGCTGCTCAAGGTGACTCTGTGATGGAAGATGCTCCCATTCAGGGGGAGCAAGTATCAAATGAAGAAGATGCTCCTATTGAGGGGGAGCCATCAAAAGAAGGTTCAGCAGAAACAACTCCAGTTGTTGATGGTCAGGAGGAAAGGCATAGAGATTCTCAAAATCTGGATGACAGAGAAGGAGATATTGCAAGCTCTTCGAGCTCAGATGATGATCAACCTCCTCCAGCAAAAGAAGGCAAGAAGAAAGGAAAAGAAGTTGCCTCTGAAGTTCCTCTCCTGGCTGATACACCTTCTGAGAGGCAGGTCAAGCAGAAAATTGTCATAAATTTGAAACCAGTGATTGAAAGGTTGAATGTGCAAGGTGAGCTATTATGTACTCTCCAGTCAGATGTAAATTCTATATTTCTAAGCCAAGCTTCAGCCAACAAAGAATTGGGACAAATCATAAATGCTATGAAATGGTTTAATAAGGAAATGAGTAGCATGAAAGGCATACTCTTGGATATTATCAAGGCAGTTGGAGTTCAAGCTCCTCCTCCTCCAGAAGCTCAGGAGCCTGGAGAAAATGTGTCTGGGCCATCAGGGCCATCACCAGCAGCAGCACGACCACCAGAAGCAGCAGCAGCACCAGAAGAGGTAGGGCCAACAGGGCCAGCTGATCAGGTTGAAGGGCCAACAGGGCCATCTGAGCAAGGGTCAGGGCCATCAGGGCCATTGGAGAGTGAGTCTGTGCAGATAGAGGCAGAAGAGTCCTTGGCATCCAAGCCCCCAGCTCCCTCTTCCCCCTCTCACACACCTATTCCTCGAACTCCACCCTCAGCTCCTACAGCACCTCCTGCTCCTCAAACATTCAAGAAGCCTCAATCTGGACCAATTTCTTCTCCTACTCCATTTCAGTCCACCTCATCTCCTGCCTCCTCTACTTCCTGTGACGACCCTCATTATACCGGTACGGTTATACTAACCCATGTCGGTATAGCGAGAGTCCTCACAGTGGGACATTTACCCAAACGATACATACAGCTGAGATACATGCGAATATACAACAGAGTAGCGGAAGTAAAAGACAACTGTCTCCATTCATTCATCATCCACATTTAACATACTTGAAGTTTGCAATTAACAATAAGGAACTAAAAGTTCACATAATTTAAATTGCTGAAATAGAAATACATAATGTCTACACTTATACATTCTTTTCATGATACTCTAATACAACGTTCAAAATTACATACTATGAAAATGCACAAGTCACAAAGAAACTCCAAAGTCTAATCTCCGCGCTCGGAGTCCGTCTCCACTGTCTCCTCCAACGGTGCCACGGCACCAACTACACCTGTACACCGAAGCAAGGAGTGAGTCTAAAGACTCAGCAAGCAACACTACTCATAACATACACGTATAAGTCATAGCGGTTTCTACATGCACATTCAAAATTTACAACACATGGCATGCTAGTCATTTGAAAGTTTCAACCTATCATGAAAGTTTTACAATTTATACATGGATCATGCTTTCAGATTTCTATGAATAAAACTTTACCTATCACATGCTCTCTATTCAATTTACTCATGAAATTTTGTCTTTAAAGGACCAAGACATGAGAGCTACCAACATGAACATTGTGCATCTATGAAAGGAAAATACGACTAGCATGGATCTTACATGTTTTTAAACACATACATAGACATTTTCACATGCTTTAAGTTTCTAGTTTCACATGGTTTAATGGCTGTAAACCTATACATGAGAGCTACAACGTTGCTTAAAACATATCATGTGAACAACCAATCATGCTATTTGCACACGTGCTCATCAATTATCCCTAACATGGATTCTAGATATTTTTGCACATATAAACATGATGATAACAACATGAATTTACTGATTTCACATGGTTTCAGATTTATCTCACATGGATTTCAATAACATATTCTCACATCTTTAGTTTCACATTTTCTTTACACAAGTTTCCTCTTTCACATGGTTACACTTTACACATACACATTCACATTGTTCACTTACACATTTACACATGAACACATACACATTACACATTTTAGGTGCCGTGACACATAGTCCAAACCACCAAAGAAGGACATATACACATCACATTACACATAGACGCCATCTAGGCATTCCAATGGCGACTCTTGGACTGCGCAGACCGGGAGAACAAGTCTCCACCCTAACCAGTGGTACTTGTCCACCTCCAGGATTTCCCCCTAATGCCCTTAGGGTCACTTACACACTGAACTTTCTCAGGGGGACTTTTTCCTGATACAGCTCCACTGCCCTCTACGGAAGCAGTGTCACATTGGCACAGTTACACGTTTACACATTTTACCGCTTTGCACGTGGTTTTTACACATAGCACTTTTCATCTCATTCACTTTCTCACTCACATGCATTTCTCTATTTTTTTTCCTGACATGGCACTACAGATTTCAGGAGTTTAACACACAGCAAATGCATTAATCAGGTTGGGTTAAACAATATCTAACCACATTTCGATAACATACATAGATTATTATATTTCACATGAAAAATACATAACTCCTTATACACTGGTCCAAATGACCTGAAATTTTAACCACATGCTATTTTCAGGTTCAAGGTCATACATTCAAATTTTTAGATTTTTCTGAGCTAAATAGAATTTACAGAAAATCAAATACCTATTTCGCATGCCATTCACAATTTAGGTCGATATGGACTTATATACACAAGTCAAATTTTAGCAAGCTACTGTCTGAACAGAGACTACTGTTATATGCATGATTTGAGAATACAGAATTATCCTAAATCATACATCTATAGATCGATCACCACAAATCATTCTTGCATGCCGTTTTATTTACCGAACCGAGTTTATTAGCAATTTATACAAGCATGGAAATTTATCAAAAACTGAGTACATGTATACTGATCCACCAATCTTCATGATCTATTAAAACTGAGGCATTCAGACTAATCCTAATCATAAAGCATAAATTTGGCAAGATCATCAACAAGTCATGCTTACAAATTCATGGAATACAATCTTCTAACATACATCACCACACATCACACTCATCTACACACCACATTTAACAATATACATAGTGTATAGGGATACCATATATCCTCATCACGGAAACCATACCGAAAATAGTTGTATAGGAAGGGCAGAACAGGTCACTGTTTTGTCCAGAGGAACTTGGCGGCGGTCTCTGGCCGCTGACTCAGGGTCAGCGGCATGGTCGATGGACACCAAGCATGATATCAGCGTCCATTGACCTTGCCGTCAATGCAGGTCTGTGCAGAAACACAGACCCGAGCTCTCAAGTTTGGGTGAATGGGAGGGTCTAGGACTCGAGGGAAAATTCATAAAAATAGTAGAAACGACCTAGACACATACGAGGACATTATGGTTAGGTCACTTGCCTTTTAAAAATTGCTCCAATGGGTCTAGGGTGTTGGTGAAGCCCTCCTTGGGCATTCCCAAGAAGGTGCAGAAACGCCTCCTAGATCTTCTTCCTCCGGGCTCCTGGATGATCTCCACAGCAAGGGGATGTCGGGGTAGCCTCCTCCTTTTCTCCAGCTCTCCTCTTGTCGTGGAAGATGGCCGGATCTAGCTCCAGGAAGTCTGATCTTTGGGTGCAAAGGGTGGGTTTTCTCACAGCTCAGAACTAGGGTTTTTCTCCTAGTTTCTCTCTTGCAAAGGTGAAGAGAGGAGTGGGGAGAGGCAGATCCGGGTTCAGACATAAGGGGAGGCCTCTCTCCCACTCACAAGATGACATGACAACTCTCAGAGCCGTTGGGGACAGCCCCCCAATGGCTGAGTTTTCTTGCTTCAGGAGTTTCTGGCTCTGCTGCGCATGCAGGCCAGAGAAATAGGCGTCCATATCGCTCGATGCCAGGATTAGTGTTGGCGTCCATGTCTGGATGCTGACACCACCTCAACGGCTAGGGGTTGACGCCAAGATGGCCTTCGGCCAGAAGTCTAAAATATGCAGAAAACCATGCATACCATGCATATATACATGCAATATGTATAAGGTAGTGTATCCATACTATCACCATTCAATACATGCATTATCTACATCTAATATAAACATATGCACACGTAATTATACTAATCAATACATACGTAAATATGTATATACATACACAAGCACAAATATACACACAAATACAAATAATGCGACGGAAATTCGAGGGCCTTACACTTCCATTCCTTCTCCTTCTCCTATACATGAGGCCCCTCCAGCATCCTCAGCTGGAGCATCCTCCTCCTCCTCTGGTCCCTCCCTTGGACCAGTTGATGACCTCCCTACTACTTCTCACTCTTTTCTTCATCCTACTCCTCCACCCTCTTTCATCACTATCATACCTGAAAGTGCCCAACATAACTCTCCCTTTATGGAACAAATAAAGGATGAGTTTGAGGAAGGGATCCTCAGGTCTGTGTTGAAGGTTGGGGAACATGTTCATAGGGCAGACCCTTCTAGTCCTGCCCCCAAGAAGAGGAAGCTTACTTCTACTTCCTCCCTCTCATCTGAACCCAAATACCCACCTTTGTGGTTTTCTCTCACAGTGGACAACAAACATCCCTCACTGTACAGAGAATATCTCTCAAAGGTTGTTTTTGCAACCATCATTAACCTTCCATTTCTTGATCTCACAGATCATTTAAACACCATTCTACCCTACACTTCTCTTTCGAAATCCGAAAAATCCAAAATCTTCTCTCTTGCCCACTCCAAAACTGAAGAGCAGTGGGGCAAAGGTCACAAGGATCTCCTAAAGAAATTTATTCTTGCCAAATCTGCTAGATTCCCTCCAAGGGACCACTCCCTGACCTTATCAGAGTGGTTCAGGATCTACCATAGGGAGCTTTGGGCACCCTATATTCAAAAGGAAATCAAAATGATCAGGCACCTCATGCTATTCAACAACTACAGATATATTCATAGACTTCCAGAGGTTCAGCTCAGTCAGTTCAAAAGGGCCATTTCAGCTCTGACTCTGGATATCTCTCAAACTTCAGATGTTCAGGTAGATTTTGCTACCCTCCAAGTACCTGAAGAGATAGTCCTTCCTCAAATTCACTTTCTAGTTATGGAGTCCTCTGTAGGATCCATCATCTTTGAACATTTTGCCAGAGTAATGGGCAGAATTAAAGTACAGAAAGGCTGCCTGGTTGCTTTTTCTAGATTTCTGTTTAGGGAATATCACCAGGGGCATGTAAGTGCTGAAGTTCTAGCCCCTATTCTGTCTGAATGTGAAAGGCTGACATCTTCTGAATGGTCCAAGTTCTACCCCCTGTCAGCTCAGCAACTATTTGAAATCAATGAAGTTCAGGCCAGAGAAGGCAAACCAACCATTTCTCCAGCTACTTTCCTAGATATGAACTCCATTCATCTTGTTGATGACCCCTTCAAGGTCTGGGAGGAAAGATACAAAGTGTATGTGGCTATGCACAAAGCTCTCAGAGATAACCACAACCATTATCCTGTCACCATGGACCAATTCCTCACTTGTGCCAGCTTTGGGACTCGTCGATTTCTCAAGATGAACATGGACAAGAATGCATATGCTGACCTTCTCTATCAGCACCTAGATCTTCATCTCAAAAGGATGGCTTCCACCATGGGACCCTCCTACTCTGTATCCTTTGGAGTCTTCAAAACTCTTTTTAAAGAGCTGGAAGCACAGGCATGGGAAACCATCTCCCATTTTGCCTCTCTTCTGTCTCATGCCTTTTATTTACCGGTCCCTCCTCAAAGTTAATGAAATGACCTTCTTTGTATAATCCTGTTCTCTTTCTCTCTTCTTTCTTTGTCGAAGATTGTCTTTTTGCTTAATGACAAAAAGGGGGAGAAAAACTTATGTCTGAAACATCTATTTGCATTTTTTTCAGACATGCATTTTTTCAGACATGCTTATTGTTCAGTTTTGTCATCACCAAAAAGGGGGAGATTGATGACCAGTCTGTCCCCATGTAATTTTAATTAATTACATATATATTTTGATGATTAACAAAACCAAACAAAAGTTTATCAATTATATCTAATAAATATTTCATAAGTCTTAAGCACAGGAAAAATACCAAGGTCAAACAAGCCAATAAAGGTATGCTTTACTTCTCTGAAGCCTTAATCTTTTCAACATGATATTTCTCTAAGTCAATATCGACTTCTATTGAAGGCCATAACGATTTCTTTATAAGTATATCGATTTCAATAGAATTATCATAACGATTTCCCTTCTGGCTGAAAAGTCATGTTGTTTCAAACAAATCGATGTCGTAACGATTTTATAAGTGATCGCAACGATTTCCTTATAAGATTGAAAAGTCATGTTGTTTCAAACAAGTCAATGCCGCAACGACTCTATAAGTTACCGTAACAAGTTCTTCAGAGCGCGTAACGACTTGCTCGTCACAATGACTCTATAAGTTACCGTAACGATTTCTTCAGAGCGCGTAACGACTTGCTCTTCACAAAGACTCTATAAGTTACCGTGATGATTTCTTTAGAGCTCGTAACGACTTTCCTATTGCAACGACTCTATAAGTTATCGCAACGATTTCTTTAGAGCCCGTAACGACTTGCTCGTCACAACGACTCTATAAGTTACCGTAACGATTTCTTTAGAAACTCGTAACGACTTGCCTGTCATAACGACTCTATAAGTTATCATAATAATTTCTTTAGAAAGCGCAACGACTTTCTTGTTGTAACGATTTCATAAGTTACCGTAACGACTTCTTTAGAACTCACAACGACTTGCTTGTTGTAACTATTTCATAAGTTACCGTAATGACTTCTTTAGAACTCGCAACGACTTGCTTGTTGTAACGACTTCATAAGTTACCATAACGATTTCCTTAGAGTTCATAACGACTTGATAAGTATTCTTAACGATTTCTTTAGAATTCACAACGACTTGATTTGTATAATGATTTGTTAAGTATTTCACACCGATTTCTTCAGAAACACAACGATTTGCTTTGTGCAACGATTCATTAAGTGTTCATGATATATCTTCTGTCACATAACGATTTGCTATGACTCATAACGATTTCATAAGTCATATAGTCATCGATTTCATATATTGATATCTTATTCATCTTAAAAGCATTGACTAGTCAAAGTCCACGTAGACATCTCTCTGACGCTTTTGCATTTATGAGATCTGAACGTATCTCTGCATGCATGCAGACCATATCGTGCCTACTCTGATTACGACTTAAGCTATTTTGCACTACTATTTTCATGTCTATTGCTACTGACATTGACTGACATCAGAGACAGCTTAGCTGTCTGCTATTTAAGATTGACATTTGTGCAGACCTCTGAACTAGCTTCATAGAACAACGTTAAACAAATAGAAGCCAACGGATATTTCTGAAGATCTATCTCTTTGCATGCTCAAGTGATCAAAAGCCTGTTGACTGGAAGCTTCTAAGACTCCAGATGTCATTCAGTCTAACGACTACTCAAAAGAGAGACAACAGACACTTCAACGTCTACATTTCAAATTGAAGATATAAATTCAAGTCAGAAGAACAGAAGAAAGATAGAGATCGCGCATTCAAGCATTCAAATTCTTCTGAAGAAAGTCCAGAGCCAAGAACCTTCATTCCACTTAGCTTTTGCTCTTTTTCTCTCCACTAGTTTGTGAAAATCTTGAGAGAGCCTATATAGTTCTGAGAGTGTGCCTTGTTTAAATCTCTTTGCTCTCAGTTCTAGTTGCTTCAGATCCTTGCTTCTCAAAAGCTTGATCTAGGGGCTTGAATTTCATTCACTCTCTTTGTGTTGTTCCCTTCGGGTGTGAAGGAAGACCTGGTGGTATCCAAGGTGTTGTTCCCTTCGGTTGTGAAGGAAAACCTGGTGTGGTATCCAGGGTGTTGTTCCCTTCGGGTGTGAAGGAAGACCTGGTGTGGTATCCAGGGTGTTGTTCCCTTCGGTTGTGAAGGAAGACGTGGTGTGGTATCCAGAGTGTTGTTCCCTTTGGGTGTGAAGGAAGACCAGCTGAGCTGGGTGTTGTAGCGTCCTTAGGGGGACTGTACCCTAGTTAGTGAAATCCTGAGTTGTTGCTCAGGGACTGGACGTAGGACTTCTAAGGAAAGGAGGTCCGAACCAGGATAATCCTTGTGTTGTGTGATTGTCTTCTTTGTGTGTTTGTTATTTAAACTAACTGTCACTAACCTACTTCGAAGAACGCTTGTGTGAATATTTTTAGTTACAGGTATCTTCTAGATTAATTTTAAAGACCCATTCACCCCCCCTCTGGGCTCGTCTACTGGGCAACAGAAGATTCTGGCAGAAGAATAGAGGAGATTCCTCCTGAGATTATTGTTCCTACTGAATCAATAACCCAGGATCCTTTACCCACCTCCAAAGTGGCATCTGTGCTCCAGGAAGTATTGGTTTCCATTCACTCCACCCCAGTGATTCCAAAAAAATTGGTGGGAGTTTGGTAGAAGAGGTTGTGGCATCTGGCCACATTGATGATTCGGTGATGGTAGATGCTCCCATTCAGGGGGAGCAAGAAAGAATTGTGGAAGAGGCTCCTATTCAGGGGGAGCAAGAGATTGAGAAGGAAGCAGAATCACAGGGGGTGCATACTGAAGATGCCCCTGTAAATGAAAGGCCAAATGAAGTTCATGTTGAGGTCGAGGAGCAAGTGGAAAGGAGAAGCAAAAGCAAGAAAATTGCTCACAAAAGGCAGAGGAAAGTTCAAAAGAAAGTGAACTTGAAGCCTATCTTGAAGAGATTGGATGATGAAGGTGAGATCTTGAGCTCAGTGCAGTCAATTGTAAATTCTATTATTGTGAGCCAGGCATCAACCTCCAAGGAACTTTCTTAGATACAGAATGCCATGAAGTGGTTTAATAAGGAAATGGGCGATATGAAGAACTTGCTTTCTGAGTTCCTGAAGGCAGTTGGAACTAAAGATCCTCCTCCATCTGCCCCTCAAAGCAGTGCAGATATTGTTCCTAGGCCACCAAGGCCATCAATTCCAGAGGCTGGGCCCTCAGGGCCATCAGTTCACGAGGCTGGGCCATCAGGGCCGGAGACAGTAGCAAGCAAGCAGCCAGCAGAAGAGGTTGGACCTTCTGAGCACTTGGTAGTTGAGCCACCAGGGCCAGTGATCTCTAAGGCTGGGCAGCAGGATGTAGAAGAGTCAGCAGTTGCTCCTGAAGCCCCTGAGTTTTCATCCCTTGCAACTCCAGCCCCTTCCTCACCACCATCCTCTTCCACAGCACCTCCAGCTCCACCCACCTTCAAACAACCCTTGCCCCGCACAATTTCCTCACCAACACCTTTTCCATCTCAATCTTCCCTCTCTCCTACTTCTTCCCTAATTCGTCCTCTTCCTCCATCTATCACTGAAGACCCTCCAGCCTCCTCATCAGCTGGGGCATCCTCCTCATCTGGTCCTTCCACCAGATCCTCTTCCACCTTTGATCCAAGGTCACTTCTTTATCCTTCTACTCCACCTACATCAATTACTTTCATACCTGAAAACCCACAACTTGGCAGTGCCCTTCTCACCCAAGCTGAGGATGAGTTTGAACACTCAACACTCACCTCAATTCTGGCAGTTGCCAATCATGTCCATAGGACTGATTCTCCCAGTCCTGCTAAGAAAAAGAGGAAACTCTCCACCTCTATCTCTCTACCCTCTACACCCAAATTTTCTCCTCTTTGGTTCTCCCTCACTGCTGAAATTGAAAGGAGACCAATCTATCGAGAATATCTACAGAAATGCATTCTCTCTACAATTTTTGGGATTCCCCATCTTAACCTCACTGAACATCTTCACGTTGTTCTTCCCTATTGCCACATATCCAAAGCAAACCAATCCAAAATCTTTCAGTCAGCTGAGTGCAAGACTAAAGACCAGTGGGCAAAAGGGCACAAGACTCTATATAGTAAATACCTCAAAGCCAAAGCAGACAACATTTCTCATCGAGATCACCCACTCTCTCTCTCTGAGTGGTTTATTTTTCATCATCAAACTGTATGGGGCCAGTTCATTCTTAAGGAAATCAGAATAGCAAGGCATTTTCAGCTCTATAACGATTACTGCTATCTGAATAAGATCCCTGTGGTTCAGTTTGGTCAATTCCATGGAGCCCTTGCTCACCTCTGAACTGAACATCCAGTAAATTGCTCCTTCCAAGTGGATCTCACAAGCCTCAGAATGCTTGATACTATTTTTCTTCCCAAGTTACATTCCCTAGTTTTTTATTCCTCTGCTGGCTCTCATGCTTTTAAAAGATTTGCTCGTGTGATGGGCCATCAGTCAGCTAAGCAGGGTCGCCTCCCCTCCTTTCTGAGGTTCATATTCAGAGAATACCATTTGGGACACATCTTTTCTGAGGTTCTGGCTCCCTTAATCTCTGAGTGTGAAAGGCTTTCTCCCACAGACTGGGCAAAGCACTATCATTAGTTTGCTCTCCAACTGGAATCAATCAACAGTTCTTTGTTCAAGGAAGGGAAGCCGAATCTATCTGCTGAAGCCTTCTTGGATCTGAACTCTATAAATCCAGTTCAAGAATTGTATGTTCAATGGGCCTCAAGATATTCAGCTTTCTTTGCTTTGAAGAAGGACCTACATGATCACCAGATTGTCTATCCTATCACCCTTGATCGGTTCCTTCAGCGTGCTAGCTTTGGGAAGAGTACCTACTTCAGATTCACTATGGACAAGGATCAGTATGCACTATTCCTAGAGACACAGTGGCAGCTGTATATTCAGCGCATGATCCCTTCCATGGGTGATTCTTTCACCATAGCACCTGGAGTTTTCAGGCAACTTTTTGAAGACCAAGAGATTAAGGCATGGACTGTTATTTCTTAGCATGCCTCTCTTCTTTCTCCTTTGGTCTATCTTCTTGTACCTTCTCAAAAGTAATACCATATCTTTGTTTGTGTGTCTTTTCTCTTCTTCTTTGTCTCAGTTTATCTTTTTGCTTAATGACAAAAAGGGGGAGAAATACCTAGTTTTTTGAAATACATTTCGAAAAATGTTCGGTTATTCATATTTTTTTTTGTTAAGTTTTGTCATCACCAAAAAGGGGGAGATTGATGATCAGTCTGTCCCCATGTAATTTTAATTAATTATATATTTATTTTGGTGATTAACAAAACCTTCTCAAGTTTTCTAACATACATTTTATAAGCTTGTGAGCACAAGAAAAATCTCAAGGAAAATCAAGCCCATTTGGTAAGTATTAGTACATTTATAGCATGTCAAGTTCAGTATGATATTTCTCTAAGTCCACATCGACTTCTATTGAAAATCACAACGATTTTCTGAAAGCTGTAACGATTTGATGTCGCAACGATTTCTTAAGTCATCATAACGATTTGCTCATCGCAACAATTTCTTAAGTCGTCATAATGATTTGCTCATCACAACGATTCCTTTAGTCATCGTAATGATTTGCTCATTGCAACGATTTCTTAAGTCGTCATAACGATTTGGTCATCGCAACGATTCCTTAAGACGTCATAACGATTTACTCATCGCAATGATTCCTTTAGTCATCATAACGATTTGCTCATTGCAATGATTTCTTAAGTCGTCATAACGATTTGGTCATTGCAACGATTCCTTAAGACGTCATAACGATTTGCTCATCGCAACGATTCCTTTAGTCATCATAACGATTTGCTCATTGCAACGATTTCTTAAGTCGTCATAACGATTTGGTCATCGCAACGATTCCTTAAGACGTCATAACGATTTGGTCATCGCAACGATTCCTTAAGACGTCATAACGATTTGCTTCACATCGACTCCTTTAGTAATCATAACGATTTGCTTTGCGCAACGATTTCTTAAGTGTTCATAACAATTTCCTTAATGAACACAACAATTTGCCTTCTACAACGATTTCCTTATTGATCACAATGATTTTCTTGTAACTCATAACGATTTGATTATATCGTCTAGATCACAACGATTCTTTTGTAGAAACATAACGATTTGATGCTAAGTTACAACGATTTGGCGGTTAGTGCATAACAATTTCATAAGCCATGGATGCATCGATTTTATGTTCATAACGACTTGATATTTAACGGCGTTGAATAGTCAAAGCCTTCATACATATCTTTCTGACATCTGTGCATTTAATGAAGACTGAACGTATCTCTGCATGCATGCAGACAATATAGTCCATTATCGTGCTTACTCTTTATGCATTTTTAAAACAGCAAAATAGCATTACCACTTTGGTGAATACTCACACCAACGATGTCTGACAACAAGAGACAGCTTGGTTGTCTACTGTTTTAGCATTTAATATATGCAGGTCTCTGACAACCATTCGTCATACAACGTTGGACCCTGTAGTAGCTGAAGGACAGTTCAGAAGATCCTATCTCTTTGCATGCACAAATGGATAAAAGACTGTTGACTGGAAGCTTCCAAGTGCCACCAAGTCTAACGTCCACCAAAAGCTAGAGACAACGGATACTTCAACGTTCATATTTCAAATTGAAGCTATATATTGAAGAAAGAAGCTTCAGAAGAAGATATACATAGAGAACGACAGTCATAGATATCGCTCTAATCATCAAGTCTTCTGCGAGTTCTCAAGAAGGAGCCAAGCTTCATTCCATTAGATTAGCTCATTGCTCTCTACATTGTTTGTAGATTTTTTGTGAGAGCTTGTTTGGTTCTGAGAGTGAGCTTGTGATAATAGATCTCATTTCTCTCAGTCCCTAGCTTCAGATCTTAGCTTGTTAAAGCTTGATCCAGGAGCTTAATCTCCTGCTTGCTTCTGTGGTTGTACCCTTCATGTGTGAAGGAAGACCTGGTGGTATCCAGGGTGTGTGTGTGCCCTTCTGGTGTGAAGGAAGACCTGGTGGGGTATCCAGGGTGTTGTTCCTCTACTGGGTGTGAGGAGAAAACCAGCTGAGTTGGGTGTTATAGTGTCCGTAGGGGGACTATACCCTAGTTAGTAAAATCCTGAGTTGTTGCTTAGGGACTGGACATAGGACTCCTGTGGAAAGGAGGTCCGAACCAGGATACATCTGGTGTTGTGTGATTGTCCTCTTGTGTTTGTTGTTTTTCTTTACTAACACTAACAATCTTCAAAGTGTATTTCTTTGTGAACGTTTTTAGTGAACAGGTATTAATTGATAAATTTCAAAAGACCCATTCACCCCCCCCCTCTGGGCTATCTAACTGGGCAACATCTTCAACACCAAATACTTTACCGAGAGGATTTGTGAGAAGAAGGCAAATGAATTTGCCAATTTAAAACAACGAATGATGTCTGTAGAAGAATATGAAGTGCAATTTGAAAGACTAGCACAGTACGTACCACATTTGGTGAGTACGGGGAAGATGAAGGCGAAGAGATTCCTAGAAGGGTTGAGACCTGTGTTCTGGGAAAAATTAGCTCCACTAGACATTGAAGTATATTCGGTCATGGTATTGAGAGCTCAATTAGTAGAAGACACCATGGAACTTCTTAAAAAGATTCATAAGAAGAAGGTGTTGAAAAGGCAACCTGCTACTCATTCCAATGATAATAAAGAAAGAAATACCATAGATAGCAAGAGAATGAAAGGGGAAGTGAAGTAGAAGGAATTCTATAAATTTTGTAAGAAACCAGGGCATCAGATTGATAACTGTTGGAAGAAATTGGGCAGATGCTTGCGATGTGGAAGTCAACAACATCGAGTCATCGATTGTCCAACAAAGAAGAACCAAACTCCACGTCAAGGACGATTACAAGCCCTCATAGATAGGAATCATGCCAATGAAGGCGGACAAGGTACCATCACTAAACCCTTAGTTTGTTTTCATATTATTTTCGCGATAGCAAAGCCCTAAGTGGGGGAGGTGATGGAATGAAATATCCATAGTAAATTGGTAGTCGTATCATATCATATGAATTTGGGGACCAAATTCTTTTAAGTGGGGGAGGATGTAGCAACCCGGAAAAAATTTAATACTTAAAAAAAATCCGAAATAATAATTTATTTAAAATGAAATAATAGAAACATACGTATCACTATTATATGTGCAAGAATACATCAAAAAAATTTCTTAAAAATGATAAATCAACCCCAAACATTATTTCTACATGTTCCACGAAGAAATTCACGCAACGACAAATTCGACTGGCCAAGTGTACGTTGCAATGTGACGAATTATCCAAATTAGGAAACTAAGTCGGAAAACCGTTAACACGGAAAGATAACATGCCCATAAATTAAATGAACATGTCGGAGAGACTTCCAACAACATGTGATGATTAACCATTATCGGGTTTGGACCAATGGACCTCTCATAGCCCATGAATAAATTCAAATAAGAAAATGCAATAAAATTCATAACTCTATTATTCCCTAATTAAAAAGGGAAAACCTATAAGATAAATTCCAATAAATAATGGGTTTGTTTAAATGGACCCATTAGAAATTAGTGGGCCAAAATAAGGATTTTAAAAAGAAGAATAATGGAAAAATACCCTAAATTCGCAAATTAAATATTACTTAAATAGAAAAGAGGCATTTAATGCATTAAATAAGCAATTTGGGTTGGAATTGGATTCCTAAACCTACCCTATTGCTTAGCCACGAATTTAGCTCCTTTCCTAACCCAAATAGAAGTTATAATACTTAGAAAGGGAAGAGGAAGTAGAAAATTCAGAATTAAATAGGAGTTAGAGTCCTATTAGGAAATAGAAAGCAAAGAAGCATAAATACTCTCTTAATCGCCCAAGACCGGCGCTAGCTCATTGCTGGGACTTGTTGAAGGTGGAGAAGAAGCCAAGGAGATGAGGAATTCATGGGGAGAAGGCTTCATCAAGCTTTATCCCAAGTTCTTCAAGTTCTAGCCCTAGAAGAGTAAAACGACTAATGGTAGGCATTCTCACGAGCAAAACCTAATTAATTTCGTCTGTAGATTGTTCCATGTACTAGGAACAAAACCTTCAAGTTTCATATTTTTCCATCGAGCCAATCTTTTATGGTTGATTTTTGAAGTTCTGTAAACACCATGAACCCGACCCTTCTTCTTTATTCTTGATCTCCATGTATACTCAACCTCGTGCTCTCAAATTTTAATTGGAGTTACTGATGGATGTTAGGCATCTTTTTCCCCTAGAAGCCCTAATTTTCATCCATTCTTCGTCACGAATTAAATCTTGCATCATCTTGATGATGTACTATCGTGATTTAATCTTGACTTGTGTTACAAGTTCCATACCTCTTTGTGGAGTCATTTTGAGACCAAGTGTTCAACATAGAACTTGTTACTCTATAAGTCTACTTTCATTTGGCATTGATTTATCCAATTTTTGTTGACCGTGCTGAGAGTATTAATCCAAAAATGAACACTATGTCAGATTCATGTAGTTAGTCCCAATACGTCTTATTACATAGACAAACGACCTTTGTTTCTCGATTATTTGGTACTGTACAAAGTATTAGAAGTACTCTAACTAACAAAGGTGGTTTCACCATATTTTGATCACCCTAGCATTTGTTTTGATTTTTCAAACCCACAGGTGTCAAACCTAATCCAAGTCAGAGTTGGAAATAGGTAGAAAAAGCAACCCAAACGTCATTTTCAGGTAGCGACAGGTCGACACGTCGCTACCATAAAGCGACAACATCATGGTCGCGACCCATACCAAAAATCAGACAGTTTTGTGGCCTTCTTCAGAAGGTGACAAGATGATGGTCGCCTTCACTTTCAGAAGGTGACAGGCAATGTGTCGCGTTCTGCCTATGTCCACTTAATCGACCATAACGTTCTATATAGACCTCGGATTGACGAGCCATTTTCTTTGCTGGCTTCTTCATTCAAAGGGCTTCAATATGGTATATTCATGTATGAGATTTGAATAAAAAATCAATGAGTTATGACCTAAAAAAGTGAAGGGATGGGACTACATTGGCCTTCTAAAAGGCATACGTCTTGGTTTCCATCATTTTGTGTCGTTCCTTGCATGTGTGAGTTTGATCTATTCTAGGAAGGTTCTAGAAAGTATTATCATGCATTTAAAAACCCATATGAACGTTAAAACATGTTCACATGATTTTTAATTGATCTTAAGTTCATGATCATGCTCTCTACCTACCGATTATTCACTTTCTTGTCTTGTTAACAAACTTGCTAAAATTGCATAGTTACTTGCTAACATTGGTCATGCATGTTTTAGTACTCATGATACTTGCCATATATAGAGTTTCCAAAAATAAAGTTTCCATAAACGGAGTTTTTATAACTAGAGTTTCCATAATCGGATTCACATACGCACTTGAGCGATTCTCACGCGCGGCATGCACATACACTCTAGCACGATAGAAAAGCCCCTTCTTGGCTTGTGGTGAACTCTCTGTCGGATATTCCTTTCGCCAGACTAGTGACCCCTAGACCAAGGCCTCCGTAAGTCTCCTCTGTCCATGGATTCCCACATGGTCGACGAGCTGGTTGTACCCTAACACCTATGATACCCTTTAGGGATCGACAAGATTCAAATAGCCTTAGTTGCTCTTGCTCTTATCTTGAATCACGCCAGACCTCTGGACCTATGCATAACGAGACTGTTACTATCGCTCGTTACTCGACGTTTCTTGTGCAATGACCATAAGATCTCATCTATACTCTACTCGCTCGTCTATTCACGTTCACTTTACTATCTCGTCTCTCTCATCTATTCATCTAGTACTCTCTTGGTACTCTTTGAGCTGTGTGGCTCCTACTATTTTGTACTGTTCATGACTGTCTAGAGCTATAATATGGGTCTTGTGACTCTACTGTATCCAATGCATACTGTGCAGGGCACGGAGAGTGTCCGAGGGGCTCCAATCTAGTTCTAGGGGCAGAGAGCCACCCGAAAATACCTGCAGGGGCTATTGACGGTGTTCTTCATTGCACCGGTTCTGACTATACTATATTGGCTAGACATCTGACTACTATCCTTTTAGTCTGAGGAGTTTAGACGTACTGTGATATTACTGTGCTATCACAAACTGTTATATTATTAGTCTGAAGAGTTCAGACATACTGTGCGATTACTGTGCTATCATAGACTGTTACTGAACGGCTACTGTCCTAGAGGTGACTATTGCCGTATTCTACTAGTGCACTGTTGTGCAACCATACACGCTATCTCGTTACACGCTATCTTGTCATATGCTCTACTTGCTCTACTTGATACTTGCTATCTTGAGTTATTGCATACTATCGTGACTTAATCGCATTCAAAGTGCTCTACTCTCTCATTGTCTAATGACAATAAAAGTGCTATACTCTCTCGGCTATCTACAGATAGCCAAAGTGCCATTACTACTTCGATTGACAAAAGTTAATCAAAAGTGCTATACTATCTCGATTGATGAAAATCAATCAAAGTGCAATTTACTCTTTACATGACCAACTACTATCTCTCCTTGCTATACCTGTCACTTGCTATTGCTTGCCATTATCGCTACATGCTGTTGTGTTGTTATCGTTTCTATCGTGACTTGACTTTAATCATCATGCTATACTTGATTCATCTGCTATCTGAACCATGTTACTTGTGCTATTACTTTCTCAACTTTACATGACTCGCTCTATCATTAGTTACTCTGCCATTTAATGCATTAATTATTTAAAGCCTACTTGATCTTGAGATTTAAGTCCTACTGGGCATTATCGCTCACCCTTCGTTATTTGTTGTTGTGTCTCAGGTAAGTCAGACAATGACGTCACACACACCAATGGGACGGGACCAGTGTAATGAGCGACCTGGAGTCAGTTGATGAAGTTGCCCTAGTACTATGGAGTCTAATAGTATTGCTTTAGATTTCTTTTCAATGTAATGATGTCATTGAGCCCTAGGTATTGGCTCCGAATTAGTGGTTGTAATAGTATTAGTGATTTTATAATGAAATGAAGAATTTATTTCAATTATTGTTCGTTAGATGCTCTGATGTTTGCGTCTGTATGCGCAATACACGTTACCATACTCGTTGTTCACATTCTCCTCTGATTTATTCTGCTGCAAAATTGGAGGGGCGTAACAATATGTGTTTAATATCCCTTGCGTGGCTTCAGCCCGATCGCGGGAGACGGAGTCATGTCAAGCTCGTTATGGTGTTAACGGGTTTGAACGGCGTGGTCCGTTACAATTGGTATCAGAGCAAGATCCATGTAAATATGAAAGAACGAGAAAAGTACATAGTGGTTCCTTATTATGATCTCCTCTGCTGGTAGTTGGTCTCATTTTTGTAGTAATATACTTGTTGTTTGTATGGATAAAATGTGTATGTGCAGGTCTATAATGGCGGATAGGAGAGATTGGGGAGGAGGAGGTGATGACCCTGAGGAGTCTACTCACCAAATGATAGAGAGAATGGTTTGAACAGCGTGGTCCGTTACACCCATGGCACTCACCAGACTACCATGTGGTAGAGTTCACAGGGCGCGAGAAAAGAAGCCAACTTCCCTACCTTGGGGACTCACAAAGTCCCACTAGTGCAGCCGGGAAACCCGAAAAACGATCAGGAAGACAACCTGGCTAGCACCACGGCCAGACACACGGTCAAAGGCACCACACCTTGACCGACAACACCCAGGCAGACTGTAACACAGACAGTCCCACTGGCAACGTTGACAGCTCATCTCTTCAGAGAGAGAACAACGACAACCAAAACAAATACAAGGCAGCTTGGGGAGGACCTCCACCCAAAGAGCCAAGAGCCGTTCTGGGAAATCATCACCAGAACGCAGCCCAAACAAACGGCCAACAGAGAGAACACAGCAGACAGCAGAAGCAACACAAACTGGTTCTGGGAGAACCTCTACCAGAACCACTAAGGCGTCGTTCTGGGAAAACCCACCAGAACGCAATGGGCAACAAAACAATAGCATACCTCAACCCTGAGGTAGCACAACAACCGGCAGAAAGAAGCCCAGAACAGTCCTGAGAGCGAACCTGTAAGGCCCTCGAATTTTGTTGTATTACTTTATCACGTGTAAATAATTCATGCTTGCGTATGCATAGATGTACATATCTACGTACGTATTAACTAGTTATACTTATGTGTGCATGTGTATAATTAGTTGTAAATAGTGTATGAATTACATGGTGGTAGTGTGTACATGATAGTATATATATGGCATGTATGTATATGTAAACGTTAAGCATGGTTTCTACATGTTTTAAGTTCTAGCCGAAGGGCCAAATTGGCGTCAACATGGATGGACGTCCATGATGAGTCAACGTCCACCTCGATGGACGCTAATACTTAAGTCAACGGCCATGGATGTGGACATTAATATCTCTGACCTGCATGCGTTGCAGACCCCGAAATTCCAGGGGCAAGCGAGCCCAGCCATTGGGGAGATATCCCCAACGGCTATCAGGCCATCCCATCACCCCTCCGGGATATCCCAAACCCCTTCTTCAATAAACCAAACCCCTTCTGCACCAGAAGAACTCTCTTGACTCTTTGAAAAGAGGAGAGAAACCCTAGCTCTGGACTGAAGGAAACCTAAACTTTGGAGGCTTTGATCCGGTGACTGAAGGCTTCTCCCGGCGATCTACACCGACTGGAGGATAGCTGGGACATAGGGGAAGGCTTCCCCGATGTTGGTTTGGTGTCTACATCGACCAAGAACCCGGAGCAAGAAGAGTTTGGAGGCTTCTTGGGACTGCCCAAGGAGAGCTTCAACAACAACTTTGATCCCTTCGGAGATTTATTGAGAGGCAAGTAACCCATTCACTTCGTCCATGTAGGTGTCTCGTAGGGTTTTACCATTTTTTACAGATTTTCTTTGTGTCCTGGATCCTCACATTTCTCCTTCTTTTGGAGCTCAGGTCTGTGTTTTGCACAGACCTGAACTTGACGACAAGACCCCTTACCGTTAAGTTCTTCAATTAACGGCCAACGATGTTGCCGTTAAGCTCCATTAACGGATAGACTGTGTCGTTAAGTTCTTCAGGGCAGAACAGTGAGCTGCTGTCCCTTGTATACGATTTATTTTCCGAAGTGTTTTCACATGAGGATATAAAGTAATTATTGTATGTTATGTGAAATAGATACAGTGATGTGTGGGGAAATTTCTTGTGCATTTGTGGATGGTAGGAGTTATTAGTTTTATTAAAATACATGTTGGAAGAAATGGTTGTATATATCTATCTACTGTTCACATGATCTGTGAAGAATTCGAGTGCCCAAGTTTTTATAAACCATGTATGTATGTGTCAGTCTATGCCCTGCAATTTTCGGAATTTTTCTAAGAGCATGTGACTTACTGAAATTTCAGTTTTGAAAATAGAAAACCTGCGTAGGATTTGTACAGTAAATCATGTGATGTGCTATAAATTCGGGGAAATTTTCTGTGATGATGCGTATGTTAGGTTCAGGGCTGTGAACTGTCAAACTGGATATTCAAGTTATGTTCCATGATAAATTGAATTATGAATGGCATGCAATTGAATGTTTTAATTTCTGTAAATGTAATATGACTCAGAAAAATAGAAATTTGTATGTGAGGTCATGAACCTACAACTAGTCTGTGGTTAAAATTTTGTGATATTTGGATAACTATAAAGTGTATTATGAAATTTCCATGTGAAAACATGTGACAAATACATGCTATCATGAATATGAGTTGATAATGTGATTGCCAACCTGATTAATGTGAGCTACTGAGTGTTTGATTTCTGTCAACAAATAGTATCATGATTAGGAAAACAGAGCCATGTGCATAAGTGAGAGAATGTAAAGACATGTGTAATATGTGTGTTAAAAATCGAAATGTGTAATGTGTAAAAGTGTGTGCCATGTGTGACACTGCTTCCATAGAGGGCCCTGGAACCGTACCATGGAAAAGTCCCCATGGGAAGGTTCAATGTGTTAAGATCCTAAGGGCATTAGGATAAAATCCTGGAGGTGGACAAGTACCACTGGTTAGGGTGGAGACTTGTTCTCCCGGTCTGCGCAGTCCAAGAGTCGTCACTGTATTGCCTAGGTGACGTCTATGTGTATGTGTTATGTGATGTGTCCTTCTAATGGTGGTTTGGACTATGTGTCACGGCACTAAATTGTGAAATGTGAATGTGATTATGTGTAAATTGTGTAGTGTGAATATGTGTAAATGTGCAATGTGTAAAAAGAGAACTATGTGAATGAGTAATTGTGTAAACATGTGAAACCATTATGTTAAGTTGTGAAATTGCGGTCCATGATATGTTAATGTGAAATTATGTTATAACAGCAACCTAAAGGTGTTTATGAAAAGGTTTTATATATGTAAAAATGTGTAGAATCCATGCTAGGAGCATTTCTTGCATATGTGTGAACAATTCCATGTTTAATTGCTATCGTGTTGTAATTAATTGGAATTGTAGCTCTCATACAATAGGATGTGAATTGCTAAAGTATGCCAAAACAGAAACCTTAATGTGTATGAAATGATAAATTGCATGTGCAAGAATGTGTAGAAACCATGATAGAAATGCTCTTTTTATGCATGCAAGAATCCCATGTTTGGTTGCTTCCATGTTATAGCCTCATTTGAAATGTAGCTTTCATGTGATTACTGGAGTAGAAAGCATGTGGTAGGATGTTTATTTTGGAATGTTTTAAACCATGCACAATGTGTTACAATTTTGTAGAATTGTCATGATAGGTTGTCTCTTATAAATGTTCAAGCATGTATATGTTTTAATTGTGAATTGAAATGAAAAACCTACTGTGATATATGTATGTATGATGTGTGTGGTGTTATTTGCTGAGTCTTTTAGACTCATTCCTTGCTTCGGCGTACAGGTTTAGTAGATGATACACCTTTGGAGGAGACTGTGGAGAGCGACTCCGAGCGCGGGGAGTAGCTTGGCGGAGTTGTAGTGTGACATTTTGACTTCCATCGTATGTAAACTGAGGCATTGTAATAGAAACACTATGTAATTTGTGGACAACTATGTATTTGAATTTAGTACTTCATTATGTGAACTTTATTTCTTTTAAAATGTCATGGGATCATGTATGATTAATGTGGATGATGAAATGAAATGAAAGACCTTGTTCTTTTACTTCCGCTACTCTATATCTATATTTGTGTGTATCTCAATCATGTGATAGCATTTGGGTAAATGCCCCACTGTGATAACGTTCACTATACCGACGTGGGTTGGTATAACTGTACCGGTATAATGAGGGTCGTCACAGGGATTGGTATCAGAGAGACCGGTTGAGATTGCACATGAATATATATAAGTCATCATCCCCATTACATGCTAAGTCTACATAGGAATGTCCACATGTGGAGAATTAATTAATAATGAATGAAAAATAAATAAGAAAATGGTTAGGAAATAAATTAACGTAGCTCTAATGGTGGCTGAAATTTATTGCAGCCATGGCTTCGAGAGGTAGGCGTGGCAGAGCGCCGACCCATGAGGATGAGCCGAGACGTGAGGATCGGGCGGAGCAGCAGGCCCCGGCACCGCAGGGTCCTGTACTTCCCCCACCGCCGCCTGTGGATTATGGAGTGTTCATGCAAGGTTTAGTGCAGGCCATGCAGACGCAGGCCCACACCCAGGCTGCACTCCAGGCTCAGTTGGAGGCTCAGGTTAGCATAATCAATCAAAGTGTAGTCTGTTTTATTTAATTGTATGATGTTATGTTGAATGTGCATTATTTGTTGTTGGATGTAGCAAGCTCAAGTTCCAGCCTAGGACCATGGTGGACCCTCCATCATGGAAAGATTCAAGAGGATGTTGCCACCCTCTTTTAAGGGGGAGAGCGATCCATTACTAGTTGAGAGTTGGATGAGGGAGATTGAAAAGATCTTCCGAGCTATTAGGTGTGCGGATGAGGATAAAGTTACTTTGGCCACCTACATGCTACAGTTATGCTTTAGTTTTATATGCTTGAATGTTCTGGTAAATTAGAATTTGTTAGTTGGTGCTTATGAAGATTATGTTGCAGGAGAGAGTTGATGTGTGGTGGGCTTCATTACTACGTACACGGTTTGAGGATGGCGCGGTTGATGTTGCTTGGGATGAGTTCGTGAGGCTCTTTCGGGCCAAGTTCGTCCCCGAGCATATTCAAGATCGGATGGAGCAAGAGTTCCTCTCTTTGACTCGAGGCTCCATGACCGTGCTAGAGTATGAGGCAAGGTTTGCAGAATTATCTAAGTATGCACCTCACGTTGTGGCTGATGAGCGTAGAAAGGCGAAGAAGTTTGTGATGGGACTCAAACCATCACTGAGGACGAGGCTAGTGGCGTTCGACCATATCACTTTGGACGAGGCCCTTAGCGCTGCCTGTAGGCAGGAGGGTGAGATAGAGCAATATCTGGAAGAGAAGAAGGCTTTGCAGAAGAGGCCTGCAGCTACGTTCCAGCGGCAGGACAAGAAGAAAGCGGTGTACCAGACATAGCAGCGATCAGTAGCAGTTAGTAGTACTCAGGTACCTTCTGTATATTCCCCTAGTGTGAAGAAAGAGTGTCCCCATTGTGGGAAGACACATGGTGGTTCCGAGTGTTGGATGATTGTGGGAAAGTGCTTGAAGTGCGGAAGTAGCGACCACAATATCAAGGATTGTCTGAGACTTCAGCAGGGAGTCCAGTGCGGAGCGCCAGCCCCAGCAGCGGTAGCAGCAGCAGCGCCAGCTACAGGAAGACCAGGAAGGCCTCGAGTGTAAGGCCCTCGAATTTTGTTGCATTATTGTAATGCATGTAAATAATTCGTGTCGTATATGTACGTATGTATGTATTAGTTAGTATACTTATGTGTGTATGTGTATAGCTTAGGCATAAATAATGTATGTATTGCTTGATGGTAGTGTGTGCACAAACTATATAGATATTACATGTAAATATACATGATGTGCATGGGTTTCTGCATGTTTTAGACTTCTGGCCGAAGGCCAGAATGGCGTCAATCCCATAGACGTTGATGTGGTGTCAGCGTCAACTCCATGGACGCCAACACTAATCCCAGCGTCCAACGATGTAGACGCCAACTTCTCTGACCTGCATGCGTTGCAGAGCTAGAAATTCCGGAAGCAAGGCAACTCACCCATTGGGGAGCTGTCTCCCAACGATCTGAGAGCCATCTTGTCACCCCATGCGTGGGAGAGGGGCCTCTCCTCTTCAAAAGAGCCTCATTTCGCAACCCTAGGGCCCTCTTTACCCTTTTGCAAGGGAGGAAGAAGAGAGGAGAAGAAACCCTATTTTCTGACTGAGGAAAACCCCCACCTTTTCAAACCTAAAACTGGAGATCTAAAGCTTGTTCCGGGGTTCTGCTGCAACAAGGAGCTTGCTGGATCATCGAGGAAGGCTTCCCCGACCTCGACTTGCTGTGGAGACTGCTTAGGAACCCAGAGTAAAGCGTTTCTAAGAGCTTCTTGGGACAGCCCAAGGAGAGCTTCACCGAGCCCTAGATCCATTGGTGTATTTTTCTAAAGGCAAGTACCCTACTCATAACATCCCTGTATGTGTCTAGGTTGGTTTTACAAATTTTATGTATTTTCCCTCGTGTCCTAGACCCCCAAATTCACCCCATCTTTGGAGCTCGGGTCTGTGTTCTGCACAGACCTGACATTAACGGCAATACCCATTGCGCTAAGATCATGCTTAGCGTCCATCGATGATGCCGCTAACATGAAATTAACGGCCATAGCTTGCCGCCAAGTTCATCTGAGCAGAACAACAAGATGTTCTTCCCTTCTATACGACTATTTTCGATATGTTTCACGATGAGAATATACTGTAAATCATTTATATGCTATGTATATTGTTGATGTGATGGATGTGGTGTGTGGATGGATTATCATGAATGATAGGACTTAATTATTTCATGAAGATACATGTGTGATGAGTTTTAATCTTGTTAACCATGTTTGCATGATTTAGGACAAGTCTAAATGCCCTAATTGTGAGGATTATGCATGTGAGGTTCAGTCCCTGTTCTAAATTTCTGAATTATTCCCATGCTTGTGTGAATTATTGAAAATTTGTTAGGAAAAAATAGAGATCATGCTAGGTCATGATAAATCTTCCATAAATTAATGGATTGTCCAATAAATTCGGGAATGAATTCCTTACTTCCATGCATGCTAGGGTTTAGACAGTAAGCTACTAAGATGGTGATTTGTGTACAATTCCATGTTAAGTTGAATGGTGGATGGCATGAGAAATGGATGTTTGAATTTCTGAAATTTCGTTTTAGTTCAGAAAAATCTGAAAATTTGCATGAGGAATCTAAACCCGAAATTAACATGTGGTTAAAGTTTCAGTCATTTGGACCAGTATTTAATGTAATATGAATTTTCCATGTAAATGTGAATTTATGCATGCCAATGTGAAACAATTTGATTTAGGTGTAATCCGACCTGGTCGGTGATATTTACCTGAATGTAGATTTTGAAATCTGTAGTGTCATGTTAGGAAAAATAGAGAAATGTGAATGTGAGAGAGAAAGTGAATAGAATGAGAGTGACATGTGTAAACCCATGTGTAAAATCGGTAAAAATGTGTAATGTGAAAATTGTGCCAAATGTGACACTGCTTCCGTAGAGGGCAGTGGAACCGTATCAGGGAAAAGTCCCCCTGAGAAGGTTCAATGTGTAAGTGACCCTAAGGGCATTAGGGGGAAATCCTGGAGGTGGACAAGTACCACTGGTTAGGGTGGAGACTTGTTCTCCGGTCTGCGCAGTCCAAGAGTCGCCATTGTATTGCCTAGATGGCGTCTATGTGATGTGATGTGTTGTGTCCTTCTTTGGTGGTTTGGACTATGTGTCACGGCACTAAATGTGAAAGTGTAAATGTGAATGTGTAAATGTGCATGTGTTCATGTTAATGTGAAAGTGAACAATGTGTAATGTGTATGTGTAAAGTGCAATTTATGTGAATTGGAAATTTGTGTAAAGAAAATGTGAGGATATGATATTGTAATCCATGTTGTGACAAATCTGAAACCATGTTAAATCAGTAGCTTCATTATGTTAGGATCATGTTTATATGTGTAAGATGCCTAGAATCCATGCAAGGGACAATTAGCAAGTATGTGCACAAAATTCCATGTTCGGTTGTTCACATGTTGTATTTTAAATAACATTGTAGCTCTCATGTGTAGGGTTATGGTTGCTAAATCATGTGAAAACCAGCAAGTTAAAGTATGTAAAATGTTCGTGTACATGCACAAGAATGTGTAGATCCCATGCTAGGTGTGTTTTGTTTCATGTACGTAGGATAATCATGCTAAGTGCTTTCATGTTTTAGTTAAAATGCAAAGTAGAATTTCATGAGTAGGAATGATTAAAGAGCATGTGTTAGGAATTTATTTTGATAAGGAAATCTGAAAGCATGCATCATGTGTTTACTTATAGAATTATCATGGTTGGTTATTCATTTCAAACGTTAAGCATGATACATGTTGAGTTTTTGCAATGGTGTGTGTAGAGCCTACTATGACATGTACGTGTATGGTATAAGTGGTGTTACTTGCTGAGTCTTTAGACTCACTACTTGCTTCGGCGTACAGGAGTAGTTGGTGACGTGGCACCGTTGGAGGAGACGGTGGAGACGGACTCTGAGCGCGGAGATTAGTCTTTGGAGTACTTTGTGACTTTTGCGTTTCATAGTATGTAAATTGAACATTGTATTAGCGTTATCATGGAAAGAATGTATAATGGTGGACGTTTCTGTATTAAAATTTCAGCAATTTAAATTATGTGAACTTTTAAGTTCTTTAATGTTATTGCAAATTTCATGTATGCTAAATGTGGATGATGAATGAATGAAGACAATAGTTCTTTTACTTCCGCTACTCTGTTCTTATATTCACGTGTATCTCAGCTGAATGTATTGTTGGGTAAACGTCCTACTGTGGCAACGCTCGCTATACCGACGTGGGTTGGTATAACCGTACCGGTATAATGAGGGCCGCTACAGAGATTGGTATCAGAGCCCGGTTGAGATTGCACATGAATATACATAAGTCATCATCCCCATTGCATGTTAAGTATGTCCACATGTGTAGAATTGATTAATAAGGAATGAAAAATAGATAAGAAAATGGTTAGGAAACTTAGTGACCTAGCTCTAATGGTGGCTGAAATTTTATAACAGCCATGGCTTCGAGAGGTAGGCGTGGCGGAGCGCCGGCCCGTAAGGACGAGCCGCGACGTGACGAGTGGGCGGAGCAGTAGGCCCCGGCACCGCCAGGTCCTGTACTTCCCCCACCGCCACCTGCGGATTATGGAGTATTCATGCAAGGTCTGGTGCAAGCCATGCAGACGCAGGCTCATACCCAGGCAGCACTCCAGGCTCAGTTGGAGGCTCAGGTTAGACTAATAAAATGATTAATAGTCTGTTTTAATTGCTTTTGTGATATTATGTTGATTGTATATTGCTTGATGTGTGCTGTAGCAGGCTCAAGTACCAGCTCAGGACCATGGTGGACCTTCTACCATGGAGAGATTCAAGAGGATGCTACCACCCTCTTTTAAGGGGGAGAGCGATCCGTTGATGGCAGAAAGCTGGATGAGGGAGATAGAGAAGATCTTCCGAGCCATCAGGTGTGCAGATGACGATAAGGTTACGCTAGCCACCTACATGCTACAGGTATGCCTTAGTTTTATGCTTGTATGTTCTATTAAGTTAGATTTGTTTAGATGGTGCTTATGAACGGCGTACTGCAGGAAAGAGCTGATGTTTGGTGGGCTTCATTGCTGCGTACCGGATTTGAGGACGGAGCTATTGACGTTGCTTGGGACGAGTTCGCGAGACTCTTTCGGGCCAAGTTCGTCCCCGAGCATGTGCAGGATCGGATGGAGCAAGAATTTCTATCTTTGGCTCAAGGCTCCATGACCGTGTTGGAATATGAGGCATGATTTTCTGAACTTTCTAAATATGCACCTCATATCGTGGCAGACGAGCGTAGGAAGACCAAGAAGTTCGTGATGGGACTCAAGCCATCACTGCGGACGAGACTCGTGGCGTTTGACCACCGCACGTTGGACGAGGCCCTCAATGCTGCTTGTAGGCAGGAGGGAGAGATGGAGCAATATCTGGAGGAAAAGAAGGCTTCGCAGAAGAGGCCAGCAGCGACATTCCAGCAGTAAGACAAGAAGAAAATGGTGTACCAGACACAGCAACGACCAGTGGCAGTCGGCAGTTCTCAGGTACCTTCTGTACGTTCCCCTGGCATGAAGAAAGAGTGTCCCCACTGTGGGAAGACACACGGTGGTTCCGAGTGTTGGTTGGTAGCGGGTAGATGCTTGAAGTGCGGGAGCAGCGACCACAAGATCAAAGATTGCCCAGGACTTCAGCAAGGAGTTCAGCGCGGAGCGCCAGCCCCAGCGGTAGCGGCAGCCGCGCCAGCTACGAGAAGACCAGGAAGGCCTCGAGCCCCAGCTCGAGTGTTTGCTTTAGCTCGCGAGGACGCCGAGCAGACGGAGCATGTTACTGAAGGTACGGTTTTGCTTTTAGGTGTGCACGCTCGGGTTTTGTTTGATACGGGTGCTACTCACTCGTTCATTTCCGAGCGGTTCGCTAGGCAGTTAGCCCTAGAGTCAGGCATAGAGTCTGAGGAGTTAGAGGTCCCTTTGTCTGTGCACACCCCTGTAGGTACGGTATCGACTAGGAAGTGCATTCCGTCATTACCTGTGTGCATTGAGGATAGAGTCCTAGATGGGTGTTTCTTCTTGCTAAAGATGAAGGACTATGATGCTATTCTTGGTCTGGATTGGCTAGAGGAGCACTATGCGTTAGTGGATTGTCGTCGGAAGAGGATCGTTTTCCGCATTCCTGGTGAGGATGAGTTCTCTCACCCCTTGCCAAGGAACTGGGCGGGAAAGATGGTCATCTCTGCCATGAAGGCGATGCGCATGGTGAACAAGGGTTGTGACGCTTTTCTTGCCAGCGTGGTGTTAGTACCAGAGGCTGATGAGTCACCTACTCTTGCGGAGATTGAGGTAGTGCAGGATTTTCCAGATGTCTTTCCTGATGACTTGTCTGGATTGCCACCGGATAGAGAGATAGAGTTTACCATAGAGTTGCTTCCGGGCACCTCTCCTATCTCGAAGGCTCCATATCGGATGGCACCTGTGGAGTTAGCCGAGTTGAGGAGGCAATTGCAAGAGTTGCTTGATAAGGGATTTATTCGCCCTAGTGTTTCCCCTTGGGGCACTTGTATTGTTCGTCAAGAAGAAAGACGGGTCACTTAGGTTATGCATTGACTATAGGAAGTTGAACCAAGTGACTGTGAAGAACAGGTATCCCTTACCTCGTATTGATGATTTGTTTAACCAGTTGCGAGAGGCATCAGTCTTTTCTATGATTGATTTGCGATTTGGTTATCATCAGTTGAGGATTCGGAGTGAGGATGTGTCCAAGACGGCGTTTAGAACCCGTTATGGACATTATGAGTTCTTGGTCCTTCCTTTCGGATTGACCAATGCCCCTGAGCGTTCATGGATCTCATGAACAGGGTGTTTAGGCCTTACTAGATAGCTTTGTCGTAGTGTTTATTGATGACGTGTTGGTCTACTCTCCGGATGAGGCCACGCACCGTCAGCATTTGAGGGTAGTGTTAGAGGTTCTTCGTGAGCACAAGCTGTATGCTAAGTTCAGCAAGTGTGATTTTTGGTTGCGCGAGGTTCATTTCCTCGGGCATGTTATCTCCGGTGCTGGTGTTGCAGTTGATCCAGCAAAGGTCCAGGATGTTATGGATTGGGAAATTCCCAAGACCCCTTCGGAGATTCGTAGTTTTATTGGTTTAGCTGGTTATTATCGGCGATTTATTGAGGGATTTTCATCCATCGCCGCCCCTTTGACCCAGCTGGCCAAGAAGGGAGTGAAGTTTGTTTGGTCTGAGAAGTGTGAGAGTAGTTTTCAATTATTGAAGACTAAGCTCACGACAGCCCCGGTGTTAGTCTTACCGAGCGGTGTAGAGGGATTTGCTATCTACACGGATGCGTCTCGGATTGGTTTGGGCTGTGTGCTAATGCAGCAAGAAAGGGTAGTGGCTTATGCTTCTCGTCAATTGAAGGAGCATGAGATGAACTATCCGACTCATGACTTGGAGCTCGCAGCAGTGGTTCATGCACTAAAGATCTGGAGGCACTATCTTTATGGTGTCAGATTTGAGGTGTTTACCGACCACAAGAGCTTAAAGTATCTTTTCTCCCAAAAGGAATTAAACCTGAGGCAGAGGAGATGGATTGAGTTCTTGAAGGACTATTACTTCGACCTTCAGTATCACCCTGGAAAGGCGAATGTCGTAGCGGATGCTCTTAGTAGAAAGAGGTCTTCGCTCCAGTAGGATTGGAAGATGTTGGAGGATGCGGCGTACTCTATGACCGAGTTAGAGCCATCGCTGTGTCAGGTTTTTGTAGCTCAGCTATCCCTTAAATCCTCTGTGTTGGATGAGGTGATCGAGCAACAGGGAGCCGACCCTAGACTCTTAGAGTTAGTGGGAAAGACAGGCATTGCTCGAGATGAGGACGGTGTGATTAGATTTCAGCACCGTGTTTGTGTCCCCGATCTAGCAGATGTCCGTGAGCATGTGTTAGCAGAGGCTCACAGATCGCGATTCTCTATTCATCCGGGTAACACTAAGATGTATCAAGACCTGATGAGATCATTTTGGTGGTCCGGCATGAAGAAGGATGTTGCGGATTATGTGTCTAGATGTCTAGTGTGTCAGCAAGTGAAGGCCGAGCGACAGCGACCATCTGGCCTTATGCAGAGGATGGATATCCCAGTATGGAAGTGGGAAGCTGTCACTATGGACTTCGTTTCGGGTTTGCCTCGATCTAGAAGGGGCAATGACTCGATTTGGGTAGTTGTAGATAGATTCTCGAAGACTGCTCATTTCTTGCCTATGAAGAAGAAGCAGTCAGTAGAGAGTTTAGCTAGATTGTATGTGGGTAGTGTCATTAGATTGCATGGTGTGCCGAAGTCGATCATTTCGGATCGAGATCCGAGATTCACTTCGAGGCTGTGGAAGGGTCTTCAGGATGCGTTAGGTTCGGAACTGAAGCTCAGTTCGGCGTTTCATCCCCAGACCGATGGACAATCCGAGAGGACTATCCAGACGCTCGAGGATTTGTTGAGAGCGTGTGTTCTGGATTGGAAGGATGATTGGGAGCATCATTTACCTCTTGTGGAGTTCGCATACAACAACAGCTTTCATGCTAGTATTGGCATGGCTCCATTCGAGGCGTTGTATGGTAGGCCCTGCAGATCTTCATTATGTTGGGAGGAGACTGGTGATAGGCAGTTGATCGGACCAGAGTTAGTTTAGGAAACCTCGGATAAGATCCAGCTTATCAGAAAGAGGCTTGTTGTGGCACAGGATAGGCAGAAGAGTTATGCCGACAACAGGAGAAAGGATTTGGAGTTCGAGGTTGGCGATCATGTCTTCTTGAAGATATCGCCTACTCGTGGTGTCGTCAGATTTGACTGGCATAGTAAGTTGAGCCCTAGGTTCATTGGCCCATTTGAGATTCTCAGACGTTTGGGCAGCGTGGCATATGAGCTAGCATTCCCCCCAGCTTTGGCTAGTGTTCACCCTGTATTCCACGTATCTATGCTCAGGAAGTATGTCCGAGATCCGTCTCATGTGATTAGTCATGAGCCAGTGGAGATCCAACCAGATCTTTCGTATGTCGAGCAACCAGTAGCTATTCTTGACCGGAAGGTTCAGCATCTCCAGAACAAGAGTATTGCGTCGGTGAAGGTTCTATGGCGGAACTTCTCACGAGAGGAGGCTACTTGGGAGCTTGAGGATGCGATGAAGAAGAAGTATCCCCTTTTGTTTGAGTAGTGTCGTTCTAACTTCGAGGACGAAGTTTCTTTTAAGGGGGAGAGGGTGAAAGGCCCTCGAATTTTGTTGCATTATTGTAATGCATGTAAATAATTCGTGTCGTATATGTACGTATGTATGTATCTACGTATGTATTAGTTAGTATACTTATGTGTGTATGTGTATAGCTTAGGTATAAATAATGTATGTATTGCTTGATGGTAGTGTGTGCACAAACTATATAGATATTACATGTAAATATACATGATGTGCATGGGTTTCTGCATGTTTTAGACTTCTGGCCGAAGGCCAGATTGGCGTCAATCTCATAGACGTTGATGTGGTGTCAGCGTCAACTCCATGGACGCCAACACTAATCCCAGCGTCCAACGATGTGGACGCCAACTTCTCTGACCTGCATGCGTTGCAGAGCCAGAAATTCCAGAAGCAAGGCAACTCACCCATTGGGGAGCTGTCTCCCAATGGTCTGAGAGCCATCTTGTCACCCCATGCGTGGGAGAGGGGCCTCTCCTCTTCAAAAGATCCTCATTTCGCAACCCTAGGGCCCTCTTTACCCTTTTGCAAGGGAGGAAGAAGAGAGGAGAAGAAACCCTACTTTCTGACTGAGGAAAACCCCCACCTTTGCAAACCTAAAACAGAAGATCTAAAGCTTGTTCCGGGGTTCTGCTGCAACAAGGAGCTTGCTGGATCATCGAGGAAGGCTTCCCCGACCTCGACTTGCTGTGGAGACTGCTCAGGAACCCGGAGTAAAGTGTTTCTAAGAGCTTCTTGGGACAGCCCAAGGACAGCTTCACCGAGCCCTAGATCCATTGGTGTATTTTTCTAAAGGCAGGTACCCTACTCATAACGTCCTTGTATGTGTCTAGGTTGGTTTTACAAATTTTATGTATTTTCCCTCGTGTCCTAGACCCCCAAATTCACCCCATCTTTGGAGCTCGGGTCTGTGTTCTGCACAGACCTGACATTAACGGCAATACCCATTGCCGCTAAGATCATGCTTAGCGTCCATCGATGATGCCGCTAACATGAAATTAACGGCCATAGCTTGCCGCCAAGTTCATCTGAGCAGAACAACAAGATGTTCTTCCCTTCTATACGACTATTTTCGATATGTTTCACGATGAGGATATACTGTAAATCATTTATATGCTATGTATATTGTTGATGTGATGGATGTGGTGTGTGGATGGATTATCACGAATGATTGGACTTAATTATTTCATGAAGATACATGTGTGATGAGTTTTAATATTGTTAAACCATGTTTGCATGATTTAGGACAAGTCTAAATGCCCTAATTTGTGAGGATTATGCATGTGAGGTTCAGTCCCTGTTCTAAATTTCTGAAATTATTCCCATGCTTGTGTGAATTATTGCAAAATTTGTTAGGAAAAAATAGAGATCATGCTAGGTCATGATAAATCTTCCATAAATTAAGGGATTGTCCAATAAATTCGGGAATGACTTTCGTACTTCCATGCATGCTAGGGTTTAGACAGTAACCTGCTAAGATGGTGATTTGTGTACAATTCCATGTTAAGTTGAATGGTGGATGGCATGAGAAATGAATGTTTGAATTTCTGAAATTTCGTTTTAGTTTAGAAAAATCTTAAAATTTGCATGAGGAATCCTAAACCCGAAATTAACATGTGGTTAAAGTTTCAAGTCATTTGGACCAGTATTTAATGTAATATGAATTTTCCATGTAAAGGTGAATTTATGCATGCCAATGTGAAACAATTCGATTTAGGTGTAATCCGACCTGATCGGTGATATTTACCTGAATGTAGATTTTGAAATCTGTAGTGTCATGTTAGGAAAAATAGAGAAATGTGAATGTGAGAGAGAAAGTGAATAGAATGAGAGTGACATGTGTAAACCCATGTGTAAAATCGGTAAAAATGTGTAATGTGAAAATTGTGCCAAATGTGACACTGCTTCCGTAGAGGGCAGTGGAACCGTATCAGGGAAAAGTCCCCCTGAAAAGGTTCAATGTGTAAGTGACCCTAAGGGCATTAGGGGGAAATCCTGGAGGTGGACAAGTACCACTGGTTAGGGTGGAGACTTGTTCTCCCGGTCTGTGCAGTCCAAGAGTCGCCATTGTATTGCCTAGATGGCGTCTATGTGATGTGATGTGTTGTGTCCTTCTTTGGTGGTTTGGACTATGTGTCATGGCACTAAATGTGAAAGTGTAAATGTGAATGTGTAAATGTGCATGTGTTCATGTGTTAATGTGAAGGTGAACAATGTGTAATGTGTATGTGTAAAGTGCAATTTATGTGAATTGGAAATTTGTGTAAAGAAAATGTGAGGATATGATATTGTAATCCATGTTGTGACAAATCTGAAACCATGTTAAATCAGTAGCTTCATTATGTTAGGATCATGTTTATATGTGTAAGATGTCTAGAATCCATGCTAGGGACAATTAACAAGTATGTGCACAAAATTCCATGTTTGGTTGTTCACATGTTGTATTTTAAATAACATTGTAGCTCTCATGTGTAGGGTTATGGTTGCTAAATCATGTGAAAACCAGCAAGTTAAAGTATGTAAAATGTTCGTGTACATGCACAAGAATGTGTAGATCCCATGCTAGGTGTGTTTTGTTTCATGTACGTAGGATAATCATGCTAAGTGCTTTCATGTTTTAGTTAAAATGCAAAGTAGAATTTCATGAGTAGGAATGATTAGAGAGCACGTGTTAGGAATTTATCTTGATAAGGAAATCTGAAAGCATGCATCATGTGTTTACTTATAGAATTATCATGGTTGGTTATTCATTTCAAACGTTAAGCATGATACATGTTGAGTTTTTGCAATGGTGTGTGTAGAGCCTACTATGACATGTATGTGTATGGTATGAGTGGTGTTACTTGCTGAGTCTTTAGACTCACTACTTGCTTCGGTATACAGGTGTAGTTCGTGACGTGGCACCGTTGGAGGAGACGGTGGAGACGGACTCCGAGCGCGGAGATTAGTCTTTGGAGTACTTTGTGACTTTTGTGTTTCATAGTATGTAAATTGAACGTTGTATTAGCGTTATCATGGAAAGAATGTATAATGGTGGACATTTATGTATTAAATTTTCAGCAATTTAAATTATGTGAACTTTTAAGTTCTTTAATGTTATTGCAAATTTCATGTATGCTAAATGTGGATGATGAATGAATGAAGACAATAGTTCTTTTACTTCCTCTACTCTGTTCTTATATTCACGTGTATCTCAGCTGAATGTATTGTTGGGTAAATGTCCCACTGTGGCAACGCTCGCTATACCGACGTGGGTTGGTATAACCGTACCGGTATAATGAGGGCCGCTACTTCGAGCCCCAGCTCGAGTGTTTGCTTTAGCGCGCGAGGACGCCGAGCAGGCGGAGCATGTCACCGAAGGTACGGTTTTACTTCTAGGTGTGCACGCTTGGGTTTTGTTTGATATGGGTGCCACTCACTCGTTCATTTCCGAGCAGTTCGCTAGCTAGTTAGCTCTAGAGTCAGGCATAGAGTCTGAGGATTTAGAAGTCCCTTTGTCTGTGCACACACCTACGGGTACGGTATCGACTAGGAAGTGTATTCTGTTGTTACCTGTGTTCATTGAGGATAGGGTTTTAGATGGGTGTTTCTTCTTGCTAAGGATGAAAGACTATGATGCTATTCTTGGTCTGGATTGGCTAGAAAAGCACTATGCGTTAGTAGATTGTCGTGGGAAGAAGATTGTTTTCCGCATTCCTGGTGAGGACGAGTTCTCTCATCCCTTGCCAAGGAACTTGGCCGGAAAGTTGGTCATCTCTGCCATGAAGGCGATGCGCATGGTAAACAAGGGTTGTGACGTTTTTCTTGCCAGCGTGGTATTAGTACCTAAGGCAGATGAGTCACCTACTCTTGCAGAGATCGAGGTAGTGCAGGATTTTCCAGACATCTTTCCCGATGATTTGTCTGGTTTGCCACCGGATAGAGAGATAGAGTTCACCATAGAGTTGCTTCTGGGCACCTCTCCTATCTTGAAGGCTCTATATCGGATGGCACCTGCGGAGTTAGCTGAGTTGAGGAGGCAGTTGCAAGAGTTGCTAGATAAGGGATTTATTCGCCCTAGTGTTTCCCCTTGGGGCGCACCTGTGTTATTCGTCAAGAAGAAAGACGGGTCACTTAGGTTATGCATTGACTACAGAAAGCTGAACCAAGTGACTGTGAAGAACAGGTATCCCTTACCTCGTATTGATGATCTGTATGACCAGTTGCAAGATGCATCAGTCTTTTCTAAGATTGATTTGCGATCTGGTTATCATCAATTGAGGATTCAGAGTGAGGATGTGTCCAAGACGGCATTCAGATCCCGTTATGGACATTATGAGTTTTTGTTCTTCCTTTCGGATTGACCAACGCCCCTGCAGCGTTCATGGATCTCATAAACAGGGTGTTTAGGCCGTATCTAGATAGCTTTGTTGTAGTGTTTATTGATGATGTGCTGGTATACTCTCCGGACGAGGCCACACACCCTCAGCATTTGAGGGTAGTATTAGAGGTTCTCCGTGAGCACAAGCTGTTCAGCAAGTGCGATTTCTAGTTGTGCGAGGTTCATTTCCTCGGGCATGTTATCTCCGGTGCTGGTGTTGCAGTTGACCCAGCAAAGGTTCAGGCAGTTATGGATTGGGAGATTCCCAAGACCCCTTCGGAGATTCGTTGTTTTCTGGGTTTGGTTGGTTACTATCGGCGATTCATTGAGGGATTTTCATCCATCGCCGCCCCATTGACTTAGCTCACCAGAAAGGGAGTGAAGTTTGTCTGGTCCGAGAAGTGTGAGAGTAGTTTTCAATTTTTGAAGACTAAGCTCACGTCAGCTCCGGTGTTAGTCTTTCCGAGCGGTGTAGAGGGTTTTGCTATCTACACGGATACGTCTCGAATTGGATTAGGCTATGTGATAATGCAGCAAGGAAGGGTAGTGGCTTATGCTTCTCGTCAGTTGAAGGAGCATGAGAAGAACTATCCGACTCATGATTTGGAGCTCGCAGCAGTGGTTCATGCACTAAAGATCTGGAGGCACTATCTTTATGGTGTCAGATTTGAGGTGTTTACCGACCACAAGAGCTTGAAGTATCTTTTCTCCCAAAAGGAATTAAACCTGAGGCAGAGAAGATGGATTGAGTTCTTGAAGGACTATGACTTTGACCTTCAGTATCACCCTGGGAAGGCGAATGTCGTAGCGGATGCTCTGAGCAGGATGAGACCATCTCTCCAGCAGGATTGGAAGATGTTGGAGGATGCGGCTTGCACGTTGACTGAGTTAGAGCCATCGATATGCCAGACTTTTGTGGCTCAGTTATCCCTTAGGTCCTCGGTTTTGGATGAGGTGATCGAGCAACAGAAAGCCGACCCTAGACTCCTAGAGTTAGTGGGCAAGGCAGGCATTGCTCATGATGAGGACGGTATGATTAGATTCCATCACCGAGTGTGTGTCCCTAATTTGGTAGATGTCTGTGAGCATGTGTTAGCGGAGGCTCATAGGTCGAGATTCTCTATTCATCCGGGTAACACTAAAATGTACCAGGATTTGAAGAGATCCTTTTGGTGGTCTGGCATGAAGAGGGATGTGGCAGATTATGTATCCCAGTGTTTAGTATGCCAGCAAGTGAAGGCCGAGCGGCAGCGACCATCTGGCCTTATGCAGAAGATGGAAATCGCAGTGTGGAAGTGGGAAGCTGTCACTATGGACTTTGTTTCAGGTTTGCCTCGATCTAGAAGGGGCAATGACTCGATTTGGGTAGTTGTAGATAGATTCTCGAAGACTGCGCATTTCTTGCCCATGAAGAAGAAGTAGTCGGTTGAGAGTTTAGCTAGATTGTATGTTAGTAGTGTGGTTAGATTGCATGGTGTGCCAAAGTCGATCATTTCGGATCGAGATCCGAGATTTACTTCGAGGTTGTGGAAAGGTCTTCAGGATGCGTTAGGTTCAGAGCTGAAGCTCAGTTTGGTGTTTCATCCCCAGACAGATGGACAGTCTGAGAGGACTATCCAGACGCTCGAGGATATGTTGAGAGTGTGTGTACTGGATTGGAAGGATGATTGGGAGCGTCATTTACCTCTGGTGGAGTTCGCATACAACAACAGCTTTCATGCGAGTATTGGTATGGCTCCAATTGAGGCGTTGTATGGGAGGCCTTGCAGACCTCCTTTATGTTGGGAGGAGACCGGTGATAGGCAGCTGATCGGTCCGGAGTTAGTTTAGGAGACTTCGGATAAGGTCCAGCTTATCAGGAAGAGGCTTGTTGCGGCGCAGGATAGGAAGAAGAGCTACGCCGACAACAAAAGGAAGGATCTTGAGTTCGAGGTGGGTGATCATGTCTTCTTGAAGATATCACCTACTCGCGGTGTCGACAGGTTTGGCAGGCATAGTAAGCTGAGCCCTCGATTCATTGGCCCATATGAGATTCACAGACGATTGGGCAGCGTGGCATATGAGCTAGCTTTACCCCCAGCTTTAGCTAGTGTTCATCCTATTTTCCACGTTTCTATGCTCAGGAGGTATGTTCGAGATCCATCTCATGTGATTAGTCATGAGCCAGTGGAGATTCAGCCAGATCTGTCGTATGTGGAGCAACCAGTAGCTATTCTTGACTGGAAGGTTCAGCATCTCTGGAACAAGGGTATTGCGTCGGTGAAAGTTCTATGGCGGAACTTCTCGCGAGAGGAGGCTACTTGGGAGCTTGAGGATGCGATGAAAAAGAAGTATCCCCGTTTGTCTGAGTAGTTTTGTTTAAACTTCGAGGACGAAGTTTCCTTAAGGGGGAGAGGGTGTAAGGCCCTCAAATTTTGTTGTATTACTTTATTACGTGTAAATAATTCATGCTTGCGTATGCATAGATGTACATATCTACGTACGTATTAACTAGTTATACTTATGTGTGCATGTGTATAATTAGTTGTAAATAGTGTATGAATTGCATGGTGGTAGTGTGTACATGATAGTATATATATGGCATGTATGTATATGTAAACGTTAAGCATGGTTTCAGCATGTTTTAAGTTCTGGCCGAAGGGCCAAATTGGCGTCAACATGGATGGACGTCCATGATGAGTCAGCGTCCACCTCGATGGACGCTAATACTTAAGTCAACGGCCATGGATGTGGACGTTAATATCTCTGACCTGCATGCGTTGCAGACCCCGAAATTCTGGGGGCAAGCGAGCCCAGCCATTGGGGAGATGTCCCCAACGGCTATCAGGCCATCCCATCACCCCTCCGGGATATCCCAAACCCCTTCTTCTATAAACCAAACCCCTTCTGCACCAGAAGAACTATCTTGACTCTTTGAAAAGAGGAGAGAAACCCTAGCTCTGGACTGAAGGAAACCTGGACTTTGGAGGCTTTGATCCGGTGACTGAAGGCTTCTCCCGGCGATCTACACCGACTGGAGGATAGCTGGGACATAGGGGAAGGCTTCCCCGATGTTGGTTTGGTGTCTACATCGACCAAGAACCCGGAGCAAGAAGAGTTTGGAGGCTTCTTGGGACTGCCCAAGGAGAGCTTCAACAACAACTTTGATCCCTTCGGAGATTTATTGAGAGGCAAGTAACCCATTCACTTAGTCCATGTAGGTGTCTCGTAGGGTTTTAGCATTTTTACAGATTTTCTTTGTGTCCTGGATCCTCACATTTCTCCTTCTTTTGGAGCTCGGGTCTGTGTTTTGCATAGACCTGAACTTGACGGCAAGACCCCTTGCCGTTAAGATCTTCAATTAACGGCCAATGATGTTGCCGTTAAGCTCCATTAACGGACAGACTGTGCTGTTAAGTTCTTCATGGCAGAACAGTGAGCTGTTCTCACTTGTATACGATTTATTTTCCGAAGTGTTTTCGCATGAGGATATAAAGTAATTGTTGTATGTTATGTGAAATAGATACAGTGATGTGTGGGGAAATTTCTTGTGCATTTGTGGATGGTAGGAGTGATTAGTTTTATTAAAATACATGTTGGAAGAAATGGTTGTACATATCTATCTACTGTTCACATGATCCGTCAAGAATTCGAGCACCCAAGTTTTTATAAACCATGTATGTATGTGTCAGTCTATGCCCTGCAATTTTCGGAATTTTTCTAAGAGCATGTGACTTACTGAAATTTCTGTTTTGAAAATAGAAAACTTGCGTAGGATTTGTAAAAATTACAGTAAATCATGTGATGTTCTATAAATCCGGGGAAAATTTTTATGATGATGCGTATGTTAGGTTCAGGGCTGTGAACTGTCAAACTGGATATTCATGTTATTTTCCATGATAAATTGAATTATGAATGACATGCAATTGAATGTTTTAATTTCTGTAAATGTAATATGACTTAGAAAAATATGGAAATTTGTATGTGAGGTCATGAACCTGCAACTAGTGTGTGGTCAAAATTTTGTGATATTTGGATAACTGTAAAGTGTATTATGAAATTTCCATGTGAAAATATGTGACAAATGCATGCTATCATGAATATGAGTTGATAATGTAAGCTACTAAGTGTTTGATTTCTGTCAACAAATTTTATCATGATTAGGAAAACAGAGCCATGTGCATAAGTGAGAGAATGTAAAGACATGTGTAATATGTGTGTTAAAAATCGAAATGTGTAATGTGTAAAAGTGTGTGCCATGTGTGACACTGCTTCCATAGAGGGCCGTGGAACCGTACCATGGAAAAGTCCCCATGGGAAGGTTCAATGTGTTAAGATCCTAAGGGCATTAGAATGAAATCCTGGAGGTGGACAAGTACCACTGGTTAGGGTGGAGACTTGTTCTCCCGGTCTGCGCAGTCCAAGAGTCGTCACTGTATTGCCTAGGTGACGTCTATGTGTATGTGTTATGTGATGTGTCCTTCTAATGGTGGTTTGGACTATGTGTCACGGCACTAAATTGTGAAATGTGAATGTGATTATGTGTAAATTGTGTAGTGTGAATATGTGTAAATGTGCAATGTGTAAAAAGAGAACTATGTGAATGAGTAATTGTGTAAACATGTGAAACTATTATGTTAAGTTGTGAAATTGCGGTCCATGATATGTTAATGTGAAATTATGTTATAACGGCAACCTAAATGTGTTTATAAAAAGGTTTTATATGTGTAAAAATGCGTAGAATCCATGCTAGGAGCATTTCTTGCATATGTGTAAACAATTCCATGTTTAATTGCTATCTTGTTGTAATTAATTGGAATTGTAGCTCTCCTGCAATAGGATGTGAATTGCTAAAGTATGCCAAAACAGCAACCTTAATGTGTATGAAATGATAAATTGCATGTGCAAGAATGTGTAGAAACCATGATAGAAATGTTCTTTTTATGCATGCAAGAATCCCATGTTTGGTTGCTTCCATGTTATAGCCTCATTTGAAATGTAGCTTTCATGTGATTACTGGAGTAGAAAGCATGTGGTAGGATGTTTATTTTGGAATGTTTTAAACCATGCACAATGTGTTACAATTTTGTAGAATTGTCATGATAGGTTGTCTCTTATAAATGTTCAAGCATGTATATGTTTTAATTGTGAATTGAAATGAAAAACCTACTGTGATATATTCATGTATGACGTGTGTGGTGTTATTTGCTGAGTCTTTTAGACTCATTCCTTGCTTCGGCGTACAGGTTTAGTAGGTGATACACCTTTGGAGGAGACTGTGGAGAGCGACTCCGAGCGCGGGGAGTAGCTTGGCGGAGTTGTAGTGTGACATTTTGACTTCCATCGAATGTAAACTGAGGCATTGTAATAGAAACACTATGTAATTTGTGGACAACTATGTATTTGAATTTAGTACTTCATTATGTGAACTTTATTTCTTTTAAAATGTCATGGGATCATGTATGATTAATGTGGATGATGAAATGAAATGAAAGACCTTGTTCTTTTACTTCCGCTACTCTGTATCTATATTTGTGTGTATCTCAATTATGTGATAGTGTTTGGGTAAATGTCCCACTGTGATAACGTTCACTATACCGACGTGGGTTGGTATAACCGTACCGGTATAATGAGGGTCGTCACAGAACCTCACTAGGACAACAACCAATAGTTCTGGGAAACTGCACCAGAACACAGGGCAACCAAGTGATGCACCTCAACCTCGAGGGCAACGCAACGGCAACCAACTACACAACAGAGACCTCAAACCAAGGAGGTAACAACGGAAGACTTTAACGAGCACAGAAGCAGTCCCAGAGGGAGAGGAACCCTCACTTGGACAACAACAAACAGTTCTGGGAAACACCACCAAAACACAGCAGCCAAGCGATGCACCTCAACCCAGAGGGCAATGCCACAACAACCAGAAACGAGCACAACATAGTTCTGGGGAAACCTCACCTCCACCAGAACCAACAGAGAAGAACTCCGGGAGCACCTCACCAGAGTTCACAACTAGCCAGCACAAAGTTGGCAATAACCACGAACAGGTGTCGCAGCACTCAACCAACAGTGCAACAAGGCACACAAGCATCTGCTTAGCTCGAGCAAAGACGCCGACTAAGCAGAGCACAGCACCCAACGACGTACAGGCACACAAGGCCAAACACACATCCAACAAGGACACACCCTAACAACAAGGGGACATCCAACAAGGACACACCCCAATAACAAGGGAACATCCAACAAGGACACACCCCAACAACGAGGGGACATCCAACAAGGCAACTACCTTCTACCGGATCCACAGGCAACAGCCCTGCACTGGTGAAGGCCACACCACACGCAGGCTCTCTCAGCCTTCGCGACATACCCACACTGACGCGCAGGCTGAAGATGAATCCAACTACAGCACTAGCGAATCGGACAACCATGCTCGTAGTACGCGCACCCGGCAACAGCAGCAACACCCTCTTGCAGCTCACACCCAGACCCTGCTGGAAAACTAGCCACCTGCAACAAAGAGCCCAATGCTCACCTAACAGCAACTCTACATGAACGGGCCAGCAACGCAGGAGTACCTTTCTTTGGGACAGCCATAGTTATTAACTCATTACAAATCTCGTTGGACCCCTGAGCTCTAATACCACTGTAACGACCAGACCTCCCGGACCCCAGGGAACCCTGAAGGTTGCGCCGCCACCCACGAATCCGACGACCTGGAAGGGTTAGAATTTAGTCCAGTGAGATAAACAATGAATTCAAATAACTATAACTAGAAAGTTTGTACATTAATAAAGAAAATATGTACAACATGTCCCAAATAAAAGTACAGGTACAGAAAGAAAGGTGCAGTCCTTAAGGGGCATACCCAGAGGACTTGCAAAAAGGCCACTCTCAACTCATGGTACAAGCGCTCATGCTCACAACTCACACTGCTGGCAACGCACGGCGAACAAGCCGCCCCCACGACCGTCCGACAACGAACTCCTGCGACAGTGAGTCCCTACCTAAAGAGAGTAGGGGGGTGAGCCTTGCGAACAAGGCTCAGTAGGGATAACCAGTCCCTTACCAGCTAGAGTAGCAGGAACTCCAACAAAACCGGAAGTAAAACTACTCTACAAAGTAGTAAAGTGAGAAACACCTACCACAGAGTACTACAAAGCAGCGAAACAGAGAAATGCCACGACCCACAACCAAGGTCGGGCCAAACACGACTCCCGCAGAACCAGCGGCGTCAAACAGAATGTGGAAGCAACCCTCGACACACACCCACCAAGACAAAGAAGCTCACGAAACACCAGAGCAACCAAGTGAGACCAGAGTCTCACGACACAAGCACCAACATCCCAGACCTCCACGAGGTAGGGAAGGAACAACCAGGTGTCACCACGAGAGACACCGAGCAACCACATGAGACAACAACGTCTCACCACAGGCACGGCCACCTCAGACCTCCACAAGGTCGAGGGCCGACAAGCAGAACCAACCTGCACCTCGGACACTCCATGAGGTCAGAGAACTACACCTGTCGGTGCCACCACGAATGGCACCAAGGAACGGTCTACAGAAACAATAGTCGTTGTCAACACAAGACACCCGAGAGAACCTGTAGAGCGGAAACCATTGAACAAGGCCCAACCAACAAAGCCCACGGAAGCTAGACACGGCTAGGCTACAACCACCGTGCAGGCTAGGGCAACCAGACTCTCTTGGAAACAACGTGAACCGTCATCACAGCAAGAACAACCAAGCCACTGCCACAGGCAGCTAAGAGAGGGACACACTGTAACGTCGCGCGTTTTTCGGATCCCTGTGGATCCAGGTTTAGTGGGTTTGGTGGCCAATGTGTGGCCCATTAGCATGTGTTTTAGGTGTTTGCGCACGTTGTGAGGTTTGGTGGGCCGCCAGGTTGGGCCCAAAGCGCTCACAGGTTTTCTGCCTGTGAACGCGACAGAGGTGTGCGTTGCGTTCTGAACGCGACGGCCCTTAGGGTCGCGTTCCTGTTACCGCTGTTTGGCGGACGTTGTCTGCATGGCTGCCACGTGTCGCTCGCCGGGCAGTTAGCTGACATCGGCCTTGTGAAGGCGACGGTCACCTAAGTCGCGATCAGGTCGCGAAGGAGGTGCATGTCGCGATCTTAACCGCTGTGTTATTTTTAAGAACCCCGGCCAAACAGAGCTTCCATAGGCTCTGCTCGACCAGGGGGAGCTGCTGTGGGTTTCTTGGCGATTTGAGGTTCTGGAGGTGCGTGAGGCGTGTTCTCGCCGCGAGGACGTCGCGTGGAGTGGGGGAAATGCCTGGAGATCGTGTTCTTTGCGAAGGTAAGGAGAACCCACCTCATTTTGATGTTTGGATCGTGTGCATGGTGTGGTTGATGTGTTTTCCAGTTTATAAACCATAGATACCATGCTAGGGTATCCATTAAAGCATGGAAAACGTGAATTAATCGTGTTTTGAATGATTTGGAATGGTGATCCGTGGACTTTCCCCATATTAGGATTTGCGCCTGTAAAGGCGATAGACCTTGCCATCGCGACAAGGTCGCGACAGGCCGACCTGTCGCGATAGGGTTTCTTATTGCGACATGTCGGGGCGTCGCGTTCTGAAGGCGACACATCCCCATGTCGCGACCTCAGCAGAGAGGTCTGGTTATGCATGTTTTTAATAATTTGATTATTCGATTATTGATATTTGAGGTGTATGGCTTTAGTAAGTGGTGCATTGGCACCTATAGCGTTCTTTGAGCGTGTCACTGTGTTATTAACGTGTGGTTTACTTGGTTGTGGTGGCGGTATGTGGCGTCGCATGGGGGTGTGCATGGTGCACACTCGATTGTGGTGTGATTTTTGTAGTGCATCGTGATAGTTGGGCAGTGAGGTTCCAGTGTGAACCTAGCCTCGGGTTTCTAACATTGTTAATAAATTATTAAGGTGATTTAGATAATGAAGTGTGCATCTAGTTTATGATGGTTGGGTGTTGAGTTTATTGAGGCTATGGAGGTCATGAAATGACCAACGATAGGCCAGGTATGAATGGTTAAGGTGATTTACGCATGAGTATCTGTGTAGGTTAGCTTGTGGGTCACGGAGTGACCAGGTTAAGCTATTCCTTATATTTGCACCGTGGTTTGCAATAGGGATTATACATTAAATATCGTGGTTTGTGTGCTAGCCGAGTGTGGTGGTCCGGCGCCTATTCCAGAATGCCTCTCTAGTCGGGTACCCCAGGTTCTTTATGAGCCAGGCACGTGTGTTTGTTGTTCTCAGAGTTTGTCCCGGTACAGTGTGGTACCGTCGAGGTCTGTGTCATCTATCCTGGACACCCTCACTCCTGTGTTTGAGTTGTACGTTCGGCTGAGCGAAAGATGACAGTAGGGCAGCAGCTTGTGTTTGTGGGTGTGTAGTCGCTTATAGTGCGCTAGTGGTTGGGGGTACAGACACCAGTAGATGTACTGGGCCCCAGCTAGTTCTGTTCCAGTGCCTCACTTTAGGGAGCTCAGGCCTGAGTCCCTAAAGGTGCTAGGCATGGGCCTGCAGTGTGTGAGACTGCAGGTAGTGGTGGTGTTTGTTAGTCTCCACAGTTAGTTGCTTGACTTGTGAGTTTGTGGAGCCATAGCTGGACTGAGGGTCCGTGGCTATGAGACTGAGAGGTTGTTCTTGTGTTGTGTTGTCCGGGTTGGATACTGGCCTGATCAGCCAGTAGTCTGTTCCCGTGTGGTGGCGTCGTTCCTTTCCGACTCGTGCTTTGCCACCGGTTGTGGCTTTTGTGTTGTTACTTGTTCGGTGAGGTTTTCCTCAGTGGGGTGTGCCCTGTTGTTGGCACAGTTGTAATTGTGGTTAGTGAGCGGAGACTCACTGGTTGCGGGTTACTTTGTGTGGAGTGCCCGCCGTTGGCATATGTGTTGAGGTTTCGCTATAGTAGAGTGCCTTCTGTGGCACTAGTGTGGTTATGCTTTGTGGTGGTACCTCGTGGTGGTAGGTACCTGTACCCTTTGAGGGTACCGGTTTCTCGTGGTACATTGTGTACCACCCTTTTTAGGTATTGAGGTAATACTCTTGTTTCTGTGGAGGTCTTATGGATTGACCTGCCACCTGTTGTATTTTATCTGTTTTAAGTAAGTCTCCATTTATGGTTTATTGTGGAATGGATTGGCCTGTGGTTGCCAATCTTATTACCCTTGTGCGTAATTTGCCGATGAGGCTTGTGGCCTAGGCGTACTGTGGTTTAGTAGAGATGTGCTCCGTGGAGGTCGTAAAATGGGACCTTCCACTTGTTGTGTTTTACCTTTCTTTAGATAAGCTTTCGATTATGGTTTTAGTATGTGATGGATTGGCTCGCTGTAGCCGATCATGTTACCTGGTGTGTGTAGCTTCTGATATATCGTGGTTTGGGGTTTAATGAACCAGCACTTAGTTGGCTATCCTAATACTCACGAGGTTGAGGTTTGCCTGGGAAGCTTGCAACCTAGGCAGTGACTTAGCCTGTGTGGCTTAAAGCATAGGCGACCAGTTGTTATTATGGTTTGCCTGTGAGGCTTAAGGCTTGGGCGTTTCAGTTGTTGTGTGGACTAGTGATGCGAAACTAGTCCTGATGTTTCATCTCACCTTCCAAGATTATGTTTGATTAAGGTGTTTATATTTAATTGCAGTTTAAATTCAATTGTTGTGAGCATGATATGGTTTGGCTATTGGTGCTGCCAGTGAGACCCTTTGGGGTTGAGGTGTCCGTGGTTGCGGTATTGTCTTGGGTAGCCCCTACTGAGCCTGTGACTTGTTGAGGCTCACTTCCCTACAATTCTTTTCAGGGCTTGCCGTTTGTGTGGCGTGTGGAGAAGTTTGTGGCAGACTTGTACCACCAGCAGTTGAGTTGTAGTTAGTTTCTATGTGAGCTTGTGCTATTGGGGATCAGATAGGTGACTTTGATAAACGAACTAAGAAATTGTGTGTATGGCAGTGGAATTAAAATAAGTAAAACACACAATTCGATCAGATCCAAGTGTGGTGTGTGAATATAGTGAATAAGAACAGCAAACCACACATCAAACCACAATGCACTGAAGATTTTAAGGTGGTTTGGAGAACACAACTTGTGTCTCCTATGTCCACCTCCTCACAACGGAGGAACCACTAGCACAAGTGCAGTACAAACTGAGTACAACGACTCCAACCTTTTTGAGTGCAACGACTCAAAGAAACCCAGGTGATAGGCACAACGACCTACTCCAAAGACCACTTGTGAATTCAGCAAATTCACAAGCCCTTGAGCACTACGGCTCAAGCACCAGAGCACAACGGCTCCAACCCAGAGCACTAGGGCTCCAAAATAGAGTACAAAGTACTCAAACCTCTGGATCACAATAGATCCAAGTTCTGCTAGAACAAGCACACTTAGAGAATAGATCCTCTAGCACGATCTATCTCGGTACAATAGAAATGTTAGAGACAAATAGAATTAGGAGATCTGTGTAGAACACATACATAGATTCCCCAGAGAAATTGACACTCTAACCAAGTACAGACTCGGCTGGATCTCCTTCTTCACCAGCACTGCTGCAATCACGAGCTCCTTCTCTTCTTCTCCTTCTTCTTCCCTTGGCGGCGCTGCTCTGCTCCTCTGGATGCAGATGCCTTTTTCCCGCTCTTCCTCCCTTCTTCGAGAAAGCTCTTGGCTCTTGTCTTGCGTGGGATGCATTGGAGTACCAAAAGCATGGGTATTTATAGCCCCATATGTCCATAAAGAGCCTTAGGGTACGTGGGCACAAAAACCTAGGTAGATTCCCTTGAACCCTAAGTGGCCACGTGTTCAGAGAAATTCACGATTTTGAGTTTCAGCCGGAGTGTGTCGACACCACCAGAGAGTGTGTCGACACACTGTCCCATTTGTGCAAAACTGGTCTTCTGGGAGCTGAGACTAGTGTCGACACTGCCACTGGCTGTGTCGACACACTGTCCCAGTCAGGCAACTGGGTCTTCTGGAATCTGGGTCTAGTGTCGACACTACCAGGGGCTGTGTCGACATACTTGACCATGTCTTCATGAAAAAGCTTCAGGGACTCTGACCCAGTGTCGACACCATCAATGGGTGTGTCGACACTACCATGACAAAATCTGTATACACCTGCAAATTTAACATATAAATCATTAGTACAAGATATTATCATTAAAATATGAGATATTAAACATCAAAAAACATGTTGTTTAAGCATTATTGTGATATGTATAAAATGTCTAACATGTTCAACATATCATCATCAAAATCACAATATGTCATCATCAAAATCAAAGTATGAGTGATGTTCATTGGTCATCATTAAAATACAATTTTAGAAAATTCTAAAACACACTCAACCCAACAATCTCCCCCTTTTTGATGATGACAAAACATATGCACAATCTCCCAATAGCTTGACTCCCTTGATTGTAATAACTCCCCTTGACCATATACACCCTTTGAACTTTCTCCCTTATAAAGAACTTTCTCCCCCTAGAAACCTTTCTTCTCCCCCTTTTTGACAGCATCAAAAAGATAGATAAGAGAGAGAACCAAAGATTGTAAGAGATCAATAAATGAAATGTAGGAAATGAATGGTCAGAAATGATCAAAATAAATGAGGCAAAGTGATATTGACATATGAGAGAAATTATTGTGTTTTTGTTATTGTGCAACAAAGTTTAATCACAAAGACACACTCAACACAAAGTATAGAAAAATATAATGATCTGAATGTAGTTAAAATAATGATGCAAATGTGAAGAAAAGTGACCTATATGAATGAGCAGAAATATTTAACAAGGATGCTAGGAGCTTTAAGTTTAACACAATGTAAAATAATAGGTCTAAACTCAGTATACATGAACTTTATGAAGGTCTTAAGCTTTTCCATCCTGTCAATTTGATTTTCTTCCATTTTTAACTGGGAAAGAATACAAGAATAAATTAGTTAAATCTCACTTTTCAGTGCAAGAGATCACATTGATTAGATGCAAGATCTCCTGATTACTCAGTGGTTTAACTTTCATTATCTTATACAGAGTTGAAAATTTTGATTTCCACTTTTTGACGTGAAACAAATCACTTTTTAGGTGAAATGTCCCGGTTACTCAGTGGTTCAAAAATTTACATTGCTCTGCTTGTATCTTTCCAGATTATTGATCATTTTGATCATTTTCTTTTGATGTTTTGTAGGAATATGTTTGTTTTGACCATACAAGTCATGACTACGAACTTAGAAAAATTATTCTTAACATGTGGTAAAAATAAAGCTTAAACATACACATGTGAAATATTAAACCCACTCATGTGCCTATAATAGTGTTTTACAAATCATTTTAAAAACATTCAGTAATAAAATTGCTCAACCTTGAAATGATAATGAATCTTTGAGAATAAACTAAATGCACAATGAGTTTAGTTTCAATGTCTTAATTCTCTCATAAGAAGATAGCACAATGACTCAAAAATTCTGATGAGTGGGGCTCAGTAAAGACAACAATTGTCAAGAGAAATTAGTGAAGAATAGACAATGACTCCCCCTCAACAAATGCATAAAGGAATCTTGATACTTGGTGGAGACATATACTCATGCATAGTGAAAGTGTCCAGACAAGCCTAACTTGCCTTTCTTCAAATCACTATTTGATATACCAAGAATTTCAATGCAACTGAGAAGTAGGAATTTATTTGCAAGAGAGAATGGCTTTTATTTGCACAAAGAAATGAGATGAAGATTTCAGACATGTGAAAACTTGCATAAACCAAGTTCCCTTCTAAGAGAAGTGAATCTAGGTTCTGCAAGAGGCTTAGTGAAAATGTCTGCAATTTGTTTTTCTGTGTCAATGAAGTGGAGTTCAAAAGAATTCTTTGAGACTTCATCTCGAAGGAAATGATGCCGAATGTCAATGTGTTTTGTGCGGAATGTGAATAGGATTTTTGGAAAGATTTATAGCACTTGTGTTGTCACAAAGAATGGGAATGCAACCTAATGTGTGATTATAATCTAGAAGTTGATGTTTGACCCAAAGGACTTGGGTACTACAGCTACCAGCGGCAACATACTCAGCTTCTGCAGTTGAAAGAGCTACAGAATGTTGCTTTTTGGAAGCCCAAGAAATAAGACACCCTCCTAGATATAAACACAACCTACTAGTGCTTTTTCTATCAAGTTTGCACCCGGCATAATCAGCATCACTATATGCAATCAAGTCCAATTTACATCCAACAGGATACCAAAGACCCAAATCACATGAAGAAAGAAGATATTTGAAAATTCTTTTAACGGCAGACATGTGACTATCTTTAGGATTTGTTTGAAATCTTACGCGCATGCAGACACTGAATTGAATATCTGGCCTAGAGGTAGTTAAATAAAAAAGAGATCCAATCATACCTCTGTAAAGTGTAGCATTAACAGGCTTACCAGAATTATCACTCTCAAGTCTTACACTTGTGGCCATTGGTGTGTTGGATGGCTTGATGTTTTGGAAGTCAAACCTCTTGAGCAACTCCTTGACATATTTTGTTTGACTCAAAAAAATTCCTTCAGCAGATTGATGTACTTGCAGACCTAAAAAGAATGTAAGTTCACCCATTAGACTCATTTCAAATTCAGATTGCATAAGATGGGCAAACTCATTGCACAAATTATTATCTGTTGATCCAAAAATGATATCATCAACAAAAACTTGAACAACAATGAAATTATTTTTTGCAATTTTTGTAAACAAAGTTTGATCAATGTTTCCTCTTATGTAACCTTTATTTACAAGAAAGGAGCTCAACCGGTCAAACCAAGCTCCTGGAGCTTGTTTAAGACCATAAAGAGCCTTATTAAGTTTAAAAACATGATTCGGAAATTTTTTATTTTCAAAACCAGTCGGTTGTTTGACAAAGACATTTTCTTTTATGTAACCATTCATGAAAGGACTCTTGACATCCATTTGAAAGACTTTGAATTTCAAAGAAGTAGCAAATGCAAGGAATATTCAAACAGTTTCAAATCTTGCTACAGGGGCATAAGACTCTTCAAAATCAATACCAAGTTCTTGGTTATACCCCTAAGAACAAGTCTAGCTTTATTTCTAACAATTTGACCAGATTCATTCAATTTATTTCTGAAAATCCATCTAGTTCCAATGACAGAAGTTAAATCTGAAGGTTTTGGTACTAAATCCAAACTTGATTTCTTTCAAATTGATGAAGCTCTTCATGCATAGCATTTATCCAGTTTTCACAAGATAAAGCTTCATCAACATTTTTGGGTTCAATTTGGGAAAGTAGTGCCAAAGAATCTTCAACTATGACAGAATGAAAAGATGATCTGGTTCTTATTCCATCTTGCAAATTACCAACAATGCTTTCAAGTGGATGACCTCTTAAAAATCTGGGTTCAGAAATTACCTCAGGGTTTGCATGATTTTTAGGAACATGATTACCTGAATTACTTGAAGTTGGCATTTCAAGAACCTCATGTGCATTTGGTACTCCTTTCTCTTCAAGATTTGTAGATGGATGTTCAAGAAACTCATCTTCATCATCACATATTTGAGTTCTGAACAAATCAGAAATGTTAATCTTTTGTAAATTTTCATCAAAAATGACATGTGGAGATTCTTCCACAGTCTTATTTTTCAAGATATAAACTCTGTAAGCTCTTGAAGTTTCAGAATAACCTAAGAAAATTGATTCAAAACTTTTTGCATCAAATTTATCAAGATTTTCTTTGTTGTTATTGTAAACAAAACATTTGCAACCAAAAATTTTGAAATATGACACACTTGGCTTTTTATTCTTGAACAACTCATAAGGGGTTTTTTCTGATCTTTGGTCTTACTAATGCTCTATTCAAAATGAAATTAGTTGTATTTACAGCTTCTGCCCAAAAAGATTTAGACAGTTTACTTTCAATGAGCATAGTTCTGGCCATTTCCACAAGAGTTCTATTTTTTCTTTCTACAACTCCATTTTGTTCTAGAGTTCTAGGGGAAGAAAACATATGGAGAATTTTCAGTTCAGTACAGAGATCAGAAAATGATTTATTTTCAAATTCACCCCCATGATCTGTCAAAATGGAATTCAGTTTGAAAGATAAACACACTAAGGCAGAATTGTAAAATCTCCTGAATTCTGAACATGCATCACTTTTATGGGATAAGAATAAGACCCAAGTATATCTTGTAAAGTCATCAATGATCACAAAGCCATATCTATTACCACTGAGACTTTGAGTTCTGGTTGGACCAAAAAGATCCATATGAAGCAACTCAAGTGGTTTAGATGAAAGTACTTCATTGAACACTTTAAAAGATTTTCTTGTTTGTTTTCCTTGAGCACATATCCCACAAATAGGATTGTCAATGACTGGAAGAGATTCAGGAAGACATTTTACAAGATTCATTCTTATGAGTTTACTAATGGTTGTGAAACTTGCATGACCCAACCTTTTGTGCCACAACCAAGCAATGTCATTTTTATTTGCAATCAAGCAAACATTTAAAGAGGAATTTTCACACAAATCAATCATGTAGACATTATTTTCTCTTTTTCCAATCAATTTAATTTTCTCAGAAGAGGAGTCAATTATTTTGCATGAATCATGTTCAAAAAGAATCTTGTGACCATTGTCACACAATTGACTAATGCTAAGCAAGTTGTAATTCAGACCCTCAACTAAACAAACATCATCACTTAAAGTAATGCAAGACTTACCAATTTTTCCTTTGCCAATTATTTTTCCTTTATTCTTACCTCCAAAGGTGACTGATCCACCTTCCTTTTCAATCAAGCATGAAAATTTATTTTTGTCTCCTGTCATGTGCCGTGAGCATCCACTGTCAAGAATCCAGATGTTGTTGGAATTGGATGCACGGCTTTCCTGCACATAACAAATTAGACAAGAAAAGTTTTTGGTACCCACATGAGATTGGTACCAACATCCTGAATGAGAAGAGATAACAAATCATTTCTAACCCAAATTTGTGTATTTTTCTTCACAGTGTTTTTGAAACAAAAGATTCAACTTTTTGTTTTTCAATTTTCTGAACATTATACCTCTTAGTTGATTTGTTCCACTATGAAAAACTTGGCATGTATTGCTGTTGATATGCAAGAAAAGATGAATGATAGAAATAAGGATTGAACCAATGGTTACCACTGTACCTTTGGTTCCAAGACTTATTCCATCTTGAATTGTAAGAGGAGAAAACATTCCAATTGCCATGAGAAAGATGATTATTGATTGGTTTGAAGTTTTTGTGATTTTTATAAGAAGGGTAGGTCGACCTCTAACTGGGATAGGTCGACCTGTGCATAGTGTGTGTCGACCTAGGTAGGGTATGTGTTGACCTCTCAGGTTTTTTTTGTTTTTGTATTTTCCCTTTGTTTTCAGATGAGCTTGCCTTGACAAATTTTATTAAAGGAGTTTTTGATAATTTTGTTTGCTTTGAAGATGATTAAGTTTTCTTTAAATTTTGTGGTTCAAAACCTAAACCAAACTTGTTTGAATTCATCTTAACTCCAAGTAGAGCATTCAGATTGTCTTTCCCTTGAGTGAAGTCCTTGATGATATCTTATTTTTCTTTAATACAAAGATTGAGTTTTTCAATTTGATTCAAATTTTCATGAATTTCCTTTTCTTTTTATTCAAATTTCTTGATAGAATTGATGAGTTCTTTGTTCAATTTTGAATTTTCAATTTCAGATCATCAACAAAAATCAACAGTTCATCATTTTCTTTGATTTGGTCTGAAATTTGAGCTTCCAATTCAGAAATCTTTACAGATGATGAAGTATCATGAAGAATGCTTTCAATTTTTATTTTCCAATATTTATTTTCTTTTCTACCATCAGAAAGATTTTCAACTAAATTACCATATGCTTCTTGCCAATCTTCAATGGTAAATAGTTCAAAGTATATATCTACCTGTTCTTCGCTGCTTCCAGCCATGAAGAAAACTTCATTTTCATCTGAAGTTGAGGATTCTTCATTGCAGTCTGAGCTTTCATCATCTGACCATGTAGCCACCATGGCCTTGTTCTTCTTTTTGTGAAACTGCTTCTTGTGGTTTATGTGCTTTTCTTTTTACCTTCTGGACAATCAGCCTTCATATGCCCAGATTTGTTACACCTATAACACACAGGAATTTCATCAGTTTTCTTATGATCAACATGAGAGAAATGTTTCTTTTTACTAGACATGACATTTTGCTTATTACCAAAATTCTTCTTATTTGATTTCAGAAATGTCTTAAATTGTCTAGTGATGAAAGCAAGATAATCATTATCAGATTCAGATTTCTCAGATTCAGAATTTTCTTTAGATTTTCCTTTATTACTTGATGAAGCTTTAAGAGCAATGGTTTTTGTTTTTAGCATGTGTTCTTCTGATCTCTTAAGGTTTAACTCATATGTCATTAATGATCCAATGAGTTCATCTAATGTGATTTTGGATAAATCCTTTAAATCTTCAATGACAGTTGCTTTAGTATGCCATACAGGAGATAATGAGCGCAAGATTTTTCTTACCAATTCTTCATTTGAGTATTCCTTACCCAAAGATCGAAGACCATTGATGATAACCATGAACCTAGCAAACATCTCAGATATAGTTTCATCAGATTTCATGATAAACAATTCATAATCAGAAACTAACATGTTAGCCTTAGTCTCCCTGACCTGAGATGTGCCCTTATAAAGCAATTCTAATTTATCCCACATCTTCTTGGCCGACTTACACATAGAGATTATGGAATACTCCTTTGGATGGATGGCACATTGCAGCATGTTCATGGAGCTGTAGTTCAGGGTGACCCTTCTGATCTGCTCCCTGGTCCATTGATCTTCATCTCTAGTGACTTCAATTGGTCCTTTTTCAACAATTCTCCATACTTCATAGTTCTGTGCTCTAAGAAAAACCATCATCCTATTCTTCCAGTAAGGATAGTCAGTACCATCAAAAAATGGAGGCCTATTGATTAAATGACCTTTAGCAACAAAACCTCCAGAGTCCATGATAAAGACAATCAAACCAAAACACACAGCAATTTGAGCAAGTGATCAAAATCTAAAATACAGAAAATTCACCAAAGCACCTTAGAGTATAGATTTGACTCTGACCCGCTCTGATACCAATTATTGGGGATCGGATAGGTGACTTTGATAAATGAACTAAGAAATTGTGTGTATGGCAGTAGAATTAAAATAAGTAAAACACACAATTCGATCAGATCCAAGTGTGGTGTGTGAATATAGTGAATAAGAATAGCAAACCACACATCAAACCACAATGCACTGAAGATTTTAAGGTGGTTCGGAGAACACAACTTGTGTCTCCTACGTCCACCTCCTCACAACGGAGGAACCACTAGCACAAGTGCAGTACAAACTGAGTACAACGACTCCAACCTCTTTGAGTGCAACGACTCAAAGAAACCCAGGAGATAGGCACAACGACCTACTCCAAAGACCACTTGTGAATTCAGCAAATTCACAAGCCCTTGAGCACTACGGCTCAAGCACCAGAGCACAACGGCTCCAACCCAGAGCACTAGGGCTCCAAAACAGAGTACAAAGTACTCAAACCTCTGGATCACAATAGATCCAAGTTCTGCTAGAACAAGCACACTTAGAGAATAGATGCTCTAGCACGATCTATCTCGGTACAATAGAAATGTTAGAGATAAATAGAATTAGGAGATCTGTGTAGAACACATACACAGATTCCCTAGAGAAATTGACACTCTAACCAAGTACAGACTCGGCTGGATCTCCTTCTTGACCAGCACTGCTGAAATCACGAGCTCCTTCTCTTCTTCTCCTTCTTCTTCTCCTTCTTCTTCCCTTCGCGGCGCTGCTCTGCTCCTCTAGATGCAGATGCCTTTTTCCCGCTCTTCCTCCCTTCTTCCAGAAAGCTCTTGGCTCTTGTCTTGCGTGGGATGCTTTGGAGTACCAAAAGCAAGGGTATTTATAGCCCCATATGTCCATAAAGAGCCTTAGGGTACGTGGGCACAAAAACCTAGGTAGATTCCCTTGAACCCCAAGCGGCCACATGTCTAGAGAAATTCACGATTTTGAGTTTCATCCGGAGTGTGTCGACACCACCAGGGAGTGTGTCGACACACTGTCTCATTTGCGCAAAACTGGTCTTCTAGGAGCTGAGACTAGTGTCGACACTGCCACTGGCTGTGTCGACACACTATCGTAGTCAGGCAACTGCGTCTTCTGGAATCTGGGTCTAGTGTCGACACTACCAGGGGTTGTGTCGACACACTTGACCCTATCTTCATGAAAAAGCTTCAGGGACTCTGACCCAGTGTCGACACCATCAATGGGTGTGTCGACACTACTGTAATCACGGTGAATGTGCACCCCAAAGACACGCAACAGGATATTAAATCTAATAATATGGAAATAAGGAATGTGATTGCCACCTAGATAGTTGCCATAAATAATAATTAAGTAAGCTAACTATGCTAGGAATAGGAAAGAGGACAGTGGACCTACTGAGATCGCGACGGGTGACCCCATCGCGATGGGCTGTTATCGCGACGCTCGTACAGGGCGCGTCTATGCTGTCGCATCGCCCTCCTCTGTCGTGTCCTCTGCAGTGCTGGAGTATGATGGTTGGGACCTTCTTCCTGCCCTCCGGCCAGCCAGAGGACAAGAGCCACTCGGGGATCTTCGCTTGGGTGCCTGCCAAAACAAAACAAGAAATAAAACCATGTTAGACGATGTTAAGTGTAGTAGCTATTCTTAAATGAGAGAAAGATGTGGAGCATGGAGGGAACGGACCTGGGGGGTGGTTTTCAACCCCTTGGGTAGTAGGAAAATGTGGGGAGGAATATGCATGGGGAGAAATCATGGAAGAGGAGAAGGAGGAATCCTAACTCATGTATACATGTGTAAAACGTGAAAAAGAAACTACAAATCAAAACTAAAAAGATTTTACCCCGTTTGATGTGATTCTAGTTGGAGGTCGGAGAGGAGGATGTCGTGAACAACTTTCATGAAGACATCTTGAAGAGATCTGGCCTGGTTTGGGCTGTGGAATAGATGATAATCCCGCATGTGCAGATCTCGATATGAGAAAGAAAGTGAAGATCAATCTGTTGTAACTTTTCGCACAAGCCACCAATCGACGTGATTCCACTTCAAGGTTGAAGAGGACTCTGTGAGGAGAAACTTTGATGAAGAAACATCGAAGAGATCTGGCCTAGTTCGATCTCCACAAGACGTGCAAGTAGTGCTGGTCCTGTAGGCGATATGAGAGAGAAAGAGGAGAGAGAAAGGAGGAAAACGGGAAGAACAGTTTCTCCTTTGCGTTGGGGACGATGGGACCTCGTGAGCAGAGTCTCCAGGGACCTCTCCTCATGGTGGTAGCCTTCCTCTATCCCCTAGAGAGTCCTAAGATGTGTTTTAGATAGAGATAGAGTCCCATCCCGAGTTAGAGAGAGAGTCCAAGTTGTGGGAGAGTTTGAGAGTCTATCTAGAGTTTGGATGGGCTTGGGGGCTCCCTAGGGATGATGATAGGAGGTTAGGGTCGTAATCCAACTCAAAGAGACTTTAGATAGGCTCTAGGATGGAGAGAGAGGCCAAAAATCACGTAAAAACGTGTTTACGTGCATGGCGCTGTCCCATCGGATCGTGAGGCCGCGTTCTTGTCGCGTCCATGCACCAAGTCGTGACTATAAGACAGTCTGCGTAGGTCCTACGAAATGAGCCATAACTCTCTCCACAGACATCAGATGGATGAGCCGTTTATTGCATTGGATTCTAGACTCAGAGGGATACAAAATGATAGTATGATATGCTAGATTTGGGTTAGAAATGAAGAAGTTATGAGCTCTCAAAATGAAGGTATGTTTAGAGGATAGGGCAGACTGCACAGTTTTGATGTTTCAAGTGGATCTTGGCCTTGGGCTTAAGAATGGACTTGAAATTAAGGGTAAATGGGCTCATAATGGGCCAAAGAAAGACTCCAAAGTGATGATCAATTTGGGACATCAATGATATGGACAAGAAATGTGCTCAACTTATAGGCTGAAAATAGGTGTCTACAGATTGCCCCTCCTTGATGCCTGCTTTGCAAGGGAGTGAAGCGGAAAGAGAGCGAAGTGTAATGAAATGGAATGGAGCGAGGATGTTGAAGAGTGGACTGAAAAGTGGGCATCAAGGTAAAAGAGACACCCGTCACAACCAATAAGCGATAGAAATTCTCTGGAAGACTCTAAACTAACCTCAAGGAAGAGCGAGCACGGACGGCTCCAGTCTGGAACGACAAAAAAAGGAAAACAAAAGAAGGATGATCAACGTCTTGATTAAGAGGTACCCTAGGCGATTGGCCTGTAGGTTTCATCTTGGGAGGACATGTGCGTGCCAGGCGGGTCACGATGACTCAAGGCTTGGGAGCGGTTCGCAACCAAGACGGATCAGGGGGATATTTAAGCTGATTTAGATGAATGGAGGGAGTAAATTCCAGACAGAAGTCATACTGGCCAACTAGACCAAGGGACTAGTTCAAAGAAGACCTTTAAATTGTGAGTGGAATAGGATTTCTTGTTCAAGAAACTTAAGCTTGATTGACCATCACCAGGGAAACAACCTTTGACAAATCATGAGGCATGAAGCTCAAAGTCCTACATGATGCATGCTGGGCTAAAATAAAAAGAAATCATCAAATCAATATCCAAAGAAAAAAGAAAATAGAAAATACTCAAGGATAATATTGTTAAGCCGAATAAGAACGGGTCAAGAGACTACCTGCAACCACAGTGTAGACCTGAATCTATCGTCCCCGTACTTACTTAACTTAACGGCCTGTCCAGCGATTAGCAATGTGCACCTAGATTATCACTGTTTTTGTTGAAGGGGAACTCAAATCCCAGAACACATTAAAAACCAGCCGGTCCTTGAGATAATATAGTAGCGTAAGTACCATATAGTAATGCAAGGGAGAAAGGTTAGGGATACTTATATGAACTTACCTGTGGAGCGCAGAACTCACCATTTTTTTGGGTTTTGCTTTTTCTGATTTTTTTTGTCCTTTTTATGTAAATGAAGAAATAAAAAAAGCACTAAACAAGCTAACAACAACAAGCATAAACAACTCAATCATTCACATGATTGAAACAAAGCAATGAAGAATAGTCAGGTTCACACATAGAGAGTCCTCTCATGGAGCCATTCAGATGAAGGAGAATATTTATGGGACTTCGGATGGACTTGGTGGGATAATGAGTTTGAAATTCAAATCATGGGTGGAACTGAAGAGGAGAGACAGATCGTAAAGATGATGTGAGCAAGACTTAGGCAAAAGTAATGAAGAAATGTGGAGATCTGAGCGATCAATGCTTGGGAGCCAATGTACCTGCACACTTAGCATGTATGATTAGATCTGCTCATTTTTGTTATTTTTAGTTTGAAAACATTTGATTTTTTTTTTGAGTTTTGAAATTATCTGATTATTTTATATTTTTTGCAATATCAATTTTTTTTGGAAATTTGAAAATATTTGATTTTTTTTGTTTTTTTCAATATTTGATTTTTTTTTTATTTTTGGCAATATTTGATTTTTTGGATTTTTTGCAATATTTGGTTTTTTTTATTTTGAATAACGCCTAAAGCCGACGATAGCCCTTCCTGAAAAGACACATGAGACGGAAAGTACTCACCCTTGCTACTACAGCACTAAAGCAAGATCAAACTACTGGCAAGGGGTCCCCATTCATTCCCCTTTCATTAAAGACCACCAAAAGGTCAGATGTGCATTAAGATGGTGGTGTCCGGTAGATGGTTGCCCCTAGCTTGCGGTGCCACTACAAAGGCCATACCCGGGAGACGAACCAGCCTTATAGAGAGAAAGAGAAGAAAGTTTGGGGATAAGTCTAGTGTAGGTTTTAAAGGACAAATTAGGCTTAGCTTCCTTCCACGGCATACCTCTTAGAGGTTCAATCTGTTGAGGAGGGACTTTTGGTCACTTTATTATGCATGTTTCTTGTTTGGGGCATGCGTACGACCGGGCTCAAGGGTGTCATGCAGAGAACTATACTGCCACTCTTTGTCATGCCCCTATTCCTTGATTTTCTTTCATTTGTTCTTCTTCTCACTTTTATTTGGCTTTTCTTTTGCAGGCCTGATTGACCGTCCCTATTTGAGATGTCCTCTCAGGAAGGTGTGCTTAGGTTGGTCGCCTCGCCTAAATAGTCTTTTTGCTTTTACACTTTGACCGAGTAAAGAAGATAACAACTTTTGCACCACCTAGGTATGACCTAAATAGCAGCGATGTTTGCTAGAGGAGCCGACTAAGGTTGCCATGTGAGTGTGTGATGATCCTTGCTTAAGGTGACCTTTAATGACAGGGAATGAACGTCGGTTCCCTAGCGCGGAGCAATCTCTAGCCTTAGTGCTGCAGAAGCAAAATAAACCTAAGACTGACTCGACCACTCTAGTTGTGAATTGAGATGACTCTCTTTGATGTTCTTTGTGATGAAACAAAATTTACATGATTATTTAGTGAGCAACACGACCCCTTTATTGAAAGAGCAACCTGCATTAGTCTTTGAACTTTGATTTTGGTTGATTTTAATTAGCTCATTTGCAAGAAACCATGGAAAATAGGGATCAGCAAAAAAATATGAGTCAACTCAACACAAACAAGAGGGAGACAAAACTCTACATGAATATGAGGGATAAGAACCTTTCAACAAAAGAATTTACAAAGAAGGGAAATAATGTTAGTGAGGACTAAAGCCTCGAAAATAGTGAGAGAAAGGGTCAAGACCCTGAGTAGGTAGTGAGGGAGGAATCGGGTCAGGCCCGAGATCAGGAGGAGTCGGAGGAATGAATTGTAGGATAGAGGGTGGAGGATCTAGAGGATCAGAAGGGGAAGTGGAAGGAAGGGAATCAGGACCAAGATTGGATGTCCCTGAAGGATGTAGGCCCGGCCTACAATCAGGAGGCTCGGGTGAAAGAGGAAAAGGGGAATCCTGAGCACTAGGAAGAAAGTTATGAGACCCAGATGGATATGGAGAGAAAACCTGGGAACCTCGAGGGTGATCGGGTGGCTCAAGAGGAAGAGATAAGTGATGGTCCAAAGACCCTAAAGGAGTAGGAGGGGAATAATGCGGCACCAGTCCAGAATTCGGAGATCGGGTGCCTCCTCTCGGAACCAGATTGACCAAAATGAGTAGTATTGAAAGATCAAGGTCAGGAGATGACAAGATAGGGAGATCGATATTTTTCTTGAAGAATTTCAATCTTGATCTCAGCCTCATTCGCTTCTTGGCAGATTTCTTCTTGTGACGCCATAGTTTCTTTGCTCTCACAAACAGATACGACGGTTTCATCTTGACATGTCTTCTTAAATAGCGAGACCAGGCAGTAGATGGCCTCGCTCTTCTCTACAGCCACATGGCTCTCTCATCAATTATAGTCGTCATGACTGCCGTGTGCGCACTTGCCCCTTGGCTATCATTTGCATATCCAACCTTTATAGACACCTATGGGGGAATGCCATAAATATGCTCCTTTGTTGAGAGGGTTTCCCGTGACAAGTGGACAGTGCAGATCCATGGGAATTTGATGCGTGGTACCAGCAACTTGAGATTTGGCATCTTGGCCTGACAATCTGGCATGAAGACCAACTCCCTTGACAGTTGAAGAGGGGAGGCTTCTGGGAGTGTGATGGGTGGCACTAGCACGACCAACTGACTGACAGACTGAGGCAAATTGCAAAGGACTCTTGGAAAAACCTTGAGTGTTCTTGGTGACATAGCAATGCGCCCCAGGTCAGGTTGAAACATGGCAAGGAGGGATTTGGATGCTTCGGGCAGTGTGACTTCTTGCCCCTTGAGTGACAGCTGATTCATGATGGCCTTAGTAGCCGCGTGAGATAGCATGACATTTGTAGAGAACCCCTTCTCTTGACCAGCCATATGCAATATAATTGAGCGAGGAGTGATGATGCAATTAATGGTAGCATTTCCAATAAGCAACGTAATGGCTACCGTCCCCGCTTTGGATCTGGCTGGCACTAGGGCCTGGGAATTCTTTTTGACAGTGCTCTTCTGAGGAGATGAAAGCTCATCCTTCCTGAATGTGCCCGAGATAAGGACATAGACCGGCATGCGACTGATGTAGTTGTAAGGGTCGAAACACATGACCGGAACTGGGCTACCTTTACTCGGTCCATCTTGCATAGGGGAAGTAATTTCAAGGCATGCTGCTAGTGATGCACACCCGCTCCATTGGGATGTGGTGATGGGATGTATGGTGGCTATGGTGGGTTCGTCGGATGTGGAAGGCTTGATGTGAGGTGATCGGATGATGGCAAGGATAGGCTCGTGAGGAGAGAGCTCTTCCTCCAACTCAGAGGCTGAAGCAGCCTTACTCTTGGGAGTAGGAAACTCTTGCTCCGGCTTAGAGGTGAGTGGAGCTTGCTCGAGCCTTGGTGTTGTGATGGTGGTATGCTCAGGCATTGGTGGTGGTGGCATAGAGAGAATGGCAATGGGTAAGGATGTAGGGTTTAGAGTAGATGAGGGATTAGTGGGTTGCGGCGTTGGTGGAGATGACCGACGGTGTACCGACACAATACGTCGAGCTGATAGCTTGTCGTCGTGTCATGGTGCGGTGTCGGGGGGAGGTGTGGTGGTGCTAGCCTGAGAAAAGGTTGGTGGAGGGGGTTGTTGAGGTTGTGACGGAGCGGATGGTGCATTTGGAGGATAAGTAAAGAAGTGCCTTTGGCCTTGAACTGGGGGAGATGACGACTGCCTTGATACTTGTGCTGGCTGTCTTGGTTGCGATGCTGGCTGCTCAGGCGACTGTTCGCTACCTGTGATGGGGAAGACTACTGCCCCTGGTCTTGGGCCGCTCTCTTTTATTGACAATGTAGGATGAGCCTATGCATTTCTACCCAATCTATCTTGTGCTCTAGATTATAGATCACATCTCGGAATTCGCAGCAGTTTACGACTGTATGCCCCGGATGGCGATGATATAAGCAATATTTTGATCGGTCCACTGTCATGCCCCAACTTGGCTTTTTTGGAGGGAGTTGTAATGCATTGATGGACATCATGGCTATGAAGACATCAGAGAGAGACTCAGGCAACGGATGATAATGGGCTCGCTTTAGGCCAGGTGGTTACTTTGATGGCTGGGTAGTGGATGGCAGGGTGCTGCGGCATGGACGAGGTGGTTGTTCTTGTGGAAGTGGAGCAAGTTGGCTATATGGAGGTGGAGGTGTATAGTGATTAGCAGAGTGGGTAGACATGGGATGGTGGATGGCATCAACTTGGGCATGGGTTTGGACTCCTTCATAGGTGGGCCCTTGAAATGAAGAATTCGATTGTTGGGCCTTAAACATGGATGGCGTGGGGGAGTCAATGAGTTGGGTTCTAACAAAGCGAGCTCGGCTGTATAACTGCTGCATAGATGTGATGTCGTTCATAGCCAAAATGTGGCGATACATGGGCGTTGCATTAGCAATGATAAGCTTGATTTTCTCCTCTTCTGGGATGTGCATTTGGACATGCGCGGACATCTAACGCCACCGGTCGACATAGGTTGCAAAATCTTCATCGGGTTTCATCTGCTCAGCTACCAGATCGGCCATTGAATACTCGGGCCTGGCCCGCTCTTGATATTGCTGTAGGAATCCGGCCTTGACGATTTCAAAATCCTCGACTTCATTGAGAGGCAGGGAATAGAACCACTCTAGAGCAGGCCCATCCAATGACCGCCTAAAAAGATAAGCCAATAAGCGGCGATCATGTTGATAGGACACCGACTCATATGGAAAATCCTTCAAATGGATGTAAGGGTCTCCAGCCCCATTGTATTTGCGATAAACAAAAGCTGAGAAGGTGGAGGGATCCAGAGGTCACGGAAATCAGGGAGAGTATCATTGAAGGAACGTTTTGGCTTTAACTGCCTCTGCATGTCACTGAGTTCTCGCTTCATAAACTCAAACTCGGATTGGAAATCCTGAGCCGAGGTGGATTGTGGATAGCGTTGACCAGCTTGGGAATGAGAGCGGAATCGAGAGTCAAGGTCCGGGCCAAATTGAGCATAATGGGCCGGTTGCAATGATGTGGGCTGAACAGAAGAATGGCCCGATCTAGGAATGACAAGGTGGGTGGATCTAGAATGAGCAGGATAATGTGGACCTGTTGGGCCCATCCTGAAGAAGACCATAGAGCAAAGGTGGATAACAATTCACGGGCCTGGTCAGGGCCCATTTCAAGTAGGAGGTGCTCCAATTCGGCGGTCTCATTAGAGGAGGATGGTGACGGGACAGAGTGGGAAACGACACTCTCGTCGGCCCGATGGGCCCTAGACTGGGCCGAATTTGGAATAGACTCATGAGACAAGGGGTTTGCATGAGGAGGAGAGGTTGGAGGATAGGTGAAGTGGAAAGGAGCCATGAGAGGATGAGAAATGGGGTAATTAAAAGGATACACTAAAATACAAATAAGGGGTACAACAACAATCAAGATCACACAAGAAGGGGATGAGAAAGGGAGTTCTCAAGTAAACACCCAAGTTAACATGATATGCGTATGGATTTTAGGGTTATCACTTAGCCTTTTAATGGATTGATTTAATTGAATTGCACTCGGCTAAAGAGGAACCCTAATGGGTGTGTACTCAAGTACTCTGGGATGACTAAGGGGGAACACACAACTCACGCATGATACAGCCTGATCTATGGGTACAACGGGTACAACAAGCCCGACGAACTGCAACGTGCGTACGGCCATGGGGACTTACGGAGGCCCTCGATAGGCGGCCCTGGTCAGCCCACGAGTACTCGCAGGTGAGAGGGTCTGCTCTACCAAGGAGGAAAACCTAATCACCACGGCTCAGAAGTGTATGCATGAGCCTAGGTGCACCAAAGTGCATACAAGTCTAACCTAAAGTAACAAATAGTGACTAGTAGGTCTCTGCTGACGTCGCGACGACCAGATCCGCCGCGACCTTATCGCGACCAAAGATTCGGCCGCGACAGCAACAGGGCACCGAAACCCACAGTCACACGCAAACAGTAACAAACAGACTAACCTAAAGCACAATACAATCACAGAAGGAAGTAAACAACACAGTGTAGCTATCTAGATAGACAGAAACTGATGCATGGAGGGAAAACAGTAACATACACTGCATACCTATAGTCACGTCCCCGACCACCGCATCGTCCAGGTCGCGGTCACCCGATACGCCGCGATAAGAACCGAGAACATACAGTGGAAATAAAAGGAAAAGCCGAGCCCTAGCAGGATTCTAACAGACAGAAGCGTGAATATACATAGCAAAACAGCATGGGGAAGACATGGATACACCTTCAGTGAAGGAAGAACACATTAGGAAGAGGGAGAACACGTACCTGTAGTCGCGTCCGCCCTTATGGACACGATGCTATCGCGGAGGCGCGATGCGCCGCGTTAACAACTGATAACAAAAGGACAAGAAAGACATAGGAACAAACCTATCAGGGTATCTAATAAGCACATAAACAGATCATCATGGCCGGCACACAAGCAAAATCGACGAAACTAGCACTGAAGGTCCCACCGTGATCACCAAAAGGTGTAATCATGGTGAATGTGCACCCCAAAGACACGCAACAGGATATTAATTCTAATAATATGGAAATAAGGAATGTGATCGCCACCTAGATAGTTGCCATAAATAAGAATTAAGTAAGCTAACTATGCTAGGAACAGGAAAGAGGACAGTGGACTTACTGAGATCGCGACGGGTGACCCCATCGCGATGGGCTGTTATCCTGACGCTCGTACAGGGCGCGTTTATGCTGTCGCGTCGCCCTCCTCTGCCGCGTCCTCTACAGTGTGGGAGAATGATGGTTGGGACCTTCTTCCTGTCCTCTGTCCCGCCAGAGGACGAGCCGCTCGTGGATCTTCGCTTGGGTGCGTGCCAAAACAACGAAAACAAGAAATAAAACCCAGTTAGACTATGTTAAGTGTAGTAGCTATTCTTAAATAAGAGAAAGTTGTGGAGCATGGAGGGAACGGACCTGGGGGGTGGTTTTTAAACCCCTTGGGTAGTAGGAAAATGTGGGGAGGAATATGCATGGGGAGAAATCATGGAAGAGGAGAAGGAGGAATCCTAACTCATGTATACATGTGTAAAATGTGGAAAAGAAAGTAAAAATCAAAACTAAACAGATACTACCCCATTTGATGTGATTCCAGTTGGAGGTCGGAGAGGAGGATGTCATGAACAACTTTCATGAAGACATCTTGAAGAGATCTAGCCTGGTTTGGGCTGTGGAAGAGACGATAATCCCGCATGTGTAGATCTCGATATGAGAGAGAAAGTGAAGATCAATTTGCTGTAACTTTTCGCACAAGCCACCAATCAATGTGATTCCACTTCGAGGTTGAAGAGGGCTCTGTGGGGAGAAACTTTGATGAAGAAACCTCAAAGAGATCTGGCCTGGTTCAATCTCCACAAGATGTGCAAGTACTGCTGGTCCTGGAGGCGATATGAGAGAGAAAGAGGAGAGAGAAAGGAGGAAAACGGGAAGAACAATTTCTCCTCTGCATTGGGGACGATGGGACCTCGTGAGCAGAGCCTCCAGGGACCTCTCCTCATAGTGGTAGCCTTCCTCTATCCCCTAGAGAGTCCTAGGATGTGTTTTAGATAGAGATAGAGTCCCATCCCGAGTTAGAGAGAGAGTCCAAGTTGTGGGAGAGTTTGAGAGTCTATCTAGAGTTTGGATGGGCTTGGGGGCTCCCTAGGGATGAGGATAGGAGGTTAGGGTCGTAATCTAACTCAAAGAGACCTTAGATAGGCTCTAGGATGGAGACAGAGGCCGAAAAACACGTAAAAACGTGTTTACGTGCATGGCACTGTCGCGTTGGATCATGAGGCCGCATTCTTGTCGCGACCATGCACCAGGTCGCGACTATAAGACAGTCCGCGTAGGTCCCACAAAATGGGCCATAACTCTCTGCACAGACATCGGATTGATGAGCCGTTTATTGCATTGGATTCTAGACTCAGAGGGATACAAAATGATAGTATGCTATGCCAGATTTGGATTAGAAATGAGGAAGTTATGAGCTCTCAAAATGAAGGTATGTTTAGAGGATAGGGCAGACTGCACAATTTTGATGTTTCAAGTGGATCTTGGCCTTGGGCTTAAGAATGGACTTGAAATTAAGGGTAAATGAGCTCATAATGGGCCAAAGAAGGACTCCAAAGTGATGATCAATTTGGAACATCAATGATATGGACAAGAAATGTGTTCAACTTATAAGCCAAAAATGGGTGTCTACAGATTGCCCCCCTTGATTCCCGCTTTGCAAGGGAGCGAAGCGGAAAGAGAGCGAAGTGTAATGAAATGGAATGGAGCGAGGATGAAGAAGAGTGGACTGAAAAGTGGGCATCAAGGTAAAAGAGACACCCGTCACAACCAATAAACGATAGAAATTCTCTGGAAGACTCTAAACTAACCTCAAGGAAGAGCGAGCACGGACGGCTCCTGTCTGGAACAACAAAAAAAAGAAAACAAAAGAAGGATGATAAACCTCTTGATTAAGACGTATCCTAGCCGACTGGCCTGCAGGTTTCATCTTGGGAGGACATGTGCATGCCAGGCGGGTCACGATGACTCAAGGCCTGGGAGCAGTTCGCAACCAAGACGGATCAGGGGGATATTTAAGTTGATTTAGATGAATGGAGGGAGTAAATTCTAGACAGAAGTCATACTGGAAAGCTAGACCAAGGGACTAGTTCAATTGTGAGTGGAATAGGATTTCTTGTTCAAGAAACTTAAGCTTGATTGACCATCACCAGGGAAACAACCTTTGACAAATCATGAGGCATGAAGCTCAAAGTCCTACATGATGCATGCTGGGTTAAAATAAAAAGAAATCATCAAATCAATATGCAAAGAAAAGAGAAAATAGAAAATACTCAAGGATAATATTGTTAAGCCGAATAAGAACGGGTCAAGAGACTACCTGCAACCGCAGTGTAGGCCTGAATCTATCGTCCCCGTAGTTACTTAACTTAACGGCCTATCCAGCGATTAGCAATGTGCACCTAGATTATCACTATTTTTGTTGAAGGGGAACTCAAATCCCAGAACACATTAAAAACCAGCCGGTCCTTGAGATAATATAGTAGCGTAAGTACCATATAGTAATGCAAGGGAGAAAGGTTAGGGATACTTATCTGAACTTACCTGTGGAGCGCAGAACTCACCATTTTTTTGGGTTTTGCTTTTTCTGATTTTTTTTGTCCTTTTTATGTAAATGAAGAAATAAAAAAAGCACTAAACAAGCTAACAACAACAAGCATAAACAACTCAATCATTCACATGATTGAAACAAAGCAATGAAGAATAGTCAGGTTCACACATAGAGAGTCCTCTCATGGAGCCATTCAGATGAAGGAGAATATTTATGGGACTTCGGATGGACTTGGTGGGATAATGAGTTTGAAATTCAAATGATGGGTGGAACTGAGGAGGAGAGACAGATCGTAAAGATGATGTGAGCAAGACTTAGGCAAAGTAATGAAGAAATGTGGAGATCTGAGCGATCAATGCTTGGGAGCCAATGTACCTGCACACTTAGCATGTATGATTAGATCTGCTCATTTTTGTTATTTTGAGTTTGAAAATATTTGAATTTTTTTTTTGAAGTTTTGAAATTATCTGATTTTTTTTATATTTTTGCAATATTATTTTTTTTTTGGATTTTTGGAAATATTTGATTTTTTGGGTTTTTTTACAATATTTGATTTTTTAAATTTTTTGAAATATTTGATTTTTTTAGATTTTTGCATTTTTTTTTTTTGAATAACGCCTAAAGCCGACGTTAGCCCTTCCAAAAAAGACACATGAGTCGGAAAGTACTCACCCTTGCTACTACAGCACTAAAGCAAGATCAAACTACTGGCAAGGGGTCCCCATTCATTCCCCTATCATTAAAGACCACCAAAAGGTCAGATGTGCATTAAGATGGTGGCGTCCTGTAGATGGTTGCCCCTTGCTTGCGGTGCCACTACAAAGGCCATACACGGGAGACGACCCAGCCTTATAGAGAGAAAGAGAAGAAAGTTTGGGGATAAGTCTAGTGTAGGTTTTAAAGGACAAATTAGGCTTAGCTTCCTTCCACGGCATACCTCTTGGAGGTTCAATCTGTTGAGGAGGGACTTTTGGTCACTTTATTGTGCCTGTTTCTTGTTTGGGTAATGCGTACGGCCGGGCTCAAGGGTGTCCCGCGGGGAACTATACTGCCACTCTTTGTCATGCCCCTATTCCTTGATTTTCTTTCATTTGTTCTTCTTCTCACTTTTATTTGGCTTTTCTTTTGCAGGCCTGATTGACCATCCCTATTTGAGATGTCCTCTCAGCAAGGTGTGCTTAGGTCGGTCGCCTCGCCTAAATAGTCTTTTTGCCTTTACACTTTGACCGAGTAAAGAAGAGAACAACTTTTGCACCACCTAGGTATGGCCTAAATAGCAGCGATGTTTGCTAGAGGAGCCGACTAAGGTTTCCATGTGAGTGTGTGATGATACTTGCTTCAGGTGACCTTTAATGACTGGGAATGAACATCGGTTCCCTAGCGCGGAGCAATCTCTAGCCTGAGTGCTGCAGAAGTAAAATAAACCTAAGACTGACTCGACCACTCTATTTGTGAATTGAGATGACTCTCTTTGATGTTCTTTGTGATGAAACAAAATTTACATGATTATTTGGTGAGCAACACGACCCCTTTATTCAAAGAGCGACCTGCATTAGTCTTTGAACTTTGATTTTGGTTGATTTTAATTAGCTCATTTGCAAGAAACCATGGAAAATAGGGATCAGCAAAAAAATATGAGTCAACTCAACACAAACAAGAGGGAGACAAAACTCTACATGAATATGAGGGATAAGAACCTTTCAACAAAAGAATTTACAAAGAAGGGAAATAATGTTAGTGAGGACTAAAGCCTCAAAAATAGTGAGAGAAGGGTCAGGACCCTGAGTAGGTAGTGAGGGAGGAATCGGGTCAGGCCCGAGATCAGGAGGAGTCGGAGGAATGAATTGTAGGATAGAGGGTGGAGGATCTGGAGGATCAGAAGGGGAAGTGGAAGGAAGGGAATCAAGACCAAGATTGGATGTCCCAGAAGGATGTAGGCCCGGCCTACAATCAGGCGGCTCGGGTGAAAGAGGAAAAGGGGAATCCTATGTACTAGGAAGAAAGTTAGGTGACCCAAATGGATATGGAGAGAAAACCTGGGAACCTCGAGGGTGATTGGGTGCTCAGGAGGAAGAGATAAGTGAGGGTCCAAAGACCCTAAAGGAGTAGGAGGGGAATAATGCGGCACCAGTCCAGAATTGGGAGATCGGGCGCCTCCTCTGGGAACCAGATTGACCAAAATGAGTAGTATTGAAAGATCAAGGTCAGGAGATGACAAGATAGGGAGATCGATATTTTTCTTGAAGAATTTCAATCTTGATCTCAGCCTCCTTTGCTTCTTAGTAGATTTCTTCTTGTGACACCATAGCTTCTTTGCTCTCACAAACAGATACGACGGTTTCATCTTGACATGTCTTCTTAAATAGCGAGACCAGGCAGTAGATGGCCTCGCTCTTCTCTACAGCCACATGGCTCTCTCATCAATTATAGTCGTCATGACTGCCGTGTGCGCACTTGCCCCTTGGCTATCATTTGCATATCCAACCTTTATAGACACCCATGGGGGAATGCCATAAATAGGCTCCTTTGCTGAGCGGGTTTCCCTTGACAAGTGGATAGTGCAGATCCATGGGAATTTGATGCGTGGTACCAGCAACTTGAGATTTGGCATCTTGGCCTGACAATCTAGCATGAAGACCAACTCCCTTGACAGTTGAAGAGGGGAGGCTTCTGGGAGTGTGATGGGTGGCACTAGCACGACCAACTGACTAACAGGCTGAGGCAAATTGCAAAGGACTTTTGGCAAAGCCTTGAGTGTTCTTGGTGACATAGCAATGCGCCCCTGGTCAGGTTGAAACATGGCAAGGAGGGATTTGGATGCTTCAGGCAGTGTGACTTCTTGCCCCTTGAATGACAGCTGATTAATGATGGCCTTAGCAGCCGCGTGAGATAGCACGACATTTGTAGAGAACCCCTTCTCTTGACCAGCCATATGCAATATAATTGAGCTAGGAGTGATGATGGCATTAATGGTAGCATTTCCAATAAGCAACGTAATGGCTACCGTCCCCGCTTTGCATCTGGCTGGCACTAGGGCCTGGGAACTCTTTTTGATAGTGCTCTTCTGAGGAGATGAAAGCTCATCCTTCCTAAATGTGCCCGAGATAAGGACATAGACCGGCATGTGACTAATGTAGTTGTAAGGGTTGAAACACATTACCGAAACTGGACTACCTTTACTCGGTCCATCTTGCATAGGGGAAGTAATTTCAAGGCATGCTGCTGGTGATGCACACCCGCTCCATTGGGATGTGGTGATGGGATGTATGGTGGCTATCGTGGGTTCGTCAGATGTGGAGGGCTTGATGTGATGTGATCGGATGATGGCAAGGATAGGCTCGTGAGGAGAGAGCTCTTCCTCCAACTCAGAGGCTGAAGCAGCCTTACTCTTGGGAGTAGGAAACTCTTGCTCCGGCTCAGAGGTGAGTGGAGCTTGCTCGAGCATTGGTGTTGTGATGGTGGTATGCTCAAGCATAGGTGGTGGTGGCGTAAAGAGAATGGCAATGGGTAAGGATGTAGGGTTTATAGTAGATGAGGGATTAGTGGGTTGCGGCGTTGGTGGAGATCACCGACGGTGTACCGACACAATACGTCGAGATGATAGCTTGTCGTCGTGTCATGGTGCGGTGTCGGGGGGAGGTGTGGTGGTGCTAGCCTGAGCAAAGGTTGGTGGAGGGGGTTGTTGAGGTTGTGACGGAGCAGATGGTCCACTTGGTGGATAAGTAAAGAAGTGCCTTTGGCCTTGAACTGGGAGAGATGTCGACTGCCTTGATACTTGTACTGGCTATCTTGGTTGCGTTGCTGGCTGCTCGGGCGGCTGTTCTACTACCTGTGATGGGGAGGACTACTACCCCTGGTCTTGTGCCGCTCTCTTTTCTTGACAATGTAGGATGAGCTTGTGCATTTCTGCCCAATCTATCTTGTGCTCTACATTATACATCACATCCCAGAATTCGTAGCAGTTTGCGACTGTATGCCCCGGATGGCGATGATATAAGCAATATTCTGATCGGTCCACTGTCATGCCCCAACTTGGCTTTTCTGGAGGGAGTTGTAATGCATTGATGGACATCAGGGCTGTGAAGACATCAGAGAGAGACTCAGGCAACGGATGATAATGGGCTCGCTTTGGGCTAGGTGGATACTTTGATGGCTGGGTAGTGGATGGCAGGGTGCTGCGGCATGGACGAGGTGGTTGTTCTTGTGGAAGTGGAGCAAGTTGGCTATATGGAGGTGGAGGTGTATAGTGATTAGTAGAGTGGGTAGACATGGGATGGTGGATGGCATCAACTTGGGCATGGGTTTGGACTCCTTCATAGGTGGGCCCCTGAAATGAAGAATTCGATTGTTGGGCCTCAAACATGGATGGCGTGGGGGGTCAATGAGTTGGGTTCTAACAAAGCGAGCTTGGCTGTATAACTACTGCATAGAAGTGATGTCGTTGATAGCCAAAATGTGGCGATACATGCGCGGACATCTGACGCCACCGGTCGACATAGGTTGCAAAATCTTCATCAGGTTTCATCTGCTCAACCACCAGATCGACCATTGAATACTCGGGCCCGGCCCGCTCTTGATATTATTGTACGAATCTAGCCTCGATGATTTCAAAATCCTTGACTTCATTGAGAGGCAAGGAATAGAACCACTGCAAAGCAGGCCCATCCAATGACCGCCTAAAAAGATAAGCCAATAAGCGACGATCATGTTGATAGGACACCGACTCATAGAGAAAATCCTTCAGATGGATGTAAGGGTCTCCAGCCCCATTGTATTTGCGATAAACAGGGAGCTGAGAAGGTGGAGGGATCCGGAGACCACGGAAATCAGGGAGAGTATCATTGAAGGAAGGTTTTGGCTTTAACTGCCTCTGCAAGTCACTGAGCTCTCGCTTCATAAACTCGAACTCGGATTGGAAATCCTGAGCCGAGGTGGATTGTGGATAGCGAGGACCAGCTTGTGAATGAGAGTGGAATCGAGAGTCAAGGTCCGGGCCAGATTGAGCATAATGGGCCGGTTGCAATGATGTGGGCTGAACAGAAGAATGGCCCGATCCGGGAATGACAAGGTGGGTGGATCTAGAATGAGCAGGATAATGTGGACTTGTTGGGCCCATCCTGGAAGAAGACCACAGAGCAACGGTGGATAACGATTCACAGGCCTGGTCAGGGCCCATTTCAAGTAGGAGGTGCTCCAATTCTGCGGTCTCATTAGAGGAGAATGGTGACAGGACAGAGTGGGAAATGACACTCTCGTCGGCCCGATGGGCCCTAGACTGGGCCAAATTTGGAATAGACTCATGAGACAAGGGGTCTGCATGAGGAGGAGAGGTTGGATGATAGGTGAAGTGGAAAGGAGCCATGAGAGGATGAGAAATGGGGGAATTAAAAGGATACACTAAAATACAAATAAGGGGTACAACAACAATCAAGATCACACAAGAAGGGGATGAGAAAGGGAGTTCTCAAGCAAACACCCAAGTTAACATGATATACGTATGGATTTTAGGGTTATCACTTAGCCTTTTAATGGATTGAGTTAATTGAATTCCACTCGGCTAAAGAGGAACCCTAATGGGTGTGTACTCAAGTACTCTGGGATGACTAAGGGGGAACACACAACTCACGCATGATACAACCTGATCTATGGGTAGAACGGGTACAACAAGCCCGGCGAACTGCAACGTGCGTACGGCCATGGGGACTTACGGAGGCCCTCGGTAGGAGGCCCTGGTCAGCCCACGAGTACTCGCAGGTGAGAGGGTCTGCTCTACCAAGGAGGAAAACTTAATTATCACGGATCAGAAGTGTATGCATGAGCCTAGGTGCACCAAAGTGCATGCAAGTCTAACCTAAACTAACAAATAGTGACCGGCAGGTCTCTGCTGACGTCGCGACGACCAGATCCGCTGCGACCTTATCGCGACCAAAGATTTGACCGCGACAGCAACAGGGCACAGAAACCCACAGTCACACGCAAACATCAACAAACAGACTAACCTAAAGCACAATACAATCACAGAAGGAAGTAAACAACACAGTGTAGCTATCTAGATAGACAGAAACTGATGCATGGAAGGAAAACAGTAACATACACTGCCTCACGTCCCCGACCACCGCTGCGTCTAGGTCGCGGTCACCCGATACGCCGCGACAAGAACCAAGAACGTATAGTGGAAATAAAAAGAATAGCCGAGCCCTAGCAGGATTCTAATAGACAGAAGCGTGAATATACATAGCAGAACAGCATGGGGAAGACATGGATACACCTTCAGTGAAGGAACAACACATGAGGAAGAGGGAGAACACGTACCTGTAGTCGCATCCGCCCTTATGGACGCGATGCTATCGCGGCGGCGCGATGCGCCTCGTTAACAACCGAGAACAAAAGGACAAGAAAGACACAGGAACAAACCTAATAGGGTATCTAATAAGCACATAAACAGATCATCATGGCAGGCACACAAGCAAAATCGGCAAAGCTAGCACTGAAGGTCCCACCGTGATCTCCAAAAGGTGTAATCACGGTGAATGTGCACCCCAAAGACACGCAACAGGATATTAAATCTAATAATATGGATATAAGGAATGTGATCGCCACCTAGATAGTTGCCATAAATAAGAATTAAGTAAGCTAACTAAGCTAGGAATAGGAAAGAGGACAGTGGACTTACTGAGATCGCGACGGGTGACCCTGTCGCGATGGGCTGTTATCGCGACGCTCGTACAGGGCGTGTCTATGCTGTCGCGTCGCCCTCCTCTGCCGCGTCCTCTGTAGTGTGGGAGAATGATGGTTGGGACCTTCTTCCTGCCCTCTGGCCGGCCAAAGGGCAAGAGCCGCTCGATGATCTTTGCTTGGGTGCCTGCCAAAACAACGAAAACAAGAAATAAAACCATGTTAGACTATGTTAAGTGTAGTAGCTATTCTTAAATGAGAGAAAGATGTGGAGCATGGAGGGAACGGACCTGGGGGGTGGTTTTTAAACCCCTTGGGTAGTAGGAAAATGTGGGGAGGAATATGCATGGGGAGAAATCATGGAAGAGGAGAAGGAGGAATCCTAACTCATGTATACATGTGTAAAATGTGGAAAAGAAAATAAAAATCAAAACTAAACAGATACTACCCCATTTGATGTGATTCTAGTTGGAGGTCGGAGAGGAGGATGTCATGAACAAATTTTATGAAGACATATTGAAGAGATCTGGCCTGGTTTGGGCTGTGGAAGAGATGATAATCCCATATGTGCAGATCTCGATATGAGAGAGAAAGTGAAGATCAATCTACTGTAACTTTTCGCACAAGCCACCAATCGACGTGATTCCACTTCAAGGTTGAATAGGGCTCTGTGGGGAGAAACTTTGATGAAGAAACATCGAAGAGATCTGGCCTAGTTCGATCTCCACAAGACGTGCAAGTACTGCTGGTCCTGGAGGCGATATGAGAGAGAAAAAGGAGAGAGAAAGGAGGAAAACGGGAAGAACAGTTTCTCCTATGCGTTGGGGACGATGGGACCTCGTGAGCAAAGCCTCCCGGGACCTCTCCTCGTGGTGGTAGCCTTCCTCTATCCCCTAGAGAGTCCTAAGATGTGTTTTAGATAGAGATAGAGTCCCATCCCGAGTTAGAGAGAGAGTCCAAGTTGTGGGAGAGTTTGAGAGTCTATCTAGAGTTTGGATGGGCTTGGGGGCTCCCTAGGGATGAGGATAGGAGGTTAGGGTCGTAATCCAACTCAAAGAGACTTTAGATAGGCTCTAGGATGGAGAGAGAGGCCAAAAATCACGTAAAAATGTGTTTACGTGCATGGCGCTGTCCCGTCGGATCGTGAGGCCGCGTTCTTGTCGCGACCATGCACCAAGTCGTGACTATAAGACAGTCTGCGTAGGTCCTACGAAATGAGCCATAACTCTCTCCACAGACATCGGATGGACGAGCCGTTTATTGCATTGGATTCTAGACTCAGAGGGATACAAAATGATAGTATGATATGCCAGATTTGGGTTAGAAATGAAGAAGTTATGAGCTCTCAAAATGAAGGTATGTTTAGAGGATAGGGCAGACTGCACAGTTTTGTTGTTTCAAGTAGATCTTGGCCTTGGGCTTAAGAATGGACTTGAAATTAAGGGTAAATGGGCTCATAATGGGCCAAAGAAGGACTCCAAAGTGATGATCAATTTGGGACATCAATGATATGGACAAGAAATGTGCTCAACTTATAGGCCGAAAACGGGTGTCTACAACTACCATGGCAAAATCTGTATACACTTGCAAATTTAACACATAAATCATTAGTACAAGATATTATCATTAAAATATTAGATATTAAACATCAAAAAATATGTTGTTTAAGCATTATTATGATATGTATAAAATGTATAACATGTTCAACATATCATCATCAAAATCACAATATGTCATCATCAAAATCAAAGTATGAGTGATGTTCATTGGTCATCATTAAAATACAATTTTAGAAAATTCCAAAACACACTCAACCCAACATGTGCTCCCTCGGGGTATGCCCCATGTAGTTGTACTTTTTAATTGGACATGTAATAATGTAATGGGACAGTTGTAAATTGTTATATGCAGGTATGAGCACATGTACTTTCTTGTGTCCTATACTGTGTAGTTGTCTTTTATGTTCTTACTGGACACGTGTGAGATATCCCTTACGAGACTTTGGTCCGTTCGCGGGAGGCAGATCTGGATATGGAGCCTTAATGGGCTTAAATATCCAGGGCCATCACAGTTGGTATCAGAACATGGTCCAGTTAGAATATGAAAAGACATTGAAGTTACAATGTCCCAATACATGGATTAATGTCCACTATTGGTAGTGAGTCTGTGGTTTTGTGTGATATAAAGTAGTTTTTACGTGAGCTTTCGGCACGTAAACCATGTGTTTCTGTTTGTTAAATTGGCAGTTGTGAGCAGTTGTTGAGTCACAGCGAGGATAATGGCATAAGTTGTGTGGTAGCACCCTGGCACTAGTGTAGTTAGAGTATAGTATTTAAAGGTTTTCAGTTGCAGAGATTAGAGGAGAAAGGTAAAGTAGTGCCCTGAGAGGGATATGCTTGATATATGTTAGTAAAGTACAGAGTTAGCAGAGACAGATATAGGGTGTTACTGCGATAGATCAGCAGAATGTTACTAGTAAGGAATAGTGTGTATGTGATAAGTTGCAGATGAGGGCCTTGGCAGAGGTATTGTTTAAGATTTGTGTTAGTAAGAATTGAGAAATAGCTTGAGTAATAATGTGATTAATGCTCTGGCAAGTTGAGAATGATTAAGTGAGACAGGTTGACTTCAAATGAAGTGTGGGTAAATAGAAGAGCAAAGAATTATGATCGTTAATTAGAGGTCTGAGCAGAGGTGGTCAGTTAAGCAAAGAGAGGGTAAAAGAAAGATCAGTGCTTAGTGGACTTTTCTGACAACTCTGTAAGAAAGATATTAGTTTGGCAAGTAATAGTTTATGAGAATTGCATAGATTGGTTCGTTAAGGAATATAGTGTTATAGATAAGGTTATTGTTGGTTAGCAATTGATTATAGTTTGAGCAGAGAAAAGATAAAGTTTATGTTTGAAAAATATTGAAGCTAAGATTAAGAATGTTCAGAGTAAGATAGAGTTATGCTGGTCAGAATGAAAAGAAATGGATTAGCTAAGAAGCCGTTGAGCAATATTAAGCTAAGTGGTATAGAGAAATCAGGCAGAGCTAGTTACGATATTTAAAGAGATTGACATCAAATTATAGCTTTGGCAGTCGTCAATGAAAAGTGTTTGTATGAACTTTTGTGTGAATGGTACAGTACAGGACGAATAGCTAAGTAATAGAATAATTAAGAAGAATACATGGCAAAAAAAAGGGGCACAGTTGGCAGATTATTAATTTGGAAAAGAAAGAGTGTGATAGATTGTGGAGCAGATGTAACGGAAGGACTACGGAAGTGATCAGTAAGAGTTTGTATGGCAGCACTCAGAAAGTGGGTTAGTTTAAGCAGAAGTGTTTTCTCAAGGCAGTATTTTAAAATTTGATATAAGAATAAAAGGCAGGATAGTTAAGGAATAATGTGCAGATTTGAGCATGGTTGAATGAAAATTGAAACCGTCAGGTATAGAAAGAAAAAAGTGCAATCAGATAAACAGTGAACGATTTAAGGTACCATCTGACCCGATTAAAATAAAGTTAATATGCGTAAAGTCAGCTAAACAGTGTAATTTTCTTGAAATAAGAATTCAGCGCCACAAAGATGAAAGCAGATGTTTTGAGAAATGATGGAAATAATATTGTTAGTTAGCTAGAGGATGTAAATTGAAGTAAAAAAAAAGGAATATGAAAAATAAAGTATGTTAGTAATGTAATGGTATGGTAGAATTCAGATTTTTTTTAAAAGGTGTGGCACAATTAAAATTGAAGTATTGGAGAAAGCAATTTGGAAATTTTGATATTATTTTCCAGTATTGATTGAGTAAGTAAAGCAATCTGTATTGAAATTAGCCGGAATCAGAATAATGGTGAAAGTACGTAGCAATTGAGAATAGTAATGGAAGCAGAAATTATGAAATATTTTGTCAAATATTTGTATAATTAGAGTGGCGCAGCAGAAGCGTGGTGGGACTGCAACTCACTGGTCAGACAGTTAAGTATGTGAATGCAGATAAAGCAGAATAATGGCTAGCAATGAATAGTGAGTAATCGAATGGCATTAAGAAATTCGAGAATTTAAGCAAGGTTTAGCATGAAAGAACATCCAAAGGTAGTGAAATACAATGAAAGGATTTGAATAGAAACAAATGGCTCAGAAAGAAATGTTGCCAACACAGCCCAGAAAATGTGAAAGTAGGTTCAGTCCAAGGAAATAAAGCTCCATTAGCAAGGTAGAATCGCCTACAATTGAAAGGTAAGGAAAGGTAATAGAATCGACAGAATAGAGTAATTGTAAAATGAATTGAAAGAAAAAAAAAAAAGAGCAAAGCAAGAATGGAAATGGACAGATGAGTCAGTTAGCACAGATGAATTGAAAGGCCGATGCAGAGAAAGAGTATCCTTCTTGTTCTGTATACGATTTTATTTCTTTTTAGGTGATAGTCCGGTTTATTATGGTTTGTGTTGATTGTCGAGGATGACAATTCTTTTTAGGTGATAGTAATGTAACGTCGCGCGTTTTCCGGATCCCCGTGGATCCAGGTTTAGTGGGTTTGGTGGCCAATGTGTGGCGCATTAGCTTGTGTTTCGGGTGTTTGCGTGCGTTGTGAGGCTTGGTGGGCCGCCAGGTTAGGCCCAAAGCTCTCACATGTTTCCTGCCTGTGAATGCGACATAGGTGTGCGTCGCGTTCTGAACGCGACGGCCCTTGGGGTCACGTTCCTATTACCGCTGTTTGGCGGACGTCGTTGTAGACACCCGTTTTCGGCCTATAAGTTGAGCACATTTCTTATCCATATCATTGATGTCCCAAATTGATCATCACTTTGAAGTCCTTCTCTGGCCCATCATGAGCCCATTCACCCTCAACTTCAAGCCCATTCTCAAGCCCATAGCCAAGATCCACTTGAAATATCAAAACTGTGCAATCTGCCCAATCTTCTGAACATGCCTTCACTTTGAGAGATCATAACGTCCTCATTTCTAATCCAAATTTGTCATAGCATACTATCATTTTGTATCCCTCTGAGTCTAGAATCCAACGCAACAAACAGATCGTCAATCCGATGTCTGTGAAGAGAGTTATGGCCCGTTTTGTGGGACCTACGCAGACTGTCTTATAGTCACGGCCTGGTGCATGGACGCGACAAGAACGCGGCCCCACGATCTGACGCGACAGCGCCATGCACGTAAACACGTTTTTATGTGATTTTCGGCCTCTCCTTTCATCCTAGAGCCTATCTAAAGTCCCTATGAGTTGGATTACGACCCAAACCTCCTATCCTCATCCCTAGGGAGCCCCCAAGTCCATCGAAACTCTAGATAGGCTCTCCAACTCTCCCACAACTTGGACTCTCTCTCTAACTCGGGATTGGACTCTATCTCTATCTAAAACACATCCTAGGACTCTCTAGGGGATAGAGGAAGGCTACCACCACGAGGAGAGGTCCCTAGAGGCTCTGCTCACGAGGTCCCATCGTCTCCAAGGCAGAGCAGGAGCTGTTCTTCCCATTTTCCTTCTTTCTCTCTCCTCTTTCTCTCTCATATTGCCTCCAGGACCAGCAGTGCTTGCACGTCTTGTGGAGATCGAACCAGGCCAGATCTCTTCAAGGTTTCTTCATCAAAGTTACTCTCCACAGAGCCCTCTTCAACCTCGAAGTGGAATCACGTTGATTGGTGGCTTGTGCGAAAAGTTACAGCAGATTGATCTTTACTTTCTCTCTCATATCGAGATCTGCACATGCGGGATTATCGTCTCTTAAACAGCCCAAACCAGGCCAGATCTCTTCAAGATGTCTTCATGAAAGTTGTTCATGACATCCTCCTCTCTGACCTCCAACTGGAATCACATCAAACGGGGCAGTATCTGTTTAGTTTTGATTTTTACTTTCTTTTCCACGTTTTTACACATGTATGCATGAGTTAGGATTCCTCCTTCTCCTCTTCCATGATTTCTCCCCATGCATATTCCTCCCCATGTTTTCCTACTACCCAAGGGGTTTAGAAAACACCGCCCAGGTCCGTTCCCTCCATGCTCCATATCTTTCTTCCATTTAAGAATAGCTACTACACTTAACATAGTCTGACAGGATTTTATTTCTTGTTTTCGTTGTTTTGGCAGGCACCCAAGCGAAGATCCACGAGCGGATCTTGTCCTCTGGCCGGCCGGAGGGCAGGAAGGAGGTCCCATCCATCATCTCCCGCACAGAAGAGAACGTTACGGTGTATGGTGACGCGACAAGAGACGCGTCAGCTAAGGGTGACACTATATCAGCACCGTTGCGGCAACCATGACGACCGCGACATAAGGTACACCCCCGTTCTCTCTCCTTTTCCTAGAGTAGTTAGCCCAGACATTTCTCTTCTCATTAGGCAACTCTCTAGGTGGCGATCACATCCTATTTTCCATGCTATCATATTTGGTATTCATGTTTATGTTGAGGGGGTACAATCCCTGTGATTACACCTTTTGGTGATCACGGTGGGACCTTCAGTGCTAGGTTCGTCGATTTTGCTTGTGTGCCTGCCATGATGATCTGTTTATGTGCTCATTAGATACCCTGTTAGGTTTGTTCTTGTGTCTTTCTTGTCCTTTTGTTCTCGGTTGTTAACGCGGTGCATCGCGCCGCCGCAATAGCATCGCGTCCATAAGGGCCGACGCGACTACAGGTTCGTGTTCTCCCTCTTCCTCATGTGTTGTTCCTTCACTGAAGGTGTATCCATGTCTTCCCCATGTTGTTCTGCTATGTATATTCACGTTTCTGTCTGTTAGAGTTCTGCTAGGGTTCGGGTTTTCCTTTTCTTTCTTTTGCAAGTTTTCGGGTTCTGTCGCGGCGGGTCTTGAGGACGCGAACAGGTACGCTTTCTGTCTTATTGCTTTGATCCATGTGTCGGTTTCTGGGTGCTTCATGACCTCTGTTAGATTGATCTTGTGATTTCATGCTCATATCATGTGCTAGGTTAGTCTGTATGCTTTGTATTTATGACTGACTGTTGTTTTTCGGGGCTCTGTTCATATCGCGGCAGATCGCTCTATCGCGATAGGGTCACGGTGTATCTGGCCACCGCGACTCTGCCCGAGACCCTGTTGGTCACCCTGCTTGATCATTATTGTTACTTGTGCATACATTTTGGGCACTTAGGCCCTTGCATACACTATTGATCCCATTGTCTAGGTTCCCCCTTGGTTGAGTGAGCCCTCTCACCTACGAGCACTCGTAGGTTGACTCGGGCCACCTTCCGAGGACCTCCATAAGTCCTCGTGACCGTACGCACGTTGCGGTTCACCGGGCCGGTTGTACCCGTTGCACCCCTAGTTCGAGCCATCTCCCCATGTGAATTGTGTGTTCCCCCTTAGTCACCCTGGAGTACGTGAGTACACACCCATTAGGGTTCCTCTTTAGCCGAGTGCAATTCCATTAAATCAATCCATTAAAAGGCTAAGTGATAACCCTAAAATCCTAACACTTATCATATCAACTTGGGTGTTTGCTTGAAAACTCATTTCTCGTCCCCTTCTTGTGTAATTGTATTTGTTATTGTATCCTTATTTTATATTTTAGTGTATTCTTTTTAATTCCTCCCATTTTATCATCCTCTCATGGCTCCTTTCCACTTCACCTATCCTCCAACCTCTCCTCCTCATGTAGACCTCTTGTCTCATGAGTCTATTCCAAGTTCGGCCCAGTCCAGGGCCCATCGGGCCGATGAGAGTGCCCATTCCCAACCTAATCTGTCACCATCCTCTTCTATTGAGGCCGCTGAATTGGAGCGCCTCCTGCTTGAAATGGGCCCTGACCAGGCCCGCGAATTGTTGTCCACCTTTGCTTTACGGTCTTCTTCCAAGATGGGCCCAACTAGCCCACGTCATCCTGCTCATTTTAGATCATCTCACATTGTCACTCCTAGATCGGGACATCCTTTTGCTCATCCCACATCATTGCAGCCGGCCCATTATGCTCAATCTGGCCCGGACCTTGACTCTCACTCCGCTCTCATTCCCAAACGGGCCCTTGCTATCCACTTCGGCTCAGGACTTCCAATCTGAGTTCGAATCCATGAAGCGAGAGCTCAGTGACCTGCGGAGGCAGTTAAAGCCAAAACCTTCCTTCAATGATACTCTTCCTGATTTCTGTGGTCTCCGGATCCCTCCACCTTCTCAGCTCCCTATTTATCGCAAATTCAATGGGGCTGGAGACCCTTACATCCATCTGAATGATTTTCTCTATGAGTCGGTGTCCTATCAACATGATCGCCACTTACTAGCTTATCTTTTTAGGCGGTCATTAGACGGGTCTGCTCTGGAGTGGTTTTATTCCCTGCCTCTCAATGAAGCCGAGGATTTTGATATTGTCAAGGCCAGATTCGTGCAGCAATATCAAGACCGGGCCGAGCCCGCGTATTCAATGGCCGATCTAGTGGTTGAGCAGATGAAGCCTGATGAAGAATTCACAACTTATGCTGACCGGTGGCGTCAGATGTCCGCGCATGTCCAGATGCACATCCCAGAAGAGGAGAAAATCAAGCTTATCATTGCTAATGCAACGCCCATGTACCGCCACATCCTGGCTATGAACAATATCACATCCATGCAACAATTATACAGTCGTGCTCGCTTTGTTAAAACCCAACTCTTTGACTCCCCCATGCCATCCATGTTTGAGGCCTAACAACCGAATTCTTCATTTCAAGGGTCCACTTATGAGGGAGTCCAAACCCATGCCCAAGTTGATACCATCCACCACCCCACGCCTACCCACTCCACTAACCACCATGCACCTCCACCTTCATATAGCCAACTCTCCCCCCTTCCACAAGAACAACCACCTCACCCATGCCACCGCACCACACCATCCAATACTCAACCATCCCGACATCCACTTGGCCCAAAGCGAGCCCATTATCATTCGTTGCCGGAATCCCTCTCTGATGTCTTCACAGCCCTGATGTCCATCAATGCATTGCAACTCCCTCCAGAAAAGCCAAGCTGGGACATGACAGTGGACTGATCAGAATATTGCCCGTATCATCGTCATCTGGGGCATACAGTCGCAAACTGCTGCGAATTTCGGGATGTGATCTATAGTCTACAGCACAAGATAGATTGGGCTGAAATGCACAAACTCATCCTGCATTGTCATGATAAGAGCAAAGCACAAGGCCAGGGGCAGTAATCCTCTCCACCACAGGCAGCGGAACAGCCGCCCAAGCAACCAGCAGTGCAACGAAGACAGCCAACACAAGCATCAAGGCAGTCGTCATCTCCACCAGTTCAAGGTCGACAACACCTCTTCACTTATCCTCCAAGTGCACCACCCGCTCCGTCACAACCTCAACAACCCCCTTCACCAACCCTTGCTCAGGCTATCACCACCACACCTACCGTATCGCACCCTGATGACAAGCTGTTAGCTCGACCCATTGTGTCGGTGCGCTGTCAGTCATCTCCACCAATGCCGCAAACCACTAATCCCTCCACTCCTGCCAACCCTCCATCTTTATCCCTCACCATCATCCCCACCCCACTGCCATTTGCACCTGAGCAATCCATTACCACCACACCAAGGCTCGAGCAAGCTCCACTCACCTCTGAGTCCGAGCAAGAGTTTCCTACTCCCAAGAATAAGGCTGCTTCAGCCTCTGAGTTGGAGGAAGAGCTCTCACTGCACGAACCTATCCTTGCCACCATCCCATCACCTCACACTAAGCCCTCCGCATCTGACAAACCCGCCATAGCCACCATACATCCCATTACCACATCCCAATGGAGCGGGTGTGCATCACCAACAGCATGCCTTGAAATTACTTCCCCTATGCAAGATGGACTGAGAGAAGGTAGCCCAGTTTCGGTCATGTGTTTCAACCCTTACAACTACATCAGTCGCATGCCGGTCTATGTCCTTATCTCGGGCACATTTAGGAAGGATGAGCTTTCATCTCCTCAGAAGAGCACTGTCAAAAAGAGTTCCCAGGCCCTAGTGCCAGCCAAATCCAAAGCGGGGACGGTAGCCATTACGTTGCTTATTGGAAATGCTACCATTAATGCCATCATCACTCATCGCTCAGTTATATTGCATATGGCTGGTCAAGAGAAGGGGTTCTCTACAAATGTCGTGCTATCTCATGCATCTGCTAAGGCCATCATGAATCAGCTATCACTCAAGGGGCAAGAAGTCACGCTGCCCGAAGCATCCAAAGCCCTCCTTGCCATGTTTCAACCTGACGAGGGGCACATTGCTATGTCACCAAGAACACTCAAGGTTATGCCAAGAGTCCTTTGCAATTTGCCTCAGCCTGTCAATCAGTTGGCCGTGCTAGTGCCACCCATCACTCTCCCAGAAGCATCCCCTCTTCAACTGTCAAGGGAGTTGGTCTTCATGCCAGATTGTCAGGACAAGATGCCAAGCCTCAAGTTGCTGGTACCACGCATCAAATTCCCATGGATTTGCACTGTCCACTTGTCAAGGGAAACCCTCTCAGCGAAGATGTCAATTTATGGCGTTCCCCCATGGTGTCAATAAAGGTTGAATATGCAAGTAATAGCCAAGGGGCAAGTACACACACGACAGTCATGATAACCATAATTGATGAGAGAGCTGTGTGACTGTAGAGGAGAGCGAGGCCATCTGTTGCTTGGTCCCGCTATTTAAGAAGACATGTCAAGGTGAAACCGTCATATCTATCCGTAAGAACAAAGAAGTTGTGGTGTCACAAGGTGAAATCTGCCAAGAAGCAAAGGAGGCTGAGATCAAGATTGAAATTCTTCAAGAAAAATGTCGATCTCCCTATCCTGTCATCCTCTGACCTTGATCGTTCAATGCTACTCATCCTGATCAATCTAGTTCCCAGAGGAGGCGCCCGATCTCTCAATTCTGGACTGGTGCCGCATTATTCCCCTCCTACTCCTCTAGGGTCTTTGGACCCTCACTTATCTCTTCCTCCTGAGCCACCCAATCACCCTCGGGGTTCCCAGGTTTTCTCTCCATATCCACCTGGGTCACCTGACTTTCTTCCTAGTGCTCAGGATTCCCCTTTTCCTCTTCCACCAGAGCCTCCTAGTTATAGGTCAGGCCCACATCCTTCAGGGACATCCAATCTTGGTCCTGATTCCCTTCCTTCCACTTCACCTTCTGATCCACCAGATCCTCCACCCTCCATTCTACAGTTCCTTCCTCCAACCCCTCCTGCTCACGGGCCTGACCCGATTCCTCCCTCACTCCCTATTCGGGGTCCCGACCCTTTCTCTCACTGTTCCAGAGGTTTCAGTCCTCACTAACATTTTTCTTCTCTTTTGTAAATCCTTCTTGTTTGAGGGTTCTTATCCCTCATATTCTTGTAGCGTCATGTCTCCCTCTTGTTTGTGGTGAGTTGGCTCCAATTCTTGCGGACCCCTACTTTTCACAATTTCCTGCAAATGAGCTAAATTAAAAGCAACCAAAATCAAAGTTCAAAGACTAATGCAGGTCGTTCTTTCAATAAAGGGGTCGCATTGCGCACCAAATAACCATGCAAATATTTCTTTAAACACCAAACATCAAAGAGAGTCATCTCACTTCATAGCAAGAGTGGTTGAGTCGGTCTTAGGTTTACTTTGCTTCTACAGCACTCAAGGTAGAGATTACTCCGTGCTAGGAGTCTGACGTTCCTTCCCCTATCATTGAAGGTCACTTTAAGCAAGGATCATCACACACTCACACGGCAACCTTGGTCGGTTACTCTAGCAAACACTGTTGCTACTTAGGCCATACCTAGGAGGTGTAAAAAGCTATTCTCTTCTTTACTCGGTCGAAGTGTAAGGCAGAAAAGGGATCTTTGGGCAAGACGACCAACCTAAGCACATCTCGATGAGAGGAAATTTCAAATAGGGACGGTCAATCAAGCCTGCAAAAAAAAAAAAAAAAGAAAATAAAAGAGAAGAAGGACAAATAAACAAAAAATTTGAGGAATAGGGGCATGGCAAAGAGTGGCAGTACAGTTCCCCGCGGGACGCCCTTGAGCCCGGTCGTACCATGCCCCAAACAAGAAACAGGCACAATAAAGTGACCTAAAGTCCCTCCTCAACAGATTGAATCTCTAAGGGGTGTGCTGTGGAAGGAAGCTAAACTTGATTTGTCCTTTAAAACCTGCAGTAGATTTATCCCCATACTTTCTTCTCTTTCTCTCTATAAGGCTGGGTCGTCTCCCAGGTATGGCCTTTGTAGTGGCACCGTGAGCCAGGGGCAACCATCTACAGGACGTCGTCGTCTTAATGCACATCTGATCTTTTGGTGGTCTTTAATGAAAGGGGAATGAATGGGGACCCTTTGCTAGTAGTTTGATCTTACTTTAGTGCTGTAGTGGCAAGGGTGAGTACCTTCTGTCTCATGTGTCTTTTTAGGAAGGGCTAACGTCGGCTTTAGGCATTATTCAAAAATCCCCAAAAAAATCAAATATTGCCTAAAAGAAAAAAAAATCAAATATTTCTAAAAATCTAAAAAATCAAATATTTCCAAAAAAAAACAAATATTGCCAAAAATCCAAAAAAAATCAAATAATGCAAAAAATCCAAAAAAAAAACAAATATTTCCAAAAATCCAAAAAAATCAAATGTTTTCAAATTAAAAATAACAAAAATGAGCAGATCTAATCATACATGCTAAGTGTGCAGGTACATTGACTCCCAAGCATTGCTCTCTCAGATCTCTACATTTCTTCATTACTTTTGTCTGAGTCTTGATCACATTATCTTTACGATCTGTCTCTCCTCCTCAGTTCCACCCATGATTTGAATTTCAAGCTCATTATCCCACCAAGTCCTTCCCAAGTCCCATACATATTCTCCCTCAATGGCTCCATGAGAGGACTCTATATGTGTGAACCTGAATGTTCTTCAGTGTTTTGTTTCAATCATGTGGATGACTGAGTTGTTTATGCTTGTTGTTGTTAGCTTGTTTAGTACTTTATTTATTGCTTCATTTACACACGACAACCAAAAAAAAAAAATCAGAAAAAGTAAAACTCAAAAAATGGCGAGTTCTGCGCTCCACAGGTAAGTTCAGGTGAGTATCCCTATCCCTTCTCCCTTGCATTACTATATGGTACGTATGCTACTATATTATCCGGCTAGTTTTCAATGTGTTCTGGGATTTGAGTTCCCCTTCAACAAAAACAGTGATAATCTAGGTGCACATTGCTAATCGTTGGATAGACCGTTGAGTTAAATAAGTTTGGGGACGATGGATTCAGACCTACACTGCGGTTGCAGGTAGTTTCTTGACCCATTCTTATTCGGCTTAACAATATTATCCTTGAGTATTTTCTATTTTCTCTTTTCTTTGCATATTGATTTGATGATTTCTTTTTATTTTAGCCAAGCATGCATCATGTAGGACTTTGAGCTTCATGCCTCATGATTTGTCAAATGTTGTTTCCCTGGTGATGGTCAATCAAGCTTAAGTTTCTTGAACAAGAAATCATATTCCACTCACAATTTGAAGGTCTTCTTTGAACTAGTCCCTTGGTCTAGTTGGCCAGTATGACTCCTGTCTAGAATTTACTCCCTCCATTCATCCAAATCAACTTAAATATTCCCCCTGATCCGTCTTGGTTGCGAACCGCTCCCAGGCCTTGAGTCATCGTGACCTACCTGGGACGCACATGTCCTCCCAAGATGAAACCTGCAGGCCAATCGGCTAGGGTACCTCTTAATCAAGAGGTTGATCATCCTTCTTTTGCTTTCCTTTTTGTCGTTCCAGACAGGAGCCGTCCGTGCTCACCCTTCCTTGAGGTTAGTTTAGAGTCTTCCAGAGAATTTCTATCACTTATTGGTTGTGACAGGTGTCTCTTTACCTTGATTCCCACTTTTCAGTCCACTCTTCTTCATCCTCGCTCCATTCCATTTCATTACACTTCGCTCTCTTTCCGCTTCACTCCCTTGCAAAGTGGGCATCAAGGAGGGGCAATCTGTAGACACCCATTTTTGGCCTATAAGTTGAGCACATTTCTTGTCCATATCATTGATGTCCCAAATTGATCATCACTTTGGAGTCCTTCTCTGCCCATCATGAGCCCATTTACCCTCCACTTCAAGCCCATTCTCAAGCACATGGCCAAGATCCACTTGAAATATCAAAACTGTGCAATCTGCCCAATCTTCTGAACATGTCTTCACTTTGAGTGCTCATAACGTCCTCATTTCTAATCCAAATTTGGCATACCATACTATCATTTTATAGCCCTCTGAGTCTAGAATCCAACGCAACAAATGGCTCATCAATACGATGTCTGTGTAGAGAGTTATGGCCCATTTCGTGGGACCTATGCGGACTGTCTTATAGTAGCGGCCTGGTGCATGGACGCGACAAGAACACGGCCCCACGATCTGACGCGACAGCGCCATGCACGTAAACACGTTTTTACGTGTTTTTCGGCCTCTCCTTCCATCCTAGAGCCTATCTAAAGTCCCTATGAGTTGGATTATGACCCAAACATCTTATCTTCATCCCTAGGAAGCCCCCAAGTCCATCCAAACTCTAGATAGACTCCCCAACTCTCCCACAACTTGGACTCTCTCTCTAACTCGGGATTGGACTCTATCTCTATCTAAAACACATCCTAGGACTCTCTAGGGGATAGAGGAAGGCTACCACCACGAGAGAGGTCCCTGGAGGCTCTGCTCACGAGGTCCCATCGTCCCCAAGACAGAGAGGAGCTGTTTCTTTCCCGTTTTCCTTCTTTCTCTCTCCTCTTTCTCTCTCATATCGCCTCCAGGACCAGCAGTGCTTGCACGTCTTGTGGAGATCGAACCAGGCCAGATCTCTTCAGGTTTCTTCATCAAAGTTACTCTCCCACAGAGCCCTCTTCAACCTCGAAGTGGAATCACGTCTATTGGTGGCTTGTGCGAAAAGTTACAGCAGATTGATCTTCACTTTCTCTCTCATATCGAGATCTGCACATGCGGGATTATCGTCTCTTCCACAGCCCAAACCAGGCCAGATCTCTTCAAGATGTCTTCATGAAAGTTGTTCACACAACCTCCTCCTCCGACCTCCAACTAGAATCACATCAAACGGGCAGTATCTGTTTAGTTTTGATTTTTACTTTCTTTTCCATGTTTTTACACATGTATGCATGAGTTAGGATTCCCCTTCTCCTCTTCCATGATTTCTCCCCATGCATATTCCCCCCCATGTTTTCCTACTACCCAAGGGGTTTAAAAACCCCCCCCCAGGTCCGTTCCCTCCATGCTCCATATCTTTCTTCCATTTAAGAATAGCTACTACACTTAACATAGTCTGACAGGGTTTTATTTCTTGTTTTCGTTGTTTTGGCAGGCACCCAAGCGAAGATCCACAGCGGCTCTTGTCCTCTGGCCGGCCGGGGGCAGGAAGGAGGTCCCATCCATCATCTCCCGCACAGAAGAGAACGCGACAGTGTAGGTGACGCGACAAGAGACGCGTCAGCTAGGGGACGCGATATCAGCACCGTTGCGGCACCATGACGACCGCGACATAAGGTACACCCCCCCCGTCTCTCTCCTTTTCCTAGAGTAGTTAGCCCAACATTTCTCTTCTCATTAGGCAACTCTCTAGGTGGCGATCACATCCTATTTTCCATGCTATCATATTTGGTATTTATGTTGTGTTGAGGGGGGTACAATCCCTGTGATTACAGTCGTCTGCATGGCTGCCGCATGTCGCTCACTGGGTAGTCAGCTGACGTCGGCCTTGTGAAGGCGACGGTCACCTAAGTCGTGATCAGGTCACGACGGAGGTGCATGTCATGATCTTAAGCGCTGTGTTGTTTTCAAGAACCCTGGCCGAACAGAGCTTCCACAGGCTCTGCTCGACTAGTGGGAGCTGCTGTGGGTTTCTTGGCGATTCGAGGTTCTGGAGGTGCGTGAGGCGTGTTCTCACCGCGAGGACGTCGTGTGGAGTGGGGGAAATGCCTGGAGTTCGTGTTCTTCGTGAAGGTAGGGAGAACCCACCTCGTTTTGATGTTTGGATCGTGTGCATGGTGTGGTTGATGTGTTTTCCAGTTTATAAACCATAGATACTAAGCTAGGGTATCCATTAAAGCATGGAAAATGTGAATTAATCGTGTTTTGAATGATTTGGAATGGTGATCCATGGACTTTCCCCGGATTAGGATTTGTGCCTGTAAAGGCGACAGACCTTGCCGTCGCGACAAGGTCACGACAGGCCGACCCGTCACGATAGGGTTTCTTATTGCGACATGTCGGGGCATCGCGTTCTGAAGGTGACACATCCCCATGTCGCGACCTCAGCAGAGAGGTCTGGATATGCATGCTTTTAATAATTTGATTATTCGATTATTGATATTTGAGGTGTATGGCTTTAGTAAGTGGTCCATTGGCACCTATATCGCTCTTTGAGCGTGTCACTGTGTTATTAACGTGTGGTTTACTTGGTTGTGGTGGCGGTATGTGGCGTAGCATGGGGGTGTGCATGGTGCACACTCAATTGTGGTGTGATTTTTGTAGTGCATCGTGATAGTTGGGCAGTGAAGTTCCAGTGTGAACCTAGCCTCGGGTTTCTAACATTGTTAATAAATTATTAAGGTGATTTAGATAATGAAGTGTGCATCTAGTTTATGATGGTTAGGTGTTGAGTTTATTGAGGCTATGGAGGTCATGAAATGACCAATGATAGGCCAGGTATGAATGGTTAAGGTGATTTACACGTGAGTATCTGTATAGGTTAGTCATGGAGTGACTTGAAGCTATTCCTTATATTTGCACCGTGGGTTGCAATAGGGATTATACATTAAATATCGTGGTTTGTGTGCTAGTCGAGTGTGGTGGTCCGGCGCCTATTCCAGAATACCTCTCTAGTCGGGTACCCTAGGTTCTTTGTGAGCCAGGCATGTGTGTTTTTTGTGCTCGGGGTTTGTCCCGGTACAGTGTGGTACTGTCGAGGTCTGTGTCGTCTGTCCTGGACACCCTCATTCCTGTGTTTGAGTTGTACGTCCGGCTGAGGGAAAGACGATAGTAGGGCAGCAACTTGTGTTTGTGGGTGTGCAGTCGCTTGTAGCGCGCTCATGGTTGGGGGTACGGACACCAGTAGACGTACTGGGCCTCATCTAGTCCTATTCCAGTGCCTCACTTTAGGGAGCTCGGGCCTGAGTTCCTAAAGGTGCCAGACATGGGCCTGCAATGTGTGAGACTGCAGGTAGTGGTGGTGTTTGTTAGTCTCCACAGTTACTTGCTTGACTTGTGAGTTTGTGGAGCCGTAGCTGGACTGAGGGTCCGTGGATATGAGACTGAGAGGTTGTTCTTGTGTTGTGTTGTCCGGGTTGGATACTGGCCTAATCAACCAGTAGTTCATTCCCGTGTGGTGGCGTCGTTCCTTTCTGACTCGTGCTTTGCCACTGGTTGTGGCTTTTGTGTTGTTACTTATTGGTTGAGGTTTTCCTCAGTGGGGTGTGCCCTGGTGTTGGCACAATCCTAATTGTGGTTAGTGAGCGGAGACTCACTGGTTGCGGTTTACTGTGTGTGGAGTACCTGCCGTTGGCACATGTGTTGAGGTTTCACTGTAGTGGAGTGCCTTATGTAGCACTAGTGTGGTTATTCTTTGTGGTGGTACCTCGTGGTGGTAGGTACCTGTACCCTTTGAGGGTACCGATTTCTCATGGTACATTGTGTACCACCCTTTTTAGGTATTGAGGTAATACTCTTGTTTCTGTGGAGGTCTTATGGATTGACCTGCCACCTGTTGTATTTTATCTGTTTTAAGTATGTCTCCATTTATGGTTATGTGGAATGGATTAGCCTGTGGTTGCCAATCTTATTACCCTTGTGGGTAATTTTCCGATGAGGCTTGTGGCCTAGGCGTACTGTGGTTTAGTAGAGCTGTGCTCCGTGGAGGTCGTAAAATGGGACCTTCCACTTGTTGTGTTTTACCTTTCTTTAGATAAGCGTTCGATTATGGTTTTAGTATGTGATGGATTGGCTCGCTGTAGCCGATCATGTTACCTGGTGTGTGTAGCTTCTGATATATCGTGGTTTGGGGTTTAATGGACCAGCATATAGTTGGCTGTCCTAATACTCACGAGGTTGAGGTTTGCCTGGGAAGCTTGCAGCCTAGGCAGAGACTTGCCTGTGTGGCTTAAAGCATAGGCGACCAGTTGTTATTATGGTTTGCCTGTGAGGCTTAAGGCTTAGGTGTTTCAGTTGTTGTGTGGACGAGTGATGCGAAACTAGTCCTGTTGTTTCTTCTTACCTTCCGAGATTATGTTTGATTAAGGTGTTTATATTTAATTACAGTTTAAATTCAATTGTTGTGAGCATGAAATGGTTTGGCTATTGGTGCTGCCAGTGAGACCCTTTGGGGTTGATGTGTCCGTGGTTACGGTGTTGTTTTGGGTAGCCCCTACTGGCCTGTGACTTGTTGAGGCTCACTTCCCTACAGTTCTTTTCAGGGCTTGCCGTTTGTGTGGCATGTGGAGAAGTTTTATGGCAGACTTGTACCACCAACAGTTGAGTTTGTAGTTAGTTTCTATGTGAGCTTGTGCTCCCTCGGGGTATGCCCCAGGTAGTTGTACTTTTTAATTGGACATGTAATAATGTAATGGGACAGTTCTAAATTGTTATATACAGGTATGAGCACATGTACTTTCTTGTGTCTTATACTGTGTAGTTGTCTTTTATGTTCTTACTGGACACTTGTGTGAGATATCCCTTGCGAGACTTTGGTCCGTTCGTGGGAGGTGAATCTGGATATGGAGCCTTAATGGGCATAAATATCCAGGGTTGTCACACACACAGTCCACCCCTCTCGCTCGCCAGCCGTTGACTCCTGCCTACAACCTCCCCGGTAGAGTGTGGCTAGCGAGCCACAGCAGAGAACAACCACAACCACCACAGTCCAGCCGAACTGTGGCCCCACACCTAACCTCCCTATGCAGCTCCGGAACCAATGCAGAGTGTGTAACAGTACGGTCGTTCGGATCCGGGTTTATCGGGTCTATGTGTAGTGCTCTTGACCAAGAGATGGTCAATGGGCTGTTTTCGTGGTTTGTGTGCATAGGTGAGCAGTGTGGGCCGGATATGCCAGCCCATTTGCACTGCTGGTTCACTGTTTGGAATCGTGGTAGAAGTAGGCGACGCGATTTAAATGCATCGGCCTTATCGGACGCAATTCAGTGACCGCCTCTATGACACATGGCGCAGGTTCCTGTATGGCATCTGACAAGGGGGACACGTTTAAAAGGTTTAAACGTGGCTTCTGCTCTGGATGCGATTTCGATCAGTATGATAAAAGCTTCATTTCGGCCAGACAAAGCAGAGGAGGCTCTGTCCGGCGCAGGGGAGATGCTGTGAAGCTTCTCCGGCGAGGATTTCCGGTAATTTCGACTTCTGGTGGTCCGTGTGGCGCGGGAACCACGCGAGGAGGATGCTTGGAGCCTGGGCGTGTTGTCGGTGAGGAGGTTTTGGCGTTTTCTTCTGGTAGGGAGACTTCCTACCTTGGTTTTATGGTTTTAAAGCATGAATGGATTGGGGATTAAGGGATAGCTCATGTATGGGTGGTTTGCCTTGTTAGGTTTAACCTATATATGGTTTTAATGGGTTGAATGATGTATTTTGTTGTGGGTTTTCCCATGGGGAAAAGTGGGCTCGATATGTGAGTTGAGCTCACAGACAAACTGGAGTAGCGTCGGGTGTCCCCGGCGTGATTTGTTGAACACGTCGCATCGCGACGACGCGTTCTACTTTCTGATGTGTCTATTAAGTTAGTTGTCTGGTCGCGACCTTGTGGTCTATCGCGTTAGTGTTAAACGCAGCGACAAGGTCAGATGCGACTATGGGTTGACCGAAGGTTTGACTGGTTTGGGTCTAGTGGCATCGTGTCGGGCCGACGCGACTTGGTTGCGTCGCTAAGGCCTGTCGTGACAGCCTTTTGATTAACATCTGGAAGGGCCGACACGATCTTGTCGAGCCGGTTGGCCCTAGCATGTTAAGGATTGGAATGGCGTCCTGGCAGGTCGACGCAATTTGAGAGGCGTTGCCTATATTCTACGCAATTTGGTCTCCGAAGGGAATGTTGGCTGTTAGGCAGTGATGGTCTGGTGTAGACCTAGCCTGGGTGTGTGGTTGTTCTTTAAAGATTATTATAATACGTATTAAGTGGTCTGCATTGCCAAGGAGGTCACGAAGTGACCAATGATAGGCAAGGTTGTGTTCCGATATGGTTAATGTGTATAAGTCTAATGTGTGGTCTTGGCGGTCATGTGATGACCCCGTTAATGAGCGGTTGTGTGTAGGATGGCTTGAGGGTCACAGGGTGACCGATGATAAGCCATTCTTTACACTTGTGTACCGTGGGTTGTACATAAAGATCGTATAAGTATGTATACCGTGCTTTGTGTGCTTACCGAGTCTTGTGGTCCGGTGCCTAATCCGAAATACCTCTTCAGTCGGGTACCCTAGCACCGGGTGCTTACTGCGTGTCCTAGTACGTGTGTACCTCAGAGGTCTGAGTCGTCTTCTTGGACACCCTCACTCCAAAGGTTGAGTTCTACATCCGGCTGAGGGAAAGATGACTGTGGGCAGCGACTTGTGTTTTAGGTGTACAGTCGCTTCTAGTGTGCTCGTGGTTGGGGGTACGAACACTAGTAGACGTATTGGTCCCTAGCTAGTCCTGTTCCAGTGCCTCACTTTAGGGTTCTCGGCCGGAGTCCCTAAAGGTGTTAGGCTTGGGCCTGCGGGGTGTGTGACCTGCAGGTTGTGGTGGTTAGTTAGTCTCCAATGTTCTTGGCTTGTTGTTGTGGAGTGACAGTTGGACCTTTCGTCCATGACTACGAGACTAAGAGGTAGTTCTCGTGCTTTGTTATTCGGGTTGGATACTGGCGTCATGAACTAGTAGTCCGTTCCTGTGTGGTGGCGTCGTCTTCGTACCGACTCGTGTTTTACCACAGGTTGTGGTTTGTGTGTGAACTAATGGTTAAGCTTATAATCATGAAACCGTTAACCATTGTGGTGTGCCCTAGAGGTGGCACAGTTCTGTGGTTCAGTGTTGTACCCCGTGGTAGCAGGTACATGTACCCCTCGTGGGTAGAGTTGTGTTGTGGTACGTGAGTCTGACCTCAGCTGGTGTTGAGGTGAGACCGTGCGTACTGTGGAAGTCTTGTGGTGTGACTCTCCACATGTTGTGTGTTATTTATACTCGTACCATGTATTTCTAGTTATGGTTTGGTTTAAGGGTGTTGGCTGGTTGCCTCCAATCCCGATGCTCCGTGTATGTGGTTAGACTGTGAGACAGTAGCCTAGGCAGTGGTTTGCCAGTGAGGCTTGTGGTCGAGGTGTTTTAGTTGAAGGGTCGACTAGTGGTGTCAAGCTAGTCTTGTGTTTCCCTTTACTTTTCAAGGACCGGGGTTTAGCCGGTGTGTTTATGATTAGTTGTAGTTTAACATGCTTGTGTGTGGATGTTATGTTTCGGCTACCGGTGTTGCCAGTGAGACCCTTTGGGGTTGAGGTCTCTTGTGGAGTTGTGTTTTCATTGTGGGAGGTCCCTACTGAGCCGGTGACTTGTTGAGGCTCACTCCCTTACAGTTTGTTTCAGGTGTTGGCCGACTTAGCAGGTGTTGGCTGACTTCGGCATGGTTTACGCAGAGTAGTGCAGACTTGTACCACCCGTAGTAGAGTAGTTGAGTCGTCTGAGCTTGTGCTCCCTCAGGGTATGCCCCAGGTAGTTGTACTCTTTAATTGGACATGTAATATTGTAATTGTGGACGATTGTACATTGTGGTTTACAGTTATATACACTTGTACTTTCCTGTGTTAAATACTGTAACTGTGGTCTTTTATATTCGTACTGGACACGTGTTTGTGATATCCCTTGCAAGACTCCGGTCCGATCGCGAGAGGCGGATCTAGATATGGACCCTTATTGGGTATAAATATCCAGGGCCATTATAGTTGGTATCAAAGTAAAAGGTCCAGTTAGAATATGAAAAGACATTGAAGGTACAATGTCCCAATACATGGATTAATGTCCACTGCTGGTAGTAAGTCTGCGGTTTTACGTGATTTAGAATGGTTTTCACATAAGGTTTTTGTTAAGTGAATTGTGTGTTGATTAGGAAGCTGTTGGTAGTAGCTGGAGCAGAGATGATTGGTAAGAAATGCAGTTTGTGGAAAGTGTAAAGATTATGAAAAAGGTTGCGTGTAAACTCGGTAGTTGTTAAAATGGTAGAAAGTGGTAAGATTAGAGATATAAATTGAGTGGTTATTCAGTGTGTCAAAGGCAGTTGCAGTTAAGTTGTTTAAAGAATTTACAGTTATGAAGCTAGAAAGATTAGTGATTTCAGATATGAAATTTGGCAAGAATGTTTTAGTGAGATATAGAAATGGGTAGAGTCAGAGATAAAGTAATCTATGATGGAATAGCAGATGAAATAGAGTTGGAATGAGGAATAGAGCTGTATGTGATAAAGATAATTAATTGTATATTAGTGATTGAGAACCTCAGCAGAGGTGATCTTTGTGTTGAGATTTGCGCTAGATAATATCATGGAGTAGTTTGGTGAACAGTGTGATTAAGATGTAATGAAAGATTTGTGGCAAATGTATAAAGTGGATCAGCCCTAGATGAGAAAATGATAGTAGAGGAGCAATAGTTGTGGTAGCCATACCACATTAGTGTGTGCGATTAGCATTGGTTGCACCCGCGAGTTCTAGAATAAGAAGTGGTTATGAATAGTGCTGGTATAAAGAAATTGTGATAATAAAGATTTGCATAAGAAAGTTCTGAGGTTGAGCAAAGAAAGAGCAAATAAGGATCAGTGTATGATAGGGTTTCAGCTGAGATTTGTGGAAGAAAGATATCTACGTGCCAGACGATAGTTTGTGGAGGTTCTATAGAAGACTTTATTGAAGACTGCGGAATTAGTAATGATTAGAAGTTGTGTTTGGTTATGGAATCAGGCAGAGCATATTATAGAATTTAAAAGAGATATGAGTTTGGATGGGGCAGAACATGAATAGAAAGAAGATTAGATGGTAATAAGAATTACAGTGAAAAAGATGTATTGAGGCTAGCCAGTTAGTAAAGTGCTTTAGAGGAATATACCGTAGTTGTATTATTGGCAGTTGGCAGAATATGGACCATAAAAGGAAAGAGAATGGCAAGTTAAGAAAAGAAGGGAAACATTTTTGAGATAATGTAAAAAGAAAAAAGGGCAGATCAGTTAAGGAACCGTGAATATGGTCCAGTATAGCAGAATAGAACGGAGAAAGAGAAATGTGATGTAAATAATTAGAATGGATAAGCACAGAAAGAAAAGGATGATCAGTTGAGTAAGGAAAAAGGATTTAAGAAAATGTGGCACTTTTGTGCAAAAGAGTTAGTTAAGAGAGATATGGAATCTATGCAGAGTGGCCAGCACAGTATTATATGAGATAAGTAAGTGCTACTCGGATTCTTCTACTCTAGTTCATTCTGTGCAGCAGGGCAAATGTACAAGTTGGCAAACTCAGCGTTGGTGGAATTCTACAAGGGAGCTGTTACAAGGAAATGTCTCCATCCTGTCCCATGTCTTCAGGGAAACTAACCAGGTTGCAGATCGGCTGGCCAATCATGCTATTTTTTCAAGATGTAATGAGGTTTTCTGGGGGTTTAATCGTTTGCCTTTTGCTTGTAAAGGGCCACTTTTAATTGATAAGACCGGTCTCATGAGCATTCGACTGTCCTAGGCTCAGGAGTCGAGTGTCTGTTGTATGCTTTTTTCTTATATCAATAAAATTTTAGGCAATAGGTTGATCGCCTGGGGGGGTGAGCACATTTCCCTCCTCTGGAGGGAAGTGCACCCGACTGGTCGCTGACCCTGTTGTCCTCTTTTACTAAAAAAAAAAAAAAAGGCAATGAGAGCAGCATTTTGAAATAATGAAGAGGCAGTGTGAAAAAATAGCTAGAGAAGATGGTTAAAAGATAAGAAAGATGCAAGGCTAGCAAGATGTGCCAATAGTCTCGAGGTAGAATGCAGAATTTAAAGATGAAGCACATATATATAGGATATAAAAAGAAAAGTAGATCAGGAAACTCTAGTGTTTCAGGCCAGTGGCAGTTGATGGAGCAGAATAAGTAAAGAAATATGTGAAATGGAAGTTGAGTCCAACTGGGATTTGAGAAATAGTGAAAGTGGAAAGTAAATAAAAATAGTATCAGAAACAGAATTTATGAAAAATTGCACTGAGTGGTTAGTATAATCAGAGTAGCGCAGCGGAAGCGTGGTGGGGCTATACCCCACAGTTTCATTTGTTTGAAAGGGGAATTGCAAGATTTTGGCACAATTGGGCAAGAGATCGAGAAATTTAAGAAAAATGTAATGACCCGACCTCTCGGACCCTCGCCAGGGGCCCCGAAGGTCGTGTCGCCACCTACGGATCTGAAGACCCGGAAGGGTTATAAGGAAATAGTCTAGTGAGATATGTACTGAATTCGAATAACTAAAACAATCTGTACAATAAAAGTCTATACAAATTGTTATAGTTATTCGAATTCAGTACATATCTCACTAAACTATTTCCTTATAACCCTTCTGGGTCTTCGGATCCGTGGGTGGCGGCACGACCTTTGGGGCCCCTAGCGAGGGTCCGAGAGGTCGGGTCGTTATAGTGGTATTAGAGCGAGGAGTCTACTAAGATTTGTAAAGAGTTAATAACTATAGCTGTCCCAAAGAAAGGTACTAGTGCGCTGCTGACACCGTCTGACTAGTGTTAGGCTTGTGCTTTCAATTGTTTTGCAGGTGTGCAGCTTCCCTGCAAGGTTCGTGCGCGTGCTGCAGGTTGCAGTTGTTGCTATGCCGCGTGCGTGGCGAGTATGGTCGCTCGGCGTGTTCGTGCCGTAGCGGCGCGGTTGGCGCTGGACTCGCTGGCAGTGGTCTTCCTTGTGTGGAGGATGCTTTCAGGCAAGTCCAGGTGCGGTGCTCTTGGTCATCTTCAGTGCATTTGAGCATGTGTGCGTCACGAAGGCTGAGGGAGCCTGCGTGTGGTGTGGCCTTCACCGGTCCAGGGTTGTCTGTGGAACCGGTGGAAGGTGTCTCTGCCTTGTTCGCTGCCCCATTGTTGTTTGGGTGTGTGCTGTGGTTGTTGTTTGTGTGGCCCGTTATTTGTGCGCATTTGTGCATTGTGCTCTGCTCAATCGACATTGTTGCTTGGGCTAAGAAGATGTTCCGTGTGCCGTGTTGCATCGCTGGTTGAGCGCTACGACACTTGCATGTGGCTGTTGTCGGCCTGGTGCTGACTGGTTGTGAGCTCTGGTGAGGTGCTCCTGGAGTCCTTCTCTGTTGGTTCTGGTGGAAGTGAGGTTTCCCCAGAACTGTGTTGTGCTCGTTTCTAGTTGTTGTTGCGCTGCCCTCGAGGCTGAGGTGCATCGCCTGGTTGCCCTGTGTTTTGGTGAGGTTTCCCAGAACCGTTTGTTATTCTCCTGGTGAGGGTTTCTCTCAGGACTGTTTCGCGCTCGTTTCTATTATTGCCGTATTACCTCAGAGTCTGAGGTGTGCTGTTGGTTTGGCTGGTGCATTCTGGCGAGTTTTCTCAGAACGGTGCCTTGGTGGTTCTGGTGGAGGTTCTCCCAGGACCTGCTTGGGTTGCTTCTGCAGTTCTGCTTGCTGCAGTGTTCTATCTGATGGTCTGTGTTGTTTGGTCGTTGGGTTGTGCATTCTGGTGAAGGTTTTTCCCAGGATTGCCCTTTGTTGCTTCTGGTGGAGGTCCTTCCCAGGAGTGCTCTCTGTTTATTTTGGGCCACCGTTGTGTTGCCCTGTGGTTCGAAGTGTGCCGTTTGGTTGGGCTGCGTTCTGGTGAGGTTCTCACAGGACGACTCTTGTCACTTTTGGTGGAGGTTCTCCCCAAAGTTGCTTTGTGTGGTTTTGGTTGTCACTGCTCTATCTCTCTGTAGAGATGAGTTGTCGTTGTTGCCAGTTGGACTGTCTGTGTTACAGTCTGCCTGGGCGTTTCTAGTCAAGGTGTGGTGCCCTTGACTATGCATCTGGCTGCTGTGTTGGCCAGCCTGTTTCATTGTTTGTTTCCAAGTTCCTCGATTGCACCGGTGGGACTTCGTGTGTCCCCGTGCTTTAGGTGGTTTGCTTCATTTTTCGTGCCCAGCGTGCTCTCCCAGATGGTGGTCTGGTGAGTGCAGTCGGTGTCTGGCTGGTTGTGCTTCTTATGGAAGTACCAGTCTTGCGTTGAGGTTTTATCTCTCTCGTGTGTGGAAGAGACTAGTTGCGTTGCGTGTCTCCTTCCTCTGCTTTCCTTTGGTTGCTCGGGGTGGCGATGCTCCACCATGGTATTGTGTTGCCCGGGGTGCGCATCGTTGCGACCTTCTGGTGGAGTCATCCCCCCTTGAGTTGTTTTTGGGTTGAGCTGGTTGCTCCCCTCGTGCTGTTGTTTCCTTTTGGCACCGTGGGTCGGTGGACCTGTTCGTGCCGTTTGTCGTTGTGATGGTTTCTTGCTACTTGACTAAGCAATTTGGGGCATTGGGTCCCCATTGGTTTAGTGCGAGGTAGTACCGTTTTCTTGTCAGGTTGCTTTGCGTGAGCATTGTTCCATTGTGCATTGGATTTTCTTGGTTGGCTTGCTCATGCAAGCATTGTTTCAGTGTGTGCTCCATTGTGCCTCGGCTTGTGCCTTGGAGGCATTTCGTGTCATCATTTTGGTGTTTGGCCTCTCTATCGATCACGATAGAGGTGGTGCTTCTTGCTCTTGCGCGCCAGGGAGTTGCTGCGATTTTTACTCCCAATGTGGCAGAGTAGGTGCTCCTTGTTTTGGTGTGCTTTTTGAAGTCGACGTGGTTGTTGTGCTCTTGAAGTTGTCGGCTTTCCGTGCGCTTCTATTGTGGGTCTCTGGTGGAGAGTCCCCTTCGGTGGGCCCTGTGTCATCTCGGGCCGTTGGTGCTGTTGTGTGTGCTGCACCTTGGGCATTTTTGGACGCTTCATGTTTTTGTGCCTGAAGGGCTGGGGCCGGCGTGGCCTGTTGTGCCCTTCCAGGCTTGGGGTCCTTTGAGTGTGGCTTTTGGCGGGTCTCTGGTGAAGAGTCCTTCCCGTTAGCCCGTGGTGTTGTTTTGGCCGCTGGTGCACCTGTGTTGCACTTCGCTTAGTTTTGGTGCTGGTGGTAGCGCCGTGTGCTCGTGCTCGAGTGTTTTGGTTTTGTGCCGTCTGGAGCCTTCGTGCAATGTGTTGTACCTTGGGTGGCTCTTTGTGCTTGTGATAGCACCACGCGTTGTGTCGTGTGCCTGTTCATGAGATTTGAGTGTCGTTTCACGACTTCGCTCGGTGTTGGAGGTGTTGAGCTTTCCGCCTCTGGGACACGTGTGCTAGCCTATGCCTTGTGGTTGTACCATTATCGTTGTGGGGTGGCTGCTTTGCCTTGTCTAAGTAGCCCTATCGGTGGTACGCCAGGCTTTGGGTTGTGGCATGCGTCTTAGTTTTCCCTCTGGCTTTGGGAGCCAGTGTGTTTGGCTATGGCACCCTGCTTCGGTCTGGGTCCCTCCTAGGTCGACGTGCTATCCTCGACCTCTGTGGTTGTTTCGATTCCCATGTGGTTGTGCGTCTTTCTGGTGGTTGGCATGCTGGTACCCGCACCGAGCCTTGTGTGCGCATGGCGGGTGTACTGCCAACTCCTCATTGATTCTACGTTGTGCGTGGTGTTGGTGAGTCTGGAAGCCGATGGCGGAGTCTCCTGTCGGTTTGTTCGGTGATAGTGAGGCCTATTGGCTTCCTAGTACTCGACCACGTGGTTCGTCGATGCTGTGAGGTGCCAAGTTCTGGCTTGACTTCAGACGTCTTTCGTGTTTCCGTCGTGGTGTGCCACGTTGTGGAGTGTGTAACTCTCAGTTTTTGTGGCTCTGCGGGCATTTGGTGTCATTGTTGGACCACGAGGAAGGTCTGAGTGAGACCTAGTGGTGACAGTGGATGTCGTTTTTGCGTGTTGAGGTTTCTCCGCGTGCGTTTGTTGTCCCTGTTGGACCGCAAGGAAGGTCTGGGTGAGAACTAGCGGTGACAGTGGACGTCGTTCCGTGTGTTGCGAATCCTCCGCGAGTGTGATGTTGCTCTAGTTCTCGACGCTCGCATGGCTTCTCGGTTGGGCTGGTGACCGGTGCTAGCTGCTGCTAGTAGCGTGAGGCCGTTCCCCTGAGACTTATGGTCGGTTCTCAAGTGTTTCTCGTGTTGTTGTCGGCAACTGTGTGCTCTGTCGAGTTTTGCCAGCAACAGAGTAGGTTGTCGACTGGTTGGTCCTGACAGTAAGGTCTGTTGGTGGCTGCAGCCATGCAGTTCTCGGCTGAGTTTTTCTACTATTCGGGCCGATTTTGGCGTCGCTCGGCACCTGTGGGGTTGTCATTCCATTCAGACGCCCCCCCCCCTCGTCTCGTGTGTGGCTGGAGTGAGCAATTGGTTTTCGGTGGTGTGCTCCCCATGTGTTTGGAGCCCGTTGTGTGAGCCATTGGTTTTCTGGCTTCGTGTGCCCGCGTGCGTTTGGCGGTGTGCTTGTTGCCACGAGGAAGTCGTGTTGAGACTTAGTGGCTTATTCGCATTGGTCTTACATTTGCTCCCTGTGTTTCTTTTCGTGCCTCGGGATCTTTTGGGCTTGCCCTAATTTCGAGGATGAAATTGTTTTAAGGGGGGTAGCATGTAAGACCCGGTTTCCCAGCTTCCATCCGGTGTCGTGGGATGACTTGGTCACTAACGCGTCCAGGTTGGGCGACGCATTAGTGCTGCGTCGGGGGTGTCCGACGCGACAGTCATCCATGTCGCGACGAGCATGTGGGTCACGTTCTAGTCGCTCCCTGGCTCTTCGTCGCATCTTCGTGTCGTGCCCGGTCAACGGGTCACGACTGCTTTATGTCACTTCAGTCATCTGACGCCTATCAGGGGGGCAGGCGTGTCAGTAAGGCCTATCGTGTTGTCGCGGCGCCCTTGAGGGGTGCGTTCTTGTCACGGTCCGTTGACTCGTCGCGTTAAGGTTGGTAACGCGACGGGGCGGGCCATCGCGTTCTGGGTGCCGGGGGCTTAAGGCACTGGCCGGCTACCCCTTCCCCCTCTCTCTCCTCTTCTTCCCTTTCCCCTCTTCTCCGGCATTGGTGAGGCTCCCGTCCGGGGATCCAAGCGTGGAGCATCCGGCGGGCTCGTGCGGAGCGGCGGAGTGGCATCGTAGAGCGAGGAGGAGGTGGTCGTGCGTCGTGAAAGCCCTTCGTGGGTTCGGTTCTTCGTAACCGGTAGGGATTTCTTGTGCCCTTCCCGATCGAGGTGGATTGGGAGCCCCTCTGGGTTTATAGTTATCTTTACTGCTTTCCCCATGCTCCCCTCCCCCTTGTGGTGTGATTGTATGGTTTGTGGGCGGCCCGGGATTGAGGATCCCGGTGGTCTGCCTCTCTGCTGGTGTCGTGACGGCTCGGCGCGTCGCAACATCAGAGGAGGCGTCGGCCCACTCAGGTGTGACCTTATCGCGACCGCCAACCACACAGGATTGCTGGTGTCGTTGGCGGTCGTGATAAGGCTATCGCGCCGCACTTCCCGGTCGCGACAGGATTGCTGTCACGGCACGTTTTTGCGTCGCGACAGGGTTGCTGTCGTGACACCTTGCCCAGTCGCAACAAGGGCTATCGCGATGCCCTTCCCCATCGCGATGGTGTCGCGATGGCCTTGGGGGTCATGACAGTACCTGTGTTGCCTCGGGTGTTTCTGTGGGCCCGGTTGTGTGTCGGCGTGTGCCCCAGGGCAGGCCTTGCCCTTAGGACCTTCTGGTAGGGAACGCGGCTGATTACCTCCTTGCATTCAGTGACTGAAGGTGACACCTTCGTGGCCGTGTTCTGGTAGTGGTGCCAGGAGGGTCGTGTCTGTCTAATAATCAATTGACTGGCGGTCAATCGATTATCAGCAGAGTGACGGGTTTCCATGCTGTCCGGTGGTGTTCTGAGGTTCTAGCCATTCGTGCGTGTTTGGTTGGCCGACGGCCCTCTTGAGGGTCCATGCGTGCTTCTCGCTTGCTGGGCTTGTCGTGTGTTACAAGCCAGTAGTTCGGCGTGGTTTCTATTGTGCTGCCCCGCCTGTTTCACCCGGTGCTTGGCACTTGATGGCTTGTCCCCATTCTGAGAGGTTTTTACCATTACCTGGGACCCCCATCCTCGGGAGCCTGTTGAGGGAGTGCTCTGGGCTATGAGCGTGCTCGAGTTGGTAGCCGACATGGCGGACTCTAGAGCTGAGGGGAAAATGGTGGTTTGGACAGCGGCGCTGAGTCGTTTGTAGAGCTCTCTTGTTTGGGGCAGGACACCGAGGTCGTTGAGGTAGTTCTCTTCCCGGTGCGGCCCAAATAGTCCTTTGTCTCACTGCCTCTCGCTGCGTTGGTTCCGGAGCCACGTAGTGGTGTCAGGCATGAGGCCACAGGTTGGCCAGGCTGCGGTGTTGTGTGTGTTGTGTGTTTCTGTGGCGGCTCTGTCTCGCCCTGGCGCGGGGGCGGAGGTAGGAGCCAGGCTAGCGGGCAGAGCGTGTGGACTACGGGTCCCCCTCTTGGCTCCTAGCGGCGGTGGCTTGGTTGCTGTTGTTGTGACTGCGTTTCCCTTACGATGTTTCCAAGTGTTCCTCGTTGCCCTAGCGTGCACGGCGGTTATAGCCTGGCTGTGTCTAATTTTCGTGGGCGTCGTTGGTCTGGCCTTGTGCAGATCCGTGCTTCTGGTGGTTTCCGCTTCGGTGTTCTCTCAGTTTAGTGGTCCCGTTCTTGGGTGCCAGTCTGTGGTGGCATCGGCGTGTGTGGCTTCCTGACCTTGTGGCATGTCCACGGTCTGGGGTGGTTCTACTTGTGGGCTCTCGACCTTGTAGAGGTCTGAGGTGGCCATGCCTGAGGTGAGACGTCATTCTCACTTGGTTGTTCCGTGGTCTCGGCAGGCGTGCCGAGTGCTACTTCCGCTTTGTGCCCCACTTCGTTGGTTTCTGCGGGAGTCGTGTGCGTGGCCCGACCTCGGTTGGTGGTCGTGGCATTGCGCTGTTCTCTTCCGTTGCTTAGTAGTATCATGCTATAGGTGTTACTCACTTTACAACTTTCTAGTGTAGTTTCCTATTTTTGGAGTTCCTGCTGCTCTGGCCTGTGAGGGACTGGCAATCCCTACTGGGCCTTGTTCGCGAGGCTCACCCCCCGTACTTCCTTCATCTAGGGGCTCGCCGTCGCGGGAGCTCGGTGTCAGACGGGTTGCGGAGGTGGCTATGGCACAGTGTGTTGTCAGCAGCAGTGAGAGCTGAGTGTTGTAAGCTCTTGTACCAGAGTGAGTAGAGAGTTGTGCTTTGTAAGTCCTCGGGGTATGCCCCTTAAGGACTGCACCTTTCTTTTTGTACCTATGATTTTGCTTGGGACACGTTGTACAGACTTTTGTATATTGTACAGATTGTTATAGTTATTCGAATTCAGTACATATCTCACTAGACTATTTTATTATAACCCTTCTGGGTCTTCGGATCAGTGGGTGGCGGCACGACCTTCGGAGCCCCTGGTGAGGGTCTGAGAGGTCAGGTCGTTACAAAAGATGAGTTAAAGAATGTTAGCAGAACAGCATGAAAAGGCAGGAAAGTCAGAAATGACAGTGAGTTTCCTGTATAAGATTAGCAGTTAAATGTATAAAGGCAGAAGAGAGAAAGATAAAGCATAGAATGTTGCCCAGTTAGGTAGCCCAGAGGGGGGTGAATGGGTCTTCAAAATTTATCAGCTAATACCTGTTCACTAAAAATGTTCACAGAAATACAACTTGAAGATTGTTAGTGTTAGTAAAGAGAAACAACAATCACGCGAAGACAATCATACAACACAAGATGTATCCTGGTTCGGATCTCCTCTCCACAGGAGTCCTACGTCCAGTCCCTGAGCAACAACTCAGGATTTCACTAACTAGGGTACAGTCCCCCTATGTACACTACAACACCCAGCCCAGCTGGTCTTCTCTTCACAGCCCGAAGAGGAACAACACCCTGGATACCCCACCAGGTCTTCCTTCTCAACAGAACGGAACACACACAGAAACAAGTAAGCAGGAGATTAAGCCCCTAGATCAAGCTTTGATAAGCAAGATCTGAAGCAAGGGACTGGGAGCAATGAGATCTATAAACAAAAGCTCACTCTCAGAACCAAACAAGCTCTCTCGAAAATCTACAAACAATGCAGAGAGCAAAGAGCTAATCTAATGGAATGAGGCTTGGCTCTTTCTTGAGAACTCGCAGAAGAGACTTGATGATCAGAGAGTTTTCTATAACTATCGTTCTCTGTCTATATGTGTATTTTCTTTTGGAGCTCCTTTCTTCAATATATAGCTTCAATTTAAAATCTAAATGTTGAAGTATTCGTTGCCTCTAGCTTTTGGTGGACGTTAGACTGAGTGGCAATTGGAAGCTTCCAGTCAACAGTCCTTTATCCATTTGTGCACACAAAGAGATAGGATCTTCTGAAGTGTCCTTTGTCTTCTACAAGGTCCAATTGTTGTGAGATGAATAGCTGACCAGGACCTGTACACAAAGCAAGCTAGAATGATAGACAGTTGAACTGTCTCTTGTTGTCAGTCAACGTTAGTGTGAATATTCATCAAAATAGTAATGTTATTCTGCTGTTCTAAAAGATGCATAAAGAATAGACACGATAATGGACGATATCGTCTGCATGCATGCAGAGATACGTTCAGTCTTCATTAAATGCACAGCTGACAGAAGAATATGTGCGAAGACTTTGACTATTCAACCCGTTGAAAGGATAAGTCATATGTCAAGTTGATTGATATGAAATCGATGCATTTATGACTTATGAAATCGTTATGCAACCAAACAGAAAATCGTTGTGAGATATGAAAGAATCGTTGTGATCATTAAGGAAATCATTATGATTACTTAAGAAGTCGATGCGCAAAGCAAATCGTTATGAGAACCAAAGAAATCGTTACGATTACTTAAGAAGTCGATGCTCAAAGCAAATCATTATAATATCTGAAGCAATCGTTGCGATAAGCAAATCGTTACGATAACTAAAGGAATCATTACGATAGCAAATCGTTGCGATGACTAAAGGAATCGTTATGAAAGCAAGTCGTTACGATGACTAAGGTAATTGTTACGAAAGCAAGTCGTTATGATGACTAAAGGAATCGTTACGAAAGCAAGTCGTTACGATGACTAAAGGAATCGTTACGAAAGCAAGTCGTTACGATGACTAAAGGAATCGTTACGAAAGCAAGTCGTTACGATGACTAAAGGAATCGTTACGAAAGCAAGTCGTTATGATGACTAAAGGAATCGTTACGAAAGCAAGTCGTTACGATGACTAAAGGAATCGTTACGATAGCAAATCGTTGTGAGAACGATTTCTTTTGAATTCAAACGATGTTTCATTCTATGAAGAAATCGATAAGGCACTTATGAAACCGTTATGAGGAAATCGTTACAGTTCTACTGTAGTCGTCATAATTTATAAAAGAAACCGATGTGTACTTAGAGAAATATCATACTTGATCTTAATGTTGCTTCAGTAAGAATAATACTTACCAATTTGGCTTGATTTTCCTTGTTATATTTCCTGTGCTCAAGACTTATAGAAAATAGGTTAGTGACCTTAATCAGGGTTTGATAATTATCAACATAACATGGTTTTGTTAATCACCAAAATAGAAATGAGATTAAATTAAATTACATGGGGATAGACTGTTCATCAATCTCCCCTTTTGGTGATGACAAAACTTCAATAAACTTCAGTAAATAGCACAGATAAGTTTATATTTAAATTCTGAAATTGTTTACAATAGCTCACCATATGTATTTCAGAGCTTGCAATAGTTCTCCCCCTTTTTGTCATTAAGCAAAAAAATAGGACTGAGACAAAGAAGAGGAACAAGAAAAAGTAAAGAGCACACAAAGAGAGTATTGTATTAATTTTGAGAAGGTACAGAGAGATAATGAGCAGGGGACAAGAGAGAGGCATAATGAGAAATTATCTCCCAGGCCTGCTCTTCCTGCTTCTCAAAAAATGGCTTGAAAACCCCAAGAGATACGGAATAGGTTGGTCCCATAGAGGGAGCCATCCTACGGAGATGAAGGGCCAACTGCTTCTCAAGGAAATCTGCATAGGAATCACGATCCAAATCCATTTTAAAGAAGCTGACTTTTGCAAAACTGGCACAAGCAAGAAACTGATCTAGAGTGACAGGGTAGAATATCTGCTTGTGCTTCATATCCTGGCGCATGGCTACATAAACCTTGTACCTTTCAACCCAAGTGAAATAGGGATCATTGACAAGGTATATGGAGTTCATATCCAGGAAAGTAGCTTCTGAGATGAGAGGTTCACCAACCCTGGCAAGAGATTCATTCAGATCAGAAAGTTGCTATGCGGAGAGAGGATAGAATCTGATCCAATCTTTAGAGTTCAATCTTTCACATTCTGACAGGGCAGGAGCAAGAACTTCAGCACTGACATGGCCCTGGTGATACTCTCGAAACAGGAATCTGTGGAAAGCCACCAGATACCCCTTCTGGACCTTAATTCTGCCCATGACTCTGGCAAAACGCTCAAAAATGATTGAGCCTACAGAGGAATCCATTATTAGAGAGTGGAGAGGGGGAAGGAAGGTAGCCTCAGGCAATTGAAGAGTGGCAAAGTCTACTTGGATAGCTTCAGTGCTACGAGAGGAGCCAAGACTTTGGATGGCCTGCCGGAACTGACCCAACTGGACTTCAGGCAAGCGATGAAGATATCGATAATCATTAAACATCTTGAAGTGCCTGATCAGCTTTATCTCCTTCTGAATGAACGGGGCCCAGGAGTCCTTGTGGTGGATCAGGAACCATTCAGACAAGGTTAGGGTATGGTCCCTAGGAGGGAATCTGGAAGATTTGGCAAGTAAAAACTTATTGTAGAGAGCTTTATTTGAGCGACCCCATTTTTCTTCAGTTTGGGATTCAGCTGAAGAAAAGATTTTAGTTTTGAGGAATTTGGAAAGAGAAGTGTAAGGTAAGATGGTGTTTAGATAGTCTGTGAGATTCTGATGAGGAAGATTGAAGATAGAAGCAAAAACCACCTTAGAGAGGAATTCCCTGTAAAGAGGTCTATTCTTGGTGACCTCTGTCAGTGAAAACCATAGAGGAGGATACAAAACTGAAGAGGAGTTAGAAAAAGAGGAGGTTTTTCTTTTCTTATGGACAGGACTAGAAGAGTCTGTCCCATGAATATGTTCTCCAACCTTGAGGACAGATCGGAGAATGGCTTCCTCAAACTCATCCTTGATGGCCCTAAGGTAGGGACCATCAATCTGAGCTCCCTCTGGAATGATTGTAATGAAGGAGGGAGGAGGATTAGGATGAAGGAGAGAATGTGGGTTGGAAGAGGTAGGTTCAGAGGGTCCAAAGAATGAGGGACCAGAGGAGGAGGAGGCTCCAGCTGAAGATGCTGGAGGAACCTCACTAAGAGGAGGAGGTGGAGAAATGTGAGAGACAGGAGGTGAAGAGGAATGTGTGGGAAATGGGGTAGGAGAGGAGATGGTTCTGGGTTGAGGTTGCTTGAAGGGTTGAGGAGCAGGTGGAGCAGTGGAGGCCGAAGGTGGAGAGGAAGGAGCAGGTGTCTGAGTAGGTGAAGGAGCTAGGGGCTCTAGAGCGACTGCTGCTTCTTCTGCCAAAATTTGCTCAGACTCAACTGGCCCTGATGGCCCTGATCCTTGATCTGATGGCCCTGAAGGCCCAGACTCTTGATCTAATGGCCATGATGGCCTGGCAACCTCTTCTTCATTTCCTTTAGAAGGCTGAGCTGGAGGGGGAGGAGGAGCTTGAGCTCCAACTACCTTCAAAATCTCAGAGAGCATGGACTTCATGCTTCCCATTTCCTTGTTGAACCATTTCGTAGCATTTCTTACTTGGGATTGCTCTTTGGTGGCTGATGCCAGGCTCATGAATATGGAGTTTACATCAGATTGCAATCAGCATAAGATTTCTCCTTGAGCATCCAACCTCTCTATCACAGGCTTCAAATGTATTACAATTTTCTGACTCTGGGACCTCTGATATGGAATATCCACAATGAGAGGAACTTCCTTTCCTTTCTCCCTTGCTTGGTCCACAGGTGCCTGAAGATCACCAGCATCATCTTCAGAGTCTGAGGAGCTTGCAGTTTCTCCTTCTCTGAACTGATTTTCTGGGGGGTTTTCATTTCCCTCCCCCTGAGTCTCACTGCCCTTTTCAACACTAACTTCTTCTTCTTCAGCCACAAACTCCATAGGAACATTGGGTTGAGCTACTGCTGCTGCTTCGGATTGGACTGGGAGGTCTTCTGAAGGAACTTCAGTGTGGCCTGATGCCACAACACTTTCTCCCTGAATATCCTCTGCTACTGAATGCTCCCCCTCAATGGGAGCATCTTCCATTACTGCATCTACTTGAACTGATACGTGCTCCTGCTGGCTTGGAGCTTCTTCTATGACCATTTCTTCAGTGTGGCCTTCTACCACAGATTCTTCTACAAGAGATTCACTTGCAACTTGCTCCTCCTGAGAAATGGAGTCCAGTGCATTCCTAAGTAGCGTGGCTACTTGGAAGATGGAAGAGGATCCTTTGGAGATTTCCCAAAGAGCTCAATGAAGTCAAAAGGAACGTCCTCAATCCTTCTGCTGGCTTCTTCCTCTGCTGCTGCTGGAACTGCTTGATCAATGGCTGCTTCTACTGGCTCAACCACTGATGCTGCTTCTGCTACTAGTTCTAGGTCCTCTTGGGCTTCACCAATGATGGCTTCACCCTCAACCGCACCAGTCTTTGACCATACATTATTCACAACTGAAAATCCACTCTTTCTCAAATTTCTGGACCTGATGGCTTGGCCCATTTTCTCAGAAACATCACCAACTACGCTAATGCCAAAATGCTGGAAAATTCTTGTCAAGAGATGGGCATAAGGTAGTGAGATATTCAACTTACTCTTGGTGTCCCACACCTGAGAACTGGCAAACTTCATCCTCTCAATTATTAATTCTGCAGTGTTAATTTCCTGGTTCTGGATGGCCCAGAACATCAGGTCAGAATCTGCCCTGGCGCAGGTAGAGAAAGATGCACTCCTAGGAACAATAATCTGACAAATAATGAAGTGCAATAACCGATTAAACGCACTAAGCTGGTTGATATCCAGCTTCCCATCCTTCAGCCTGAAATCTGGACCAATAATCCCTAGCCCCTTGACTTGAGTGTCCACAGAGTGGACTCCACTGTGACCAGTGGTGGAGACTTCAAACAGAGAGGCTAACAAATCCCTGGTGATCCTGATCTGGGTACCCTTGACCATGGATGTCAAGGTCCCATCCGCCTCAGTCTTCAAACAAACATAAAAGGCTTTCACAAGATACGGATAACTTACTTCAGACAGGGTTGCAATCTTCGTCCATTTTAACTTCTGCAGAGCTTCAACTAAACTGCCCATGCCATTCTTCTCCAGGTCTGCCAAATCTACTGCCTTGTGACCACAAAGCTTAGCCTTGACTGACGCGAACCTAGCTTGCTGATCTGCGGTGAGGAACGCAGCTCCGTAGCCCCCAACGGTGCCGGAAATGGTTGTAGAGGCCATGGAATCTAGCAGGGAAAGGTTCTGAAGGACTGGAAGGGTGATTGAGGAAGAACCCCTCAAGAAATTTCTGGCGGGAGAGGTTGAAGGCTTCAAATCTGAGGAAAGTCGATGCCGGGGTCGATAGGGTATCGCCTTAGGCAAGAGGACGAAAGAGATAAAGAGGGAAGAGGAATCGTTCCCACACAGATTCCGGATTTGTGAAATAAAGAATAAAAGCTTTTTCGAAATGGGATGTGCCTTTATGGCGGAAAACGACAAAGCTCCAATTTGAAAGAAATAAAGAGTTACAAATAACGAACCGACAGAGTATTTACGCCAGATAGAATAAATGAGAGATAATTGAGATATTTTGCTCACTTTCAAGGAGAATAATTAATTTAAGCTCTGAAAATTAATATCTCAGGTTTAGCAAATAAATCTTTCACAATTTGCACATGCCCAATTCCCTTCTGAGAGAAGTAAACCTCTCTTCGGGTAAGGCTTTTGTGAAGATGTCTGCTAACTGATTATTTGTATCAATGAAAGAAATTTCTATATTACCATTAGCTACATGATCACGAATAAAATGATATCTAACCTCAATGTGTTTGGTCCTTGAGTGCTGTACTGGATTTTGGTTAAGTTTATAGCACTTGTGTTGTCACATAGCAGTGGGATTGACTTGATGTGTAGCCCATAGTCCTCAAGTTGTTGCTTTATCCATAGGAGTTGTGTACAACAACTTCCAGCAGCAACATACTCAGCTTCAGCTGTCGATAGTGCTACTGAATTCTGCTTCTTGGAGGACCAGGATATCAGACATCCTGCAAGGAATTGACAACAACCACTGGTGCTTTTTCTATCTATTTTGCATCCAGCATAGTCAGCATCAGAGTATCCTACTAAATTGACTTCACATGATTTTGGATACCATATACCTAGATCATGAGTTCTGGATAAGTATCTAAAGATTCTTTTAACTGAAATTAGATGAGATTCTTTAGGATCTGCTTGGTATCTAGCACACATACATACACTAAATAAAATATCAGGTCTGCTAGCTGTTAAGTAAAGTAAAGAACCTATCATACCTCTGTAGATCTTTTGATCTACTTTCTTACCATCCTTGTCACTGTCCATCCTTGTTGATGTACTCATAGGTGTTGACAGTGGCTTGGCATTTTCGAATCCAAACTTCTTTAAGAGCTCCTTGGTGTATTTGGCTTGACAGATGTGGGTGCCATCTTTTCCTTGCTTAATTTGTAGTCCAAGGAAATAGTTGAGCTCCCCCATCATGCTCATTTCGAATTCTCCCTGCATTAACTTTTCAAAATACTTGCAAAGAGATTCATCAGTAGATCCAAAAATTATATCATCTACATAAATTTGCACAAGTAATATGTGTTTAACTTTGGATTTGATGAACAATGTACTATCTACTTGACCTCTAGTGAAACCATGGTTCAGTAAAAATGAGCTAAGCCTTTCATACCAGGCCCTAGGTGCTTGTTTCAAACCATATAAAGCTTTATGTAATCTAAAGACATGATTAGGAAATTCTGTGTCATCAAAACCCAGAGGTTGTTCCACATAACTTCCTCTTTAATAAAGCCATTTAAAAATGCGGATTTGACATCCATTTGAAATAATTTTAAATCTAGAGCAGATGCATATGCAAGTAAGATTCTAATAGCCTCAAGTCTGGCTACAGGTGCATAGGTTTCATCGAAATCTATGCCTTCTTCTTGGGAATAGCCTTGAGCTACCAACCTGGCCTTATTTCTTAAGATCACACCAGCTTCATCCAATTTATTTCTGAACACCCATTTGGTGCCAATGATTGGATGATCTGATGGTCTAGGAACAAGTGACCATACATGGTTTCTCTTGAACTGATTTAGTTTATCTTGCATGGCTAAAATCCAAGATTCATCAGTAAGAGCTTCATTGACTGTCTTAGGCTCTATTTGAGAAACAAAAGCTAGGTAATCACAAGGAATTACATTACCTCTTGTTCTTACCCCTACAGTTGGATCACCAATGATGTTTTCAGGTGGGTGATCTTTCTTGTATCTCCATTCCTTTGGAAGATTTTCATGTTCAATGTCTGTTTGTTGCAGGTCTTCCAGAGGTGGATCTTCCTTGTCCTCAATTGATGTGTTCTTTAACTTCTTGGACAAATCATCTGCATCATCAACGTCACTATCTTCTTCCTTTCTCAAGGAAGGGTTAGTTTCATCAAAGATAATGTGCACAGATTGCTCTATCAATAGTGTACGCTTATTAAATACTCTATAACCTTTAGGTTTAGAAGCATACCCCATGAAGATGCCTTCATCTGATTTGGCATCCAACTTACCAATGTCTCTTTTGCCGTTGTTGTGAATGAAGCATGGACATCCAAAAGTTCTGAACTGAATGATCTTTGGCTTCTTTCCCTTGTACAGCTCATAGGCAGTCTTCTTTAGGATTGGCCTGATCATTACCCTGCTGATGATATAGCTTGCTGTATTCACTGCTACTGCCCAAAAATATCTTGGCAAATCATATTCTGACAGCATTGTTCTTGCCATGTCCAATAAAGTTCTGTTCTTTCTTTCAGCAACTCTGTTCTGCTGTGGTGTCCTTGGTGCTGAGAAGTGCTCAATCCCTTGGTCATCACAGAATTTTGCAAATTTGTCATTCTGGAATTCTCCTCCATGATCTGACTGGATTCCAACAATGCAGTACTTCTTGTCTCTTTGCACCTTTCTGCTGAAACTTACAAAACTGTAAAATGTGTCATGTTTGTGTTCCAATAATGACACCCATGTGAATCTGGAGTAATCATCTACTATTACGAAACCGAAACTCTTTCCTCCAAGACTTGTGGTCCTCATTGGCCCAAACAAATCCATGTGAAGGAGTTCTAAGGGTTTAGAGGTGGTTACCACAGTCTTTGACTTGAAGGAACTCTTAGTGTGCTTCCCTTTTGCACACGGTCTGCAGATACCATCCATTTTAGTGCTGACCTTTGGCAGACCTTCCACAAGACTTCTCTTTCTGAGCTTGTTCATGCCATCCAAACTGCAGTGGCCCAATCTTCTGTGCCATAGCTCAGTTGACTGCTCTTTGCTGGCTGCTAAACAAACGTCTTGATCTTTGAGTTCTTCAAGGTACAGTACATATAGATTCTTTTCTCTGTTAGCTTCAAAGATAACTGCTCCATCCTTCATAATGCTGCACTTGGATTCTTGAAATTTGATTTGGTGTCCCTTGTCACATAGTTGGCTGATACTTATAAGGTTATGCTTCAGACCTTTGACACATAGAACATCTTCAATAATAGTTTTGTTGTTGCTGCCAACAGATCCACTCCCAATAACAGTCCCTTTCCCATTGTCTCCATAGGTGACTGTTCCTTCTTCAGCTTCTAGATGAGAGAATAATCTTTTATTTCCTGACATGTGCCTTGAGCACCCACTATCCAAATACCATTTGGATGCTCGAAGGTTACCCTGAAATGAAAACATTAAGTTTTAGGTACCCAAATTCTTTTGGGTCCTTGTTGGTTAGTGTCATCAATTTTTCCTTTTATTACCCATTTCTTGTTCTTAGTTGGACATGTTATTTTTGTGTGTCCTAATTTGTTGCAGTGGCTGCAACATGTTACTCTAGTTACTTTTTCATATGAAGCGTATTTAAAGTTAGATTTATATGATGTCTCTTGTTCAGTTACAAATTTAGGGGTTGGATATATTTTTGGATAAATAATGGTTTCTTCATTGTCTGGAGGGGTGTATCCTATTCCTTGTTTATTCTTCCCTGATCGTCTAGCACCTTTTAATACTAAGGAATTTTTACCATTAGTAAATTTCTCCAGTGTCTTTGACAGTTTGTCATTTTCTTCACTTAAGGCTTTGATTTCTATTCTTAGTTCATCTGATTTCTCCTGTTTTTCTAATCTGATTATTTGTTTATTCTTATCTTTTAGATCCTCACACAATAGATCATTTCTTCTTTTCAGTTCAGATACTTGTTTTTCTAATTGTTCATTTTCTGATTTTAAATCTGAGTTTGTGTTTTCTAGACAGGCAATACTCTTCTTACTAGCTTTTAGTAACTTAGATACATTTCTATATTTATCATACAGTTCATTAAATGCTTCTTCTAAATTGTCTGAATCAGAATCATTGCAAGAATCAAAAGAGGAGTCAGAGGTTACCTTTTCGTCTGTATTGGCCATGAAAGCCAAGTTGGCTTCTTCTTCTTTCTCACTGCTCTGGGTTGACTCACTGTCAGAGTCACTGTTGTTCTCCCACGCAGCTGCCATTGCTTTCTTTTTGTACTTTCTGAATTTTCTGAAGTTGTCCTTCTTCTTGTATTCACCTTTCTTGAGCTTTGGACATTCTGCCTTGATATGTCCGGGCTTCTTACACTCATAACATATCGGCTCGGTCTTCTTCTGATCTTTTCCTTCTGATTTCTTGAACTCCTTGTGTTTCTTGAAGTGTCTTTTACCAGATTGGAACTTCTTCTTCTTTGCTAGGATGCATTGTAATCTTCTAGACAACATTGCTTCTTCATCTTCATTGTCCTTGCTGCTTTCATTGTTATCTGAGAGTTCATCTGATGAGTCTTCTTCAGCTTTAAGGGCATTTGAGTGCTTCTTTCTGCTCGAGGACTCTCCCAACCTTTCCATGTTGATCTCATGGGCCATAAGGGACCCAATGAGCTTCTCCAACGACATCTTTTTCAAGTCGTTGGCTTCCTCAATGGCTGTTACCTTTGGGTCCATGAGGGTGGTAGGGATCTGAGAATCTTCCTAACCATATCTCCAATTTCATATGTCTTCCCAAGTCCAGCTAAGCCGTTTGTAATGTCTGTAAATCTACTGAACATTTGAGTTATGGATTCACCTGGTTGCATCTGAAATCTTTCATACTGTGTTACAAGAATGTCAATCCTTGTCTCTTTCACTTTGTCTGTCCCTTCATACGTGATTCTGAGCTTTTCCCACATCTCCATTGCGGATTTGCAGGCTGAAACTCTGTTGAATTCCTTCTTACTGAGAGCACAACACAGAATGCTCTTAGCTTTACAGTTGAGGGAGATCTTCTTCCTATCATCGTCTGTCCAGTTCTGCCTTGAGTTCAGGATAACGAGATCTCCTTCTTCTATAATTGACCAGATCTGATAGTCGAATCCTTGCAGAAAATACTCCATTCTGGTCTTCCAGTAAGTGTAGTCTTCACCATCGAAGAGAGGGGGTCGGTTGACAGACTGACCTTCAATGTTTCCTTGGGCTGCCATGGATCTTTACTCTTCAGATCGTTGGATCTTCTTCTTTGTCGAAGAGACTCGCTCTGATACCACTTGTTGCCCAGTTAGGTAGCCCAGAGGGGGGGTGAATGGGTCTTTAAAATTTATCAGCTAATACCTGTTCACTAAAAATGTTCACAGAGAAATACACTTTGAAGATTGTTAGTGTTAGTAAAGAGAAACAACAATCACACGAAGACAATCACACAACACAAGATGTATCCTGGTTCGGATCTCCTCTCCACAGGAGTCCTACGTCCAGTCCCTGAGCAACAACTCAGGATTTCACTAACTAGGGTACAGTCCCCCTATGGACACTACAACACCCAGCCCAGCTGGTCTTCTCTTCACAGCCCGAAGAGGAACAACACCCTGGATACCCCACCAGGTCTTCCTTCTCAACAGAAGGGAACACACACAGAAACAAGTAAGCAGGAGATTAAGCCCCTAGATCAAGCTTTGATAAGCCAAGATCTGAAGCAAGGGACTGAGAGCAATGAGATCTATAAACAAAAGCTCACTCTCAGAACCAAACAAGCTCTCTCGAAAATCTACAAACAATGCAGAGAGCAAAGAGCTAATCTAATGGAATGAGGCTTGGCTCTTTCTTGAGAACTCGCAGAAGACTTGATGATCAGAGAGTTTTCTATAACTATCGTTCTCTGTCTATATGTGTATTTTCTTCTGGAGCTCCTTTCTTCAATATATAGCTTCAATTTGAAATCTAAACGTTGAAGTATTTGTTGCCTCTAGCTTTTAGTGGACGTTAGACTGAGTGGCACTTGGAAACTTCCAGTCAACAGTCCTTTATCCATTTGTGCACGCAAAGAGATAGGATCTTCTGAAGTGTCCTTTGGCTTCTACAAGGTCCAATTGTTGTGAGATGAATAGCTGACCAGGACCTGCACACAAAGCAAGCTAGAATGATAGACAGTTGAACTGTCTCTTGTTGTCAGTCAACGTTAGTGTGAATATTCATCAAAATAGTAATGCTATTCTGTTGTTCTAAAAGATGCATAAAGAATAGACATGATAATGGACGATATCGTCTGCATGCATGCAGAGATACGTTCAGTCTTCATTAAATGCACAGCTGACAGAAGAATATGTGCGAAGACTTTGACTATTCAACCCGTTGAAAGGATAAGTCATATGTCAAGTTGATTGATATGAAATCGATGCATTTATGACTTATGAAATCGTTATGCAACCAAACAGCAAATCGTTGTGAGATATGAAAGAATCATTGTGATCATTAAGGAAATCATTATGATTACTTAAGAAGTCGATGTGCAAAGTAAATCGTTATGAGAACCAAAGAAATCATTACGATTACTTAAGAAGTCGATGCTCAAAGCAAATCGTTATAATATCTGAAGCAATCGTTGCGATAAGCAAATCGTTACGATAACTAAAGGAATCGTTACGATAGAAAATCATTGCGATGACTAAAGGAATCGTTATGAAAGCAAAGTCGTTACGATGACTAAAGGAATCGTTACGAAAGCAAGTCGTTAGATAAAGGAATCTAAAGGAATCTTACGATGAAAAGATTACGATGACTAAAGGAATCGTTACGAAAGCAAAGTTACGATGACTAAAGGAATCGTTACGAAAGCAAGTCGTTATGATGACTAAAGGAATCGTTACGAAAGCAAGTTGTTATGACTAAAGGAATGACTAAAGGAAGTTACGAAAAGTCGTTATGATGACTAAAGGAATCGTTACGATGCAAGTCGTTAATGACTAAAGGAATCGTTACGAAAGCACGAAAGCGTTACGAGTCGTTATGATGACTAAAGGAATCGTTACGAAGCAAGTCGTTATGATGACTAAAGGAATCGTTACGAAAGCAAGTCGTTACGATGACTAAAGGAATCGTTACGATGAGAAATTGTTGTGAGAATGATTTCTTTGAATTCAAATGATGTTTCATTCTATGAAGAAATCGATAAGGCACTTATGAAACCGTTATGAGGAAATCGTTACAGTTCTACTGTAGTCGTCATAATTTATAAAAGAAACCGATGTGTACTTAGAGAAATATCATACTTGATCTTAATGTTGCTTCAATAAGAATAATACTTACCAATTTGGCTTGATTTTCCTTATTATATTTCCTGTGCTCAAGACTTATAGAAAATAGGTTAGTGACCTTAATCAAGGATTTGATAATTATCAACATAACATGGTTTTGTTAATCACCAAAACAGAAATGAGATTAAATTAAATTACATGGGGACATCATAGATTAATAGATGTAGAGAAACAGAGGGCAAGGCAAAAAGATATTTAAAGGCAGATGAGAATATACAATACAGATGACAGTAGCAATGAAGGAAATGGCACAGTAAATTTGAGAATGAAAAGGGTTATGACAAGGTAAAGCATTACAATGGAATAGTGTTTAGTAAGCAATTTGAGAAAGTAAAGCGACTTCTTAGAAAGGAATGTTGCGAGCCCAGTCAGGGAAAGTGTGGAAACAGGTTGAGTCCAAGGAGATAAAGTGCCAACAGCAAGGTGGAATTAGTTACAACCAGAAAGTAAAGAAAGAAAGGATCAGACTAACTGGACAGAGCAAGGAAAAGAAATAAAGGGAAAGAAAGAGCAGAGCAGTTATGAAGAAGAAAGGCAAGAGCAGCAAAGAATGTATCCTACTTGTTCTATTTACGCTTTGTTCTTTTTAGGTGTTAGTCTGACTGCCGTGGTTTCGTCCTAAATGTCGAGGATGACATTTCTTTTTAGGTGTTAGTAATGTACAGTACGGTTGTTCGGATCTGGGTTTATCGGTGTAATCACAGGGATTGTGCGCCCCCAATACACGCAAACATGTACTCAGTATAAAAGCATGGAAAAGAGGAAGTGATCGCCACCTAATATAGTTGCCAAATGAAAGAACAAAGAGGGCTAACTATACCAGGAAAAGGAAAAGAGAACAGAAGACGGACCTGATATCGCGACGTCAAAGCCTGTCGCGATGGTGCTGACACTGTGTCACCCTAACAGGGTGCGTCCCTTGTCGCGTCGCTTTGGTCCGTCGCATTCTCTGCAGTGCGGGATAAGTTTGTGTAGACCTTCTTCTTGCCCTCCAGCCAGCCAGAGGACAAGAGCTCCTCGTGAGATCTTGTTTGAGTGCCCGCCAAAACAACGAAAAAAGGAAAAGAACCTATTAGAACTTGTCAAGTGGAGTATCCATCCAACAATAAAAGAGAAAGAAGTAACATGGTGGGAACGAACCTAGGGTGGCTTTTTAAACCCCTAGGGTGTATAAAAATATGGGAAGAAAGGAGAATGCAATCTATCTAGAAATAAAACAACATGCATGAAGGAAGAGGAAGAAAGAGGAAGGAAGAGAGAAAGAGCCCCATATGGGCAACTCCCTGGCGTTCAATGGCATGGTTAGATGCCTCAGATGCTCCAAGGAAAGGCGGGAGTCGTCCTCCTCATGATCCAAGCTCCATAGATGTGCAAAAGAACTAGTTTTGAAGTGGAAGATGTGAGGAAAAGAGAGGAGATGGGAGGGCTGCGAGGCTAAGTCCAAGTCTGAGGAAATTTCGGCAGCCCTTCGGGGTGAAAAATGGGGCTCTCCTCCTTCAAGGAAAAGGCCTTGCTTTTATAAGAAAAGAGAGAGGATATCTGTCCCAAAAGAGATAAAGCTCAAACAAACGGGATAAATCCTCATGAAAATGTTTTGGAGAGTCCTAAGGATGTTCCTAGGGTGTCCCACGAGCTCAAACCACGCTTAGGGAGTTGGGGAGTTGCTCAGAAATAGGGATATAGTCATAGAAGGATAAAGTGGCGGTGGTTACGGAAGCCTGCATGCGCAGCTGTAGTCGCGACGTACCGTGGGGACGCGAAAAGTTTTGACACGACGGTCCTACGCGTCGCGACTCTGAAGCCACGTGCATGGGCTATCGCGACGGCCAAAAGGGGCGCGACAATGAACGCGACGCCACAATACGTCGCGTTAAGGAAAATCAATTATTCTCAAATATTTAACCAATCATATTGGGGAATAATAAATATTTAAGGCTCATGGGTTCTCTTAAGAGAAAATGGATAAGATATTCATGGAAATTGGGCTGTTAATGGGCTCAAAGCAAGGCTAATGGTGAGCTCAATGTGAGTGACCAACTAGGGGCTCACTAAGATAACAAGAAACATGGTCCAACTCATAAGTCGGAATCGGGTGTCTAAAGATTGCCCCTTCTTGGCTTCCACTTTGCAGGGGAGCGAAGCGGAAATGTAGCGGAGGTGTCACAAAGTGACAGCGGAGTGGAAGTGATGTGGAGTGGACTGAAAAGTGGGAGTCAAGGTAAAAGACATCCAATCTAACCAACAAGCGATTGGAATCGTTGTGAAAGCCCCGAGTTAGCTGCTCGAGCAGAATGCAAAGAAAAGCACGAGTCTAGACAAGAGGGAAGAAAAAAAGGACGATCAACCCCTCGATTGAGAGGTACCCTAGCCGATTGGCCTGCAGGTTTCATTTTGGAGGGACATGTGCGTGCCAGGCAGGTAACTCATGACTCTTTCCTAGGAGCGGTTCGCAACTAAAACGGATCAAAGGAGCAAGGACGAATTTGTATTGAGAAATCCAGACAAGGGAATTCTTAACATACTGGCAAGAACAACTCACTCGGAGACAAACCCTCCAATTCGGAATGGAATAGGATTTCTTGTTTCGAATATGAAGAATGGTTGGACACTCAACGAGGGCTCATCATTAGCCAGGGATGAGATGTGGAAGCTCAAAATCCTATATGATGCATGCTGGGCTAAAGAAAAGAAATCATCCAAACAAATACAAAGAAAATAGAAAATAAATTAAGGATAATAATGTTAAGCCAAACAAGAATGGGTCAAGAGACTACCTGCAACCGCAGTGTAGGCCTGAATCCATCGTCCCCGAACTTACCTAACTTAACGGCTTATCCAGCGATTAACAATGTGTACCTAGATTATCACAGTTTTTGGTAAAGGGGAACTCAAATCCCAGAGCACATTGAGAACCAGCCGGTCCTTGAAGTGATATAATAAATAAAATACCATATAATAATGCGAGAAGTAGGGGTAGAAATACATTACCTGACTTACCTGTGATGCTCTCTTTTGATTTTCTGTTCATTTTTTATTTTATTATTTTTTTTTTTTTGAACAAAGCAATAAGCACAAAAAAACGACACATATACATACAAACAATCAAACAATGAAACAAATTAATCATAGACATAAAAGAAACACCGAAAATAATCACCATGTCGCGACCTAGACGCGGCATACCGCGGCGTCGCGACTCTAACAGAACCCCAAAAAATGCAGGAAATCTGTGTTTATCTTTATCTTAAGACAACTAGACTACTAATAGGACTCCTAAACCACTCCTAATCCTAGTTACGGGATTGAGATGGGTTACCCTCTCCTAGAACTCTATAAATAGGGCTCCTTAGGGTGCTAATCCCGCAGCTCCCTCTCTCCTTCAAATTTCCTTTGATTTTCTCTCTCCTACAGCCATGAAGAGAACTTACTTTGTTTTCCAAGAGGACATCCCACCTTATGCCTGTCCCAAGGCCGCCCGGGATTCACATGCTGAGCTCCAATGCCTCTCCTCCGTGCCCCGGCATATATGCATGCGCCCTGATCTTGAAGTAAGTAGATTCTCTCTCTAACTTTTTCTCTCTTCTCTTCTTTACCTCTTCTCTTGTTCTCAACCTCCTTTCTCTCCTACCAGATTCTCCCGGGTCATAGAAGGTTTTCCAAAGTCCCATGGCTGAAATCCATGATAGACTTGCTTCCCCTTTCGTCCATCCACCACCTGCGAGAGTGGGGGTTTTCCACGGTGCTCGTCCTGGCCAAACAGTACCATAAGTTGTGCAGTATGGGACAACATTACAGCGCTGGCAAAGCTGTGGCATCCCCAGACTCACACATTTATCTTCCCGGGTTTGAGGTGACCATCTTGCTGGAAGAGCTGGAGATCATGCTGGGTCTCTCAAGGTACCAGAGGGGGCAGGAGCTCGCTCTCTCCTACAAAGTAGCGCCTATCAACGCGTGGAGCATCCACGGGGAAATCACCATTAAGAAGACTGACCTACACTCCATGCCCAGCCGGACGCAGGTACATCTCCTTCCCATCGCCCAGTGGGTTATCTCCCAATGCAAGCGCAAGACTGGGAACCATCTCGCCATCGCCAAGGCGGCTGCCATCTGCATCTGTGGCATCCTTCCCTTCCCGGCTGAAGACGACACCATCTCCTTTGCCAATCTAAGCATAATTTCTTCTATCTCGGAAGGTATGACCTATCTCTAGGCTGGACTTACTTCTGCAGCTACCGGAGGCCCCTTCTACAGCTCCGTCATTGCCCTTGAGCTTTGGATAGGCATGCACATACAGTTCAGGGCCATGGATAGCCTTTCCACTGAGTGCAAGACCATGCTACATCATCCTCTTGCCTTTGTTGGAGCGCCCCTCTACATGACGCCACAAGCATGGTGCAAAACGGCACAGGTGAAAGAATTAAAGGGCTGGCGCGATCATCTCAAGAATCTGACAGCGGCGGAGTTTGACATGCGCCCACGCTTCCTTCACAACAGGATGATCCACCTACCGCAGTGTCCCAGATTGGCGCTCCAACTCTTGGGCAATGAAGCATTAGTTCTCTACAACCTGGACCGTTGCTAACTGCAGTGTGGAGCGGCTCGCACAGTGGTTCCATATCTTTCACACTACTCGCCTATTCAAGTGAGGAAGAGGGGAGATGAGCAGAACAAACGAGACGTGCGAAGCGCGATCGTCCACTGGGAGGGATGCGCCATGAGTCTTCTCCAGGCCGAGGTGGTAGAAGATGAAGACGTGACATAGGAGTATCTCGAGGCATTGAAGAAACTCCATCCAGCAGCACCGGAGGCTTGAGAGTGATGAGATAGATGTAGGCATTGACATTAGATGGTAGTTAGGGCAGGAAATTGCATTTGTTTGAATGTAGGAATAATTAAACAATGTAGCTTGAAGAGTTGAATGAATAAAAAAAGGGTTTTTTTTCCTACGCACTGTGTTCTGTTGATGACGCGACGGGTAAGTGTGTCGCCTTAAGGTCGCGACAGAGCTGGAGGGTGCGAAAAAAAAAAGTCGCGACATGGCGGTAGATCGCGACAAGCTCGCGACCTACCTGATCGACGCAACCTGAACGCGACACCCCTCTATGTCGCGTCCTCACCTGAGGATTCAAAACCCCAAGCGCCCCCTTTCTCCCCCCTTTTGCGCTTTCAATCACCCCGAAAGCTCTTGCGATCTTCCCCCTCGAATCCTCTCACATTTCTTGCCCTTTGCAATCACTCTCTCCCTCAAACCCCCTTTCAAACCTCTTCACACACTCATCCTCTCCCTTAGCCATGGAAGGAAGTGGCGACGTTGGTGCGGACTCTTCCCGAGGGAAGAGGCAAGTGGAGAGGAGGAGCTCCCGGCGCCATGCGGAGGTACCTCCGGTGGAAGAAACGATGCCTGAAATTGAGATGGAGGAGGAGGAGGAAGTCTCGGCCGTGGATGTGGAGACGGCGAGGAAGGCCTAAATCCTTGAATGATTGTGTGGGAAGGGAGAGGAGGCCCCCCAGAGGGCAGTTGTAGGGCGTGACGCCCAAGGAAAAGGCTACCGGACAAGGCAAACTCTGGCTGGACTGTGCCTGAGAACGCGACGGGCCGATCCGTCGTAATAAGTTGTCGCGACGGGCTAGCACGGCGCGACTCAGCAAATGCCGACACGACCTGGTCGCGACTTAAGAGGGTGACATGACCAAGTTGCGGCACATCATGGCGTCGTGACATGGTCGCGGCCCAAAAGGCCATCGCGACCACAGCCGAGAGTCCAGAAACTTAACTGATTTTTGACTAACTTGCTTACAGGGAGAAATGAGGGCCCAGGTCTCATGGCTTTTGGTCTTAGCAGTCTATTTGGCCTTCCCCACCTTTTAGAGAGAGAGACTAGAGGACATGGGCTTCGGGGAAATTCTTAGGATGGACAGAATAAGGTCGGACCCCGCACTCACCCAAGCCCTACACAGCAGGTGGAACTCGGAGGCGAAAGCCTTCGTGTTTCCATGGGGTCATATGATCCCCAGCCTCGAGGATGTGAGCCGGTTTACAGGGTTGAGGGTGTATGGGCGCCCAGTGAGCGGGTTCACGTACCCAGGCTATAGCGAGCTAGCCCATAGACTCCTTGGTTTGACCGTAGTGGAGAGGTCCTCCCTCCTTTCCCGGGTAGAGCTTCAGGCGAGTTTAGGGCTTTATGAAGTGGGGAAGAAGGTGGGGGAGACAGTGGACGGGTAGCTGTAGCGGTTGACGCGGGGGTGCCAGACAGTGTTGGCGGACGAGCCAGGGGCAGAGGCGGACCTAGACCTGCGTCGTTTTCTCATCCTCTTTCTGGGTAGACTTTTATTTGCCACGAGAGGCGACGCGGTCCACTGCCAATTCCTGCCACTCCTGGAGGAGCTAGACGAGGTGGGCGGCTACGCTTAGGGGGCTGCATTCTTGGCGCAATAGTTCGATAGCATGAGCGCCTCCAAGCGGCAGACGTCCATGAGTGGTTTCTTCCCTTTTTTCCAGGTACCCTTCTCTCCTTTTACCCATTTACTCAATGTATTTGCTTTGAACTGTGATCTAACTGCCTTCTTACTTTTGCAGGTCTGGACATACCTTCACCTCTCGGCCTTGAGGAGGGGGATCCTGGCGCGACCGGGCCTCGTGCCCATAGCTCGCCGCTGGGACCCACGCCGCGATATGCGCACCTTGAGCAACCAGTTGGCATCTCTCCAGGAGGCCATTGACTGCTACCCTCAGCTAGATGTAAGTGTTCTAAGCTTTCTCTCTCTAGACCAGTGTTTACCCTCAGCACGACACCACAGACTGGCGTGAGCGGGCAAAGGAGTAGATCCAGAACTGGGAGCACCGGGGCAAGGGGGTCAAGTCCAGCGCCACCACGGACGATGCGTACCTTCAGGCATATGCCTTGAAGTACGGTGGAAAGGTTACATGAGCACCCGACGCCAGGTAAAACACTTAAACCACAACCTGTGAATCATTTCTTATGAGATTGAGCTAATGGTTTGGAAACGATTTGCAAGTGGACGTGGCTGGAGAGACGACATCGCTTCGGGCCCTGATGTACTCAGCAATGCAGGACCGAGAGGCAGCCCAGCGAGAGGCAGAGCAGCTGGTAAGTACTTACTCATACTTCAGTACCTTACCCCTATAACGACCCTCATTATACCAGTACGGTTATACCAACCCACGTCGGTATAGTGAGCGTCATCACAGTGGGACATTTACCCAACATAAACATTCAGCTGAGATACACGTGAATATAAGAACAGAGTAGCGGAAGTAAAAGAACCACTGTCTTCATTTCATTCATCATCCACATTTATCATACATGATTCGATAACATTTAAAGAACTAAAAGTCCACATAATTAACTTGCTGAAAATCAAATACATAATTGTCCACACTTAAACATTCTTCCATGATAATGCTAGTACAATGTTGCAATTACATACTATGAAGTCAAATATCGCCAAGTACACCGTCGATCTAATCTCCACGCTCGGAGTCGGTCTCCACTGCCTCCTCCGCAAGGGTGTCGTCACCAACTACACCTGTACGCCGAAGCAAGTAATGAGTCTAAAAGACTCAGCAAATAACTCTACACATACCATACATGTACACGCCATAGCAGGTTTTACATACACATTTGCAAGATACGATGTATGACATACTTAACATTGAAGGTCAACACTCTATTATGATGACTCTACCAATTAAACACATGGCTCATGCTTTCAGATTTTTTTTTTCCACAATAAAGCTTCCTATCACATGCTCTCTACTCATTCCAATACATGGAAGGTCCATTTTCAATTAAACTAGTCATGAAGCAAGTTTAGCATGGTCTCAATGCCTATGTGAAAAGAATACACTTAGCATGAATTTCTATACATTCCTATACATGCTCATGACCATTTCATCCTCTTTAAGCTTGCTGGTTTTACATAGACTAGGAAGCATAACCCAACCCATGAGATCTACTTAATCAATTTAAGTTACAACACGAAGGCAAACAAGCTTGGGATTACTTACACACCACTAAGAATCATTCTAACATGGAATCTAAGCAATTTGCACATGTAAAGCATGATTATAAGTACATTTAGTTTGCTGTTTTTAACATGATTTCAGATTTCTACAACATGGATCACAAATTCACAACTTCACATTTCGGTTTCACATTTTTACACAACTTTTTCAATCACATAGTATACACTTTACACATGCACATTTACACATTGTTCACATTCACATTTCTTTACACATGAACACATACACAATTTCACTTTCACATTTAGTGCCGTGACACATAGTCCAAACCACCAGAGAAGGACACATCACATCACATATACATAGACGTCACCTAGGCAATACAGTGACGACTCTTGGACTGCGCAGACCTGGAGAACAAGTCTCCACCCTAACCAGTGGTACTTGTCCACCTCCAGGATTTCATCCTAATGCCCTTAGGATCACAACACATTGAACCTTCTCAGGGGGACTTTTCCCTGATACGGTTCCACTGCCCTCTATGGAAGTAGTGTCACACTTGGCACAATTTACACATTTATCGATTTTTTAACACATATCTTTACACATGTCACTTGCCTCTCATTCTTTTTCTCACTTACACAAGGGCTCTATTTTTCCTAACATGATTCTACAGTTAACAGGGACTACATGTTCAGAATTTTACACAAATCAGATCACACACACATGTCACATTATTCCCACATTAGCATGCATTCGTTTTCACATTTCTCGCATGGAAAAATTCATATTTCACTATACAGTTGTCCAAACGACTTGAAATATTAACCACATGCTGAGCTCAGGTTTATGATTCGACATGAAAACTTTCAGATTTTTCTGACTCAAAATGAAGTTACAGAAAATTTAACATCAATTTCACATTACTATTCATAATGCAAATTTACGTGGAGTTGGACATAATCACAAATTTAACAGCTCACTGTCTGCACCCTAGCATGCATAGGGTCATAGAATTTATTCCCGAATTTACTGAGCAACATGCAATTTACTAGAAATTTAACATGACCTACGCATGATTTCTATTTCCCAAAATAGAAATCTCAGTAACCATACAAGCATGGGGAAAAAAATGTCAGAAACTCAGAACACAGACAGAATCATACATACATGGTCTAACAAATTTGGGCAGCAAAACTTTGCCATGGATCATTAGGGTCATGGTGAATATACATTGCCATTCATTTCGCATACACGTTAGATAGACGAATAAACTCAACTACCCACAAAATAAATGTTCATTCATTCTCCCATTCATCACATTAGCTAGTATATATAGCATATAAGAGTTACATTATATCCTCATCGCAAAACACGTCGAAATTAATCAAATATGCGAGGAAGAACAGCTCACTGTTCTGTCCTGAAGAACTTAACGGCGGTCTCTGGCCGTTCCAGGAGTGGACGGCCAGATCGCTGGATGCATACCAGGGATCTCGGCATCAAGGGCATTGACGCCAAGTTCTTGTCTGTGCAGAAACACATACCGAACTCCAAATGCAAAGGTGAAAGGGGGATCTAGGACACGAGGAAAAATACATAAAAATTATAAAACCCTACTTGACATCTACATGGACGGAGGGTGAGGGTTACTTGCCTCTGAAAAATACTCCAAAGGGATCTAAAATGGCAGTGAAGATCTCCTTGGGCAGTCCCAAGAAGCCTCCAATGACACCTTCCTCCGGGTTCTTAAATGATGTAGACACCAAAGCGAGATCGGGGAAGCCTTCCCTGATGCTCCAACTATCTCCCAGTCGTTGTAGATGGCTGGATGAAGCTCCAAATCCCCGGATCTAGGCTTGCAAAGTCAGGTCCTTCTCATAGAACTAGGGTTTGTCTTCTTCTCTTTGCAAAGAGCCAAGAGAGGGCTGAGGGTTGCAAGAAGGGTTTGTATATAGAGGAGGGGAAGCTCTCCTCTCACGCAGGTCGGACAAGAGGGCTTTCAGACCGTTGGAGACAGCTCCCCAATGGGTGAGCTAGCTTGCTCTTGGAATTCTGGGCTCTGCAACGCATGCAGGTCAGAGAAGTTGGCGTCCACATCGCTGGACGCTGGGGTTAGTGTTGGCATCCATATGATTGACGCCGACACCACATCGACGTCTGTTGATATTGATGCCAATCTGGCCTTCGGCCAGAACTCTAAAACATGCAGAAACCATACACAACTTACACCTATATAAGTGCCATATGTATACTATTACGTACACACTACCATTATATCCTTCATACATTATTTACATCTAATTTATACACATGCATGCAATAGTATACTAACTAGTACTTACGTAGATATTTACATATGTACATACACAACATGAATTATTTACATGCAATACAATAATGCAACAAAATTTGAGGGCCTTACAACCCCAATCTAGCTAAAATGATAAACTGACGCGTGTTTCTTGTGCAGTGGAGGGAGCTAGAGCGAGTGAGGAGGGCAACGGCGGGTGGTGCCTCCTCATCTAAAGCAGCAGAGAGTTCCCAGTCGGATCTGGAGGACCGACTGGCGGGCCGCAGTGAGGAGGGCCGAGGAAACACAAACTGAGCTGGCAGAACGGGTATGTAAGACATTGTCTTTAATTTAAAGATTTTTAAACATGGTATTGAGTTGAATTCTTTTGCAGGAGAGGGAGCTGAAGACCGCCACTGACTGCGCGTCCCAGCTTCAGGGACAGGTTGATGCCGCCATGAGCGAGAGGGACCGGCTGCGTATCCGGGCTGAGGCAGCGGAGCTACTGGTTGCAGAGACAATGCGGGAGCTGGCGACATTGCGGGTGCAGGGGTCGTCAGTGGACTAGACGGAGATGGTGAGGCTGCGTACCGAGGTGACGGCGCAACAGATTAGGATAGACGAGCTCCGGGGTCTAGTGACGACCCTAGGCCAGGCGGCTCGGAGTAGGAGTAGGACAGATGTGAGCGGGGCGAGCGGTGCCTCCGTTAGACAGTATCTAGCAGGTTCCTCCAGTCGTAGGAGGAACGAGGAGGAGGATAGACGCCGTCGGGGCGAAGCGAGCGCCTAGAGTGGTAGGGGTGGTGGAGAGATGCCACCACCTCCAGAGAGGCAAGAGGGATCCGGGGAGAGTGGTGGTGGACAGTGAGGAGCTTGTAAGCCACCTCCCCTTATCTTTGTACATATGATTTATCACTTAGTGGATCTTTTATGTTATGTCAATGCTTGTGAAATGAATGCTTTTTCAATTGACACGCGAGTGAGACGAGATCCGAACATGGGAGAGAGAGAGGACCGAATACAAGAGAGGGAGAGAACAAGAGTACCCCGAGATACACATATGTGCTTGCTTGAAAATTCCTTGTCCTTGTACACTTAACAAAAATAGGTCAGTTCTGTTCTTTGGCTCAGCCCCTTGCAGTAAGTAAAAAAATGATCTTATCTTCGTAATTGTCAAGGTGCTGAGTCTTATTCAAATATACGATAAATAAATGAAAACAATTCATGCAAAAGGAAAGTGATATATACAGACCATTTTTTGGGCTTTTCAAGATTTTCTATTTTTTTTATTTGATTTTTGGAATTTTTTGATTTGATTTTTTTGAATTTTGGGATTTTCTAATTTCTTTGGAATTTTCTATTTTTTTTATTTTGGAATTTTCTGATTTTTTTTATTTTTGAATTTTTTTTTGGATTTGGGATTTTCAAATTTTTTTTATTTTGAGATTTTCTATTTTTTTGTTTTGTTTTGATTTTTTTTTTTTGAATTTTGAGATTCCAAATAACGACATTCTCAGTACTTGAGTATCAATAATGAGTCTCACTTCTGCTCTTATGTTTATCAAATAGCTTCTAAGTGCAGTGTGCATTTGTTCTTGGCTTTTCTAAGGCCGCTTGCCCCTAGGTATTAATGTTCCAACATAGACCAGGTGCAGGGGTTCTCTAGCCGTCAACGAGGATAGGAAGACTTGGAATGAGGAAAGACTTGGTGTTGGGGTTGGGGTTACTGGCTTGTATGACTTGCCCAAGTATGTCACATGTGGAATCCGCCTGTTGTCTAGAGACTTTATGGCCATAGCTTTTCCTTGGGGGCATGCGTACGACCGGGCTCAAGGGCGTCCTGTGGGGAACTGTGTTGCCACTCTTTGACATGCCCTACTTTTGTCATTTTCTTTTCTTATATCATCATTCCATTATTTTTCCCTTTCTTTTGAATTGACCGTCCCTCTTTGAGACTTCATACACATGGTCTATACCTCCGCCATGTCTACAAGCTAGCATCCCTTTGCCCCTAGACCTTGTCCGAGTAAGAGGAGAATTGACCTTTGGTTCCCTACACTAGGGCTAGGCAGAAACACAATTAGCTAAGAGGAATTGACCTTAGGTTGTCGTGTTGTGTGTGGGACTGGACAAAGGAGTTATTTGACGACAAATGAAGAGGAGTGAGACACACGGCTACTAACACCATTTTGTAAACTAATGTCGTTATTGAAAATCTTTTATTAAGGGTAGAATCTTTTAAGGTACAGTCCATTCCACGGGTGAGAGAGCTCCTCACCATCGACATTGACTAGCCTATACGCATTCCCAGGGTACACTTCCTTAACAACATACGGCCCTTCCCAGTTTGCTTGCAATTTGGACCTTGGACCTCCAAGTTTTATGAAAATACGCTTCAAAACCATGTCTCCTTCTTGAAATTTTCCCTCAATTACTTTCTTTTGAAAAGATCTTGAGAGTCTATTTTGATATGAAAGCACATGATCGACCGCGGCCAAACATCGTTCGCCTAAGAGTTCTAGCTGTGAAAGTAACGCCTCCCGACGTTCGTCGGGATTAAGTTCTTTATCCAGCTGAACTCTTAGATCTCGTGTGGACATACCACCTTCATCCCATAAGTAAGTGAGAAAGGAGTTTGCCTAGTGGGCGTACAGATAGAGGTTCGGTAGGCCCACAAAGCCTCAATCAATTTCTCGGGCCAATCAGCAAACTTATGAGACTCACAAGTTTTCTTTAAAATTTTCAAAAGTGTTTTATTTGTGGCTTCAGCTTGGCCGTTGCCCTGCGGATAATACGGAGACGAATGATGCAAAGAAATGTTGAATCTCTTTCATAGGTCCTGAGGCTCCTATGATATAAACTGGGGTCCATTGTCGGTGATGAAGCCGCTTGGTACTCCGAACCACGAGATAATGTTCTTCATGATGAATCTGCACACGGTCGAGCCTTTGATTTCTGCAAACGCCTCAGCTTCGGCCCACTTGGTGAAGTACTCGGTGGCAGTAAGAATGAAAGATGTTTGTTTCACTTGAGCATTAGGATCACCAAGGGGCCCGATGATATCAAAAGCCCACATGGAGAAAGGCCAAGGGGAAGATAGTGGATGCAAAGAAGAGGATGGAGCATGAATCTTATCGGCATGGATCTGGCACATAACACACCTACGGACGTAGATGGCACAGTCTTCTTCTAGGGTTGGCCAGTAGTAGCCCTGTCTAAGAATCTTCTTAGCCAACATTTGGCTATTCACATGCCCACCACATTCACTTGAATGGGATCCTTCCACTACCTTCCAAGCTTCTTCATCTGACAAACACCTGAGGAGCATTCCATTTAGAGCGCGTCTGTACAGTACTTCACCAACAATGGTATACTTTAATGCCGCTCTACGGATGGTTCGCCTGTCCTCAGCTTCATCTTTCTCCGGGAAGGTACCGTCCTTGCAGTAATGCTCAATGTCATGGTACCATGGCCTCTCTTCTTCCATCATTTCTCCTAGTTCCACAAGCATTATCTCCTTTGCTTCTTTTCTCTCTGCCTTCAAAACTAAAGAGCTCCTGTGGTTAATGAACCAAGGGTCCTGAGTGGAGGGAGTCTCTAATCTCTGGACAGTGATTGTCTCAACACTACGGCTGAGAGGGAAGGAGAGAGACGAGGCCAGGGATGCCAGAGCATCGGCCAGGATGTTCTGAGAGTGAGGAGTATGAATGTAGATGAGCTGACGGAACTGCTTGGCTAGGAGTGTGACCAGATCTTGATAAGGCATGAGTTTAGGGTCACGAGTGCGGTAGGTAGAAAGGACCTGCCGAAGGACAAGTTGAGAGTCTCTTATGATCTTGAGATGACGTGCGCATAATAAATAGGCAAGCTTAAGACCAGCTATGAGAGCCTCATACTCAGAGACATTGTTGGTGGCAGGGAACTGGAGTTGGTAAGCAAGTGGAATGGTGATCCCTTGTGGGATGAGTAAGACATCACCTATGCCCCGTCCCCTACAATTGAGAGCTCCATCAAAGTGGAGTGACCAGAAGGGATCGCGAGAGATGAGTGACAGGTTTTTATCGAGGAAATCTTCTTGAACCGTGTCACTGTGAGGAAGAGGAAGGTGAGCAAGGTGCTCAGCAATGGCATACCCTTTTATAGCCTTTTGGACTATAAAGGTGATATCGAATTGAGACAGGAAGCTCTGCCAACGCGCCAGTCTGTCGGCGAGGATAGGCTTCTCCATGAGATACCTAATAGGGTCCATTCTAGAAATCAAACTCACCTTATGGGCTACGAAGTAGTGCTTCAATTTCTGCACTACCCATACTAGTGCTTCACATGTTTTCTCCATTATGGTGAGTTTGAGTTCGGAAGGATTGAAGAGCCTAGATTGGTAATAGACTGCCCTTTCTTTGCCAGACTCATCATGTTGTGCAAGGACAGCTCCTAGAGAGTCCTCAATTGTCGACAGATATAGGATCAAGGGTTTCCCAGGGACAGGCGCCTGCAGCACGGGCGGATTCATGAGATAACTCTTGAGTTCATCAAAGGCCTCTTGGCATTTGTCATTCCATTCAAATTTAGCTCCTCCTTTTAACAATTCATAGAAAGGACGACACCTTTGAGAGTGCTGAGATATAAATCTCCTTATGAACTATAGCCGACCAATCAAACCTCGAAGCTCAGATATGTTCTTGGGAGGAGGCATGTCATTTATAGCCTTGGCCTTATGTGGGTCTATCTAAATCCCCCGTTTGCTGACTATAAAACTCAAAAGTTTGCCTGAAGAAACCCCAAACATGCACTTCTTCGGATTCATTTTCAATTGATATTCTTGTGCGCGATGAAACACTTTGGCAAGCACGGAGGAGTGTTCTCTTCGGGTCCGAGACTTCACCACAATGTCATCCACGTAAACTTCAACATCAATATGAATCATATCGTGGAAGATAGCTAACATTGCCCTTTGATAAGTGGTGCCGACATTCTTTAATCTGAACGGCATGACCACATAACAATAAGTTCCCCAGGGCGTGGTGAAGGAGGTTTTCTCTTGGTCCTCCGGGGCTAGACGAATCTGATTATAACCTGAGTACCCATCCATGAATGATAGAGTTTCATACCCCTCGGTGTTATCAATCAGTACATCCAAGTGAGGTAATAGGAAATTGTCCTTTGGACATACCCTATTCAAACCCCAGAAATCTATGCAATCCATCGTTCTTCATCACCAGGACTATGTTCGCCACCCACAACGGGTAAAGGACTACACGGATAAACCTGGCTTTGTGTAGCTTATCAATCTCTTCCTTCATCTTCAGAGCAATGTGGGGGAGGAACCTCCTTAACTTCTGTTTAACGGCAACTGCCCCTGGCTTCAAGATTAACCTATGTTCCACCAACTCGGGGTCAATGCCGGGCATGTCGTCACAAGACCAGGCGAAGGAATCCTTGAACTCCCTCAACATCTCTATGAGCACCTCTTCTTCCTCAGGAGGGAGACCGGAAGCTATGGTCAATAGCCTAGGGTCATCTTCTGTTCCCACGTTTACCTCTTTGGTGGGTTCTTCTACTGCCGAGGTGGGCTCATCAAATCTTATCATGCCACTCGCATACATCTCGGCAGCGTCCTCCATTTCACAGTCCTCTTCATCCACCAGGTCATTCTCAGCTAAAATCTCATAAACACCAAATCCGTCATTTAGCCCTCCCTCCTCGTGCTGAGATTCTATGTCTAGGACTACGGCTTCATGGACGAACTCTTCGACAGCTAGGAGAGCGCCACACCTTTGCACCAGATCTAACAAATACCTACGGGGCATGCCACTACCTTTCTTCTTCCTAGACGAGGACGGGGACTTGCTAGATCCTACCCCTGAATCTAAACTAGGCTTAATGTAAGGCCCTCGAATTTCCGTCGCATTATTTGTATTTGTGTGTGTATATTTGTGCTTGTGTATGTATGTACATATTTACGTACGTATTAATTAGTACAAGTACGTGTGCATGTGCTTATATTAAGATGTAAATAATGCATGTACTGAATGGTGATAGTATGGATACTCTACCTTATACATATTGTATGTATATATGCATGGTATGCATGGTTTTCTGCATATTTTAGACTGCTGGCCGAAGGCCATCTTGGCGTCAACCCCTAGCCGTTTAGGTGGTGTCAGCGTCCAGGCATGGACGCCAACACTAATCCAGGCGTCCAGCGACATGGACGCCAATATCTCTGGCCTGCATGCGCAGCAGAGCTGCAAGCTTCTGAAACAAGAAAGCCAACTATTGGGGGACTGTCCCCAACGGCTCTGAAGGCTGTCAAGTCACCTGGTGAGTGGGAGAGAGGCTCTCCTTATGTCTGAACCCGAAATGGCCTCTTCCCACTCCTCTCTTCACCCTTGCAAGAGGAGAAAAGAGAGAGAAAAACCCTAGAGAGAAACTGAGAGAAACCCCACTTTGGAACCCAAAAATTTCCCCAACCTGAAGATTTTTCCGAAGATCTGCTACTTCAAGGAGGTTGCTGGATCGACGAGGAAGGCTTCCCCGACATCCCCCTGCTGTGGAGATCATCCAGGAGCCGGAGGAAGAAGATCTAGGAGGGAGTTCTACACTTTCTTGGGACTACCCAAGGAGGGCTTCACCAACACCCTAGATCCTTTGGAGAAATTTTAAAAGCAACTGACCTATCCATGATGTTCCCGTATGTGTCTAGGTCGTTTCTATTATTTTATGGATTTTCCTCGAGTCCTAGACCCTCCATTCACCCAAGTTTGAGAGCTCGGGTCTGTGTTTCTGCACAGACCTGCATTGACAGCAAGGTCAATGGACGCCGATATCATGCTTGGCGTCCATCGACCATGTCGCTGACCATGAGTCAGCGGCCAGAGACTTCCGCCAAGTTCCTCTGGACAGAACAGTGAACTGTTCTGCCCTTCCTTTACATAATTTCGGTATGGTTTCCGTAATGAGGATATATGGTAATCCTATACTCTATGTATATAGTCAATTGTGGTGTGTGGATGAGTGTGATGTGTGGTGGTGAATGTTGGAATATTGTACCCCTTAAACTTGTGAGCATGACTTGTTGAAAATCTTGCAAATCTATGTTTCATGATTAGGATTAGTCTGAATGCCTTGGTTTTGTCTGATCATGAAGATTAGTGGGTCAGTATATGTGTATGCAATTTTGTTAAATTATCCATGCTTGATATAAATTGCCAATAAATCCGGTTCGGTAAGTAAAAAGACATACAGATAGATTGTGATGATTAATCTATAGATGTATGATTTAGGGTAATCTTGTATTCTCAAATCATGCATATGTTATTAGCCTCTGTTAAAACAGTAAGTGGCAAATGCAAGATGTGTTAAACCCCATGTTAACTTAAGTTGTGAATAGTATGCTAAATAGGTGTTTTATTTACTGTAAATTCCATGTAAATTCCATTTAGCTCCTAAAAATCTGAAAAATTGAGTGGTATCTAGAACCCGAAATAGCATGTGGTTAAAATTTTAGGTCATTTGACCAGTATATAAGAAGTTATGTATTTTTCATGTGAAAGGCATAATCTATGTATGTTCTCGTAATGTGATTAGATAGTGCTTAAACCTAACTTGAATGGTGAAATTATTACTGTGGTTAAGCTCCTAAAATCGTAGTGCCATGTTAGGAAAAACAGAGATGTGCATGTGAGTGAGAAAGTAAATGAGATGAAAAGTGCTATGTGTAAAATCATGTGTAAATCAGTAAATGTGTAAAGTGTAACTGTGCCAATGTGACACTGCTTCCGTAGAGGGCAGTGGAGCTGTATCAGGGAAAAGTCCCCTGAGAAAGTTCAGTGTGTAAGTGACCCTAAGGGCATTAGGGGGAAATCCTGGAGGTGGACAAGTACCACTGGTTAGGGTGGAGACTTGTTCTCCGGTCTGCGCAGTCCAAGAGTCGCCATTGGAATGCCTAGATGGCGTCTATGTGTAATGTGATGTGTATATGTCCTTCTTTGGTGGTTTGGACTATGTGTCACGGCACCTAAAATGTGTAATGTGAAATGTGTATGTGTCCATGTGTAATGTGTAAGTGAACAATGTGAATGTGTATGTGCAAAAGTAACCATGTGAAAGAGAAAAGTGTAAAGAAAATGTGAAATTCTAATGTGAAAATATGTTGTTGAAATCCATGTGAGACAAATCTGAAACCATGTGAAATCAGTAAATTCATGTTGTTATTATCATGTGTATGTGTGCAAAAATGCCTAGAATCCATGTTAGGGATAATTAATGAGCACGTGTGCAAATAGCATGATCGGTTATTCACATGATTGTTTTAAGCGATATTGTAGCTCTCATGTATAGGTTTCAGCCATTAAACCATGTGAAACCAGCAACTTAAAGCAGTGTGAAAATGTCTATGTATGTGTTTAAAACCATGTAGGATCCATGCTAGTCGTGTTTTCCTTTCATGTATGCACAATGTTCATGTGGTAGCTCTCATGTCTCGGTTCTTTAAAGACAAAATTTCATGAGTAAATTGAATAGAGAGCATGTGATAGGTAAAGTTTTATTCTTAGAAATCTGAAAGCATGATCCATGTATAAACTTGTAAAACTTTCATGATAGGTTGAAACCTTCAAATGATTGCATGCCATGTGTTGTAAAGTTGAATGTGCATGTAGAAACCCCTATGACTTATACGTGTATGTTATGAGTAGTGTTTCTTGCTGAGTCTTGGACTCACTCCTTGCTTCGGCGTACAGGTGTAGTTGGTGACGTGGCACCTTTGGAGGAGACAGTGGAGACGGACTCCGAGCGCGGAGATTAGCTAGTTTGGAGCTTCTTGTGATTTGTGTATTTCATAGTATGTACTTTGAACATTGTATTAGATTATCATGAAAGAATGTATAAGTGTGGACATTATGTATTTTTATTTCAGCAATTTAAATTATGTGAACTTTTAGTTCCTTATTGTTAATTTCAAACTTCATGTATGTTAAATGTGGATGATGAATGAATGGAGACAGTTGTCTTTTACTTCCGCTACTCTGTTGTATATTCGCGTGTATCTCAGCTGTATGTATCATTTGGGTAAATGTCCCACTGTGAGGACTCTGCTATACCGACGTGGGTTGGTATAACCGTACCGGTATAATGAGGGCCGTCACAGAGATTGGTATCAGAGCGACCGGTTGAGATTGCACATGAAATTCTAAGTATGTCCACATGTGTAGAAAAACCACTAATAAGAAGTGAAAGATAGATAAGAAAATGGTTAGAAAACTTATAACCTAGCTCTAATGCTGGCTGAAATTTATTACAGCCATGGCTTCGAGAGGTAGGCGTGGTGGAGCGTCGGCCCGTGAGGACGAGCCGCGACGTGATGATCAGGCGGAGCAACAGGCCCCGACACCGCGAGGCCCTGTACTTCCCCCACCGCCGCCTGTGGACTACGGAGTATTCATGCAAGGTCTGGTGCAAGCCATGCAAACGCAGGCTCATACCCAGGCAGCACTCCAGGCCCAGTTGGAGGCCCAGGTAGAATAATGAAACAACCAAGTAGTTTGCTATTTAAATTGCATGATATTTTGTTTATTGTGTATTGTTACTATTTAATGTAGCAGGCTCAGGCACCAGCTCAGGACCATGGTGGACCATCCATCATGGAGCGATTCAAGAGGATGACCCCACCCTCTTTTAAGGGGGGAGAGTGATCCATTAATGGCAGAAAGCTGGTTGAGGGAGACGGAGAAAATCTTCGAGCCATCAGGTGCCCTGATGAGGATAAGGTGACATTAGCCACCTACATGCTACAGGTAGTGTTAATTTAATATGTTGTATGTTTGTTGAGTTATTAGATTGTTAGATGGAACTTATGAAGGTGTATTACAGGAGAGAGCGGATGTATGGTGGTCCTCCCTACTTCGTACACGCTTTGAGGACGGAGTAGTAGACGTGACTGGGACGCGTTCGTGAGGCTCTTTCGAGCCAAGTTCGTCCCAGAGCATATCCAGGACAAGATGGAGCAAGAATTTCTATCCCTGACGCAAGGCTCATGACCGTGCTGGAATACGAGGCAAGTTTTCTGAACTTTCTAAGTATGCACCGCATATCGTAGAGGATGAGCACAGGAAGACCAAGAAGTTCGTGATGGGACTCAAGCCATCACTGCGGACGAGACTCGTGGCGTTTGACCACCGCACGCTAGACGAGGCCCTCAGCGCTGCCTGCAGGCAGGAGGGAGAAATGGGAATATCTGGAGAAAAGAAGGCTTCACAGAAGAGACTGGCAGCGAATTCCAGCGGCAGGATAAGAAGAAAACGGTGTACCAGACACCGCAGAAACCAATGACAGTCAGCAACTCTCAGGTACCTTCTGTACGTTCCCCTGGTGTGAAGAAAGAGTGTCCCACTGCGGGAAGACACACGGTGGTTCCGAGTGTTGGTTAGTAGCGGGTAGATGCTTGAAGTGTGGGAGCAGCGACCACAAGATCAAAGAGTGCCCAAGACTTCAGCAAGGAGCTAGCGTGGAACGCCAGCACCAGCATAGCGGCAGCCGCGCCAGCTATAGGAAGACAGGAAGGCCTCGAGCCCCAGCTCGAGTGTTTGATTTAGCTCGCGAGGACGCCGAGCAGGCGGAGCATGTCCCGAAGGTACGGTTTTGCTTTTCGGTGTGCACGCTCGGGTTTTGTTTGATACGGGTGCTACTCACTCGTTCATTCCGAGCGGTTCGCTAGGCAGTTAGCCCTAGAGTCAGCATAGAGTCTAAAGAGTTAGAGGTTCCTTTGTCTGTGCACACCCCTGCGGGTACGGTATCGACTAGGAAGTGCATTCCGTCGTTACCTGTGTGCATTGAGGATAGATTCCTAGATGGGTGTTTCTTCTTGCTAAAGATGAAGGACTATGATTGTATTCTTGGTCTGGATTGGCTAGAGGAGCACTATGCGTTAGTGGATTGTCGTCGGAAGAGGATTGTTTTCCGCATTCCTGGTGAGGACGAGTTCTCTCATCCCTTGCCAAAGAACTTAGCGGGAAAGTTAGTTATCTCTGCCATGAAGGCGATGCGCATGGTGAACAAGGGTTGTGACGCATTTCTTGCCAGCGTTATGCTAGTACCCGATGCTAGTTCGTCACTGACTCTTGCAGAGATCGATGTGGTGCAGGAATTTCCAGATGTCTTTCCCGATGACTTGTCTGGATTGCCACCGGATAGGGAGATAGAGTTCACTATAGAGTTGCTTCCAGGCACCTCTCCTATCTCGAAGGCCCCATATCGGATGGCACCTGCAGAGTTAGCAGAGTTGAGGAAGCAATTGCAAGAATTGCTTGATAAGGGATTCATTCGCCCTAGTGTTTCCCCTTGGGGCGCACCTGTATTATCGTCAAGAAGAAAGACGGGTCACTTCGGTTGTGTATTGATTATAGGAAGTTGAACCAAGTGACTGTGAAGAACAGGTATCCCTTACCTCGGATTGATGATGTTTGACCAGTTGCGAGAGGCATCAGTCTTTCCAAGATTGACTTGCGATCTGGTTATCATCAGTTGAGATTCGGAGTGAGGATGTGTCCAAGACGGCATTTAGAACCCGTTATGGACATTATGAGTTTTTGGTTCTTCCTTTCGGATTGACCAACGCCCCTGCAGCGTTCATGGATCTCATGAACCGGGTGTTTAGTCCGTATTTAGATAGCTTTGTTGTTGTGTTCATTGATGACGTGTTGGTCTACTCTCCGGATGAGGCCACACATCGTCAGCATTGAGGTTAGTCTTAGAGGTTCTCCGTGAGCACAAGCTGTATGCGAAGTTCAGCAAGTGCGAGTTCTGGTTGCGCGAGGTTCACTTTCTCGGGCATGTTATCTCCGGGCTGGTGTAGCTGTTGATCCAGCAAAGGTCCAGGCAGTTATGGATTGGGAGGTTCCCAGGACCCCTTCGGAGATTCGTAGTTTCATTGGGTTAGCTGGTTACTATCGGCGATTCATTGAGGGTTTCTCATCCATCGCCGCGCCCCTTTGACAAAGCTGACCAGACCAGAAAGGGTGAGAAGTTCGTATGGTCTGAGGCATGTGAGCGTAGCTTTCAGCTATTGAAGGCTAAGCTTACTTCTGCTCGGTATTGGTATTGCCTAGTGGTCTAGAGGGCTTTGCCATCTATACGGATGCGTCTCGGATTGGTTAGGCTGTGTACTCATGCAGCGCGAGAAGGGTAGTGGCTTATGCTTCTCGTCAGTTGAAGGAGCATGAGAGAACTATCCGACTCATGACTTGGAGCTCGCAGCAATGGTTCATGCACTAAAGATCTGGAGGCACTATCTTTATGGTGTCAGATTTGAGTGTGTTTACCGACCACAAGAGCTTGAAGTATCTTTCCTCCCAAAAGGAATTAAACCTGAGGCAGAGAAGATGGATTGAGTTCTTGAAGGACTATGACTTCGACCTTCAGTATCACCTGGAAAGGCGAATGTCGTAGCGGATGCTCTTAGTAGAAAGAGGTCTTCGCTCCAGCAGGATTGGAAGATGTTGGAGGATGCAGCGTGCTCTATGACCGAGTTAGAGCCATCGCTGCTGTGTCAGGCTTTTGTAGCTCAGCTATCCCTTAGATCCTCAGTCTTGGATGAGGTGATTGAGCAGCAGAAACGACCCTAGATTGTTAGAGTTAGTGGGTAAGGCGGGCATTGCTCGTGATGAGGACGGTGTGATTAGATTTCAGCACCGTGTTTGTGTCCCTGATGTAGTAGATGTCCGTGAGCATGTGTTAGCGGAGGCTCATAGATCGCGATTCTCTATTCATCCGGGTAACACTAAGATGTATCAAGACCTGAAGAGATCATTTTGGTGGTCCGGCATGAAGAAGGATGTTGCGGATTATGTGTCTAGATGTCTAGTGTGTCAGCAAGTGAAAGCCGAGCGGCAGCGACCATCCGGCCTTATGCAGAGGATGGATATCCCAGTGTGGAGTGGGAAGCTGTCACTATGGACTCGTTCGGGTTTGCCTCGATCTAGAAGGGGCAATGACTCGATTTGGGTAGTTGTAGATAGATTCTCGAAGACTGCTCATTTCTTGCCTATGAAGAAGAAGCAGTCAGTAGAGAGTTTAGCTAGATTGTATGTTAGTAGTGTCATTAGATTGCATGGTGTGCCGAAGTCGATCATTTCGGATCGAGATCCGAGATTTACTTCGAGATTGTGGAAGGGTCTTCAGGATGCGTTAGGTTCGGAGCTTAAGCTCAGTTCGGCGTTTCATCCCCAGACCGATGGACAGTCCGAGAGGACTATCCAGACGCTCGAGGATATGTTGAGAGCGTGTGTTCTGGATTGGAAGGATGATTGGGAGCGTCATTTACCTCGTGGAGTTCGCATACAACAACAGCTTTCATGCTAGTATTGGTATGGCTCCATTCGAGGCGTTGTATGGTAGGCCCTGCAGATCTCCTTTATGTTGGGAGGAGACTGGTGATAGGCAGTTGATCGGACCGGAGTTAGTTCAGGAAACTTTGGATAAGATTCAGCTTATCAGGAAAAGGCTTGTTGCGGCACAGGATAGGCAGAAGAGTTATGCCGACAACAGAAGAAAGGATTTGGAGTTCGAGGTTGGCGATCATGTCTTCTTGAAGATATCGCCTACTCGAGGTGTTGTCAGATTTGGCAGGCATAGCAAGCTAAGCCCTAGATTCATTGGCCCATATGAGATTCTCAGACGTTTGGGCAGCGTGGCGTATGAGCTAGCATTACCCCAGCTTTGGCTAGCGTTCACCCTGTATTCCACGTATCTATGCTCAGGAAGTATGTCCGAGATCCGTCATGTGATTAGTCATGAGCCAGTGGAGATCTAGCCAGATCTTTCGTATGTCGAGCAACCAGTAGCCATTCTTGACCGGAAGGTTCAGCATCTCCGGAACAAGAGTATTGCGTCGGTGAAAGTTCTATGGCGAACTTCTCACGTGAGGAGGCTACGTGGGAGCTTGAGGATGCGATGAAGAAGAAGTATCCCTTTTGTTTGAGTAGTGTCGTTCTAACTTCGAGGACGAAGTTTCTTTAAGGGGGAGAGGGTGTAAGGCCCTCGAATTTCCGTCGCATTATTTGTATTTGTGTGTGTATATTGTGCTTGTGTATGTATGTACATATTACGTACGTATTAATAGTACAAGTACGTGTGCATGTGCTTATATTAAGATGTAAATAATGCATGTACTGAATGGTGATAGTATGGATACTCTACCTTATACATATTGTATGTATATATGCATGGTATGCATGGTTTTCTGCATATTTTAGACTTCTGGCCGAAGGCCATCTTGGCGTCAAACCCTAGCCGTTAGGTGGTGTCAGCGTCCAGGCATGGACGCCAACACTAATCCAGGCGTCCAGCGACATGGACGCCAATCTCTCTGGCCTGCATGCGCAGCAGAGCTGCAAGCTTCTGAAACAAGAAAGCCAACCATTGGGGGACTGTCCCCAACGGCTCTGAAGGCTGTCAAGTCACCTGGTGAGTGGGAGAGAGGCTCTCCTTATGTCTGAACCCGAAATGGCCTCTTCCCACTCCTCTCTTCACCCTTGCAAGAGGAGAAAAGAGAAGAAGAAAAAACCCTAGAGAGAAACTGAGAAAACCCCACTTTGGAACCCAAAAATCCCCAACCTGAAGATTTTTCCGGAGATCTGCTGCTCAAGGAGGTTGCTGGATCGACGAGGAAGGCTTCCCCGACATCCCCTGCTGTGGAGATCATCCAGGAGCCGGAGGAAGAAGATCTAGGAGGGAGTTCTGCACTTTCTTGGGACTGCCCAAGGAGGGCTTCACAACACCCTAGATCCTTTGGAGAATTTTTAAAAGGCAAGTGACCTATCCATGATGTTCCCGTATGTGTCTAGGTCGTTTCTATTATTTTTATGATTTTTCCTCGAGTCCTAGACCCTCCCATTCACCCAAGTTTGAGAGCTCGGGTCTGTGTTTCTGCACAGACCTGCATTGACGGCAAGGTCAATGGACGCCGATATCATGCTTGGCGTCCATCGACCATGTCGCTGACCATGAGTCAGCGGCCAGAGACTGCCGCCAAGTTCCTCTGGACAGAACAGTGAACTGTTCTGCCCTTCCTTACATTAATTTCGGTATGGTTTCCGTGATGAGGATATATGGTAATCCTATACTCTATGTATATAGTCAATTGTGGTGTGTGGATGAGTGTGATGTGTGGTGGTGAATGTTGGAATATTGTACCCTTAAACTTGTGAGCATGACTTGTTGAAATCTTGCAAATCCATTTCATGATTAGGATTAGTCTGAATGCCTTGGTTTTGTCTGATCATGAAGATTAGTGGGTCAGTATATGTGTATGCAATTTTGTTAAATTATCCATGCTTGTATAAATTGCCAATAAATCCGGTTCGGTAAGTAAAAAGACATACAAGATAGATTGTGATGATTAATCTATAGATGTATGATTTAGGGTAATCTTGTATTCTCAAATCATGCATATGTTAGTAGCCTCTGTTAAAACAGTAAGTGGCAAATTGCAAGATGTGTTAAACCCCATGTTAACTTAAGTTGTGAATAGCATGCTAAATAGGTGTTTTATTTTCTGTAAATTCCATTTAGCTCAGAAAAATCTAAAATTTGAGTGTATGATCTAGAACCCGAAAATAGCATGTGGTTAAAATTTCAGGTCATTTGGACCAGTATAAAGAAGTTATGTAATTTTCATGTGAAAGCAATAATCTATGTATGTTCTCGTAATGTGATTAGATAGTGCTTAAACCTAACTTGAATGGTGAAATTACTGTGTGTTAAGCTCCTGAAATCTGTAGTGCCATGTTAGGAAAAACAGAGATGTGCATGTGAGTGAGAAAGTAAATGAGATGAAAAGTGCTATGTGTAAAATCATGTGTAAATCGGTAAATGTGTAAAGTGTAACTGTGCCAATGTGACACTGCTTCCGTAGAGGGCAGTGGAGCTGTATCAGGGAAAAGTCCCCCTGAGAAAGTTCAGTGTGTAAGTGACCCTAAGGGCATTAGGGGAAAATCCTGGAGGTGGACAAGTACCACTGGTTAGGTGGAGACTTGTTCTCCCGGTCTGCGCAGTCCAAGAGTCGCCATTGGAATGCCTAGATGGCGTCTATGTGTAATGTGATGTGTATATGTCCTTCTTTGGTGGTTTGGACTATGTGTCGGCACCTAAAATGTGTAATGTGAAATGTGTAATGTGTATGTGTCCATGTGTAAATGTGTAAGTGAACAATGTGAATGTGTATGTGCAAAGTGTAACCATGTGAAAGAGAAAACTTGTGTAAAGAAAATGTGAAATTCTAAATGTGAAAATATGTTGTTGAAATCCATGTGAGACAAATCTGAAACCATGTGAAATCAGTAAATTCATGTTGTTATTATCATGTGTATGTGTGCAAAAATGCCTAGAATCCATGTTAGGGATAATTAATGAGCACGTGTGCAAATAGCATGATCGGTTATTCACATGATTTGTTTTAAGCGAATTGTAGCTCTCATGTATAGGTTTCAGCCATTAACCATGTGAAACCAGCAACTTAAAGCATGTGAAAATGTCTATGTATGTGTTTAAAACATGTAGGATCCATGCTAGTCGTGTTTTCCTTTCATGTATGCACAATGTTCATGTGGGTAGCTCTCATGTCTCGGTTCTTTAAAGACAAAATTTCATGAGTAAATGAATAGAGAGCATGTGATAGGTAAAGTTTTATTCTTAGAAATCTGAAAGCATGATCCATGTATAAACTTGTAAAACTTTCATGATAGGTTGAAACTTCAAATGATTGCATGCCATGTGTTGTAAATGTTGAATGTGCATGTAGAAACCTATGACTTATACGTGTATGTTATGAGTAGTGTTTCTTGCTGAGTCTTTGGACTCACCTTCTTCGGCGCGTACAGGTGTAGTTGGTGACGTGGCACCTTTGGAGGAGACAGTGGAGACGGACTCCGAGCGCGGAGATTAGCTAGTTTGGAGCTTCTTTGTGATTTGTGTATTTCATAGTATGTACTTTGAACATTGTATTAGAATTATCATGAAAAGAATGTATAAGTGTGGACATTATGTATTTTTATTTCAGCATTTAAATTATGTGAACTTTTAGTTCCTTATTGTTAGTTTCAAACTTCATGTATGTTAAATGTGGATGATGAATGAATGGAGACAGTTGTCTTTTACTTCCGCTACTCTGTTGTATATTCGCGTGTATCTCAGCTGTATGTATCGTTTGGGTAAATGTCCCACTGTGAGGACTCTTGCTATACCGACGTGGGTTGGTATAACCGTACCAGTATAATGAGGGCCGTCACACTTAATATTTACAGAAGGTTCGGGAGAGTTGTCCCGAGGTTTATTCGAAGGGAAAGAAATTGGTGCAGGCGGGCTGTAGGGGTCCTCCAATGGGTCTGGAGGAGAAGATGGGCCACCCGAGCTTGGGGTGCCCACCGCAGAGTCGAGGTGCAGGGGAACAGAAGGCCCCCCACCCAAATTGCCCAGAATGACCATGGCAGTCAACGGGCAAAGATCACGACTTAAGCAGAAAGAGGAGGAAGATGGGGATCGACGCCAAGTTGGAAGGGGATTGAATGACGGGGATTTCCGTCAAAATCAGGGGAACGTCGAGACGGGGATCGCCGTCCGAGAGTCGGGAGCAAGGGGTTGACGGGGATCGCCATCACAAGCAAGGGAACGCCGGGACGGGGATCACCGTCCAAGAGTCAGGAGCAAGGGGGCGACGGGGATCGCCGTCAAAAGCAAGGGAACGCTGGGACGGGGATCGCCGTCCGAGAGTCGGGAGCAAGGGGGTGACGGTGATCACCGTCAAAAGCAAGGGAACGCCGGGACGGGGATCGCCGTCTGAGAGTCGGGAGCAAGGGGGTGACGGGGATCTCCATCAAATGAGGAGACTTGAGCTTGAAGCAAGGAAGGAATGAGTGCTTTGGAAGGAGGGGAAGGACAGGGATCACCGTCTGATGAAGGAGGCAGGGAAAGATGGGATCGCCGTCCGAATGATGGGAATAAGGAAAAAGAGGAAGCATTATTATTATTTTTGAATTAAATGCAACATGTTAAAACTAAGAAAAGACATAAAATATCCTACATGAGAAGGCGTCGGGAGATAGACAAAATCGAGCCATTAAAGGAAAGGGGCGAAGAGAAGAAGAAGAAGGTGATTAATGCTTCAAAAGCGTCGGCGAGAGTTGTTGAAAGATGATGGGAGGGAAGGGGAATAACGGTGAATTATATTACAAGGATCGAAGACACAAATGATTAAAAGGCCGGGAACATCCTAGCCAGAACCTGGTTTTGGTTTACGATGCTCATGATTTCAAACTTTTCACCAAGTCCAAGCAATTGTCGCTTGGTGGTGATTGCTGATGCTGATTCTATCACTGCTGGAGGCTACGCCACACTGTCCTCGATGAACAAATGACTGATGGATGAAACAAGGTCTTCAAAGCCCTGCTCTCCTGCTTCTGCTTCTGATGGCGGAGTGTTGCTGCCCTCCTTGAATAAGAAACTCACTGTAGGGAATAAATCTTCAATATCTGAATCTACTGTCTTTCTCTCTGGCTTCCTTTTCTTGCTGGGCCGATGAGCCTCTAGGATTTGATATGCTGACATCGGTGCCTCATTCACTATGATGTTACACTCGGGTTGTATGGGCCTCTGACAAAGTGGTCATATAATGTCCAGGTAAGAGGTCGGGGGTCTGACTATGAAGTAGATGAGGATGTCGCCCATTCTGCGTATCCTAGACCATGCTTTGTAATTTCTTTGCAACAATGACGACCTGGTTCGCCCTTGGAGATGGGCTCCCAAACCTTTTCTATCTGATAGCCGATCCTGAACATGATATCCCAGCCTTTGGCATTGCTGACGTATGCTTTCTAATAGCTTGCCAGGATGGAGACACAATCGGGTGATTGGAGGAGAGAAAGTGTAAGCCCATGGGAATTTACATCAAGTACCGAGATGAGGGGCTTATTAGATGGCCAGAATGATGGCATGATCTTCTCTATAGCCTCCACAGTGTGAGTTGTTGCTGCACTTTTGACTTGACTATAAGCCTTGAAAGGGGAATTTCAAACACTGATGGGTTGTGGACGGACTGCCCTAACACCTCAATCCAAGGTCGGCCTAGGATAGCCTTGAAAGTAGGATCAATATCCAGCACATAGAAGTCCACTGTCATGACCAGCGGGCCTCGCTCAGCTTGTAGAGAGATGACTCCGTGGCAAGCTCGCCAGGAATTGTCATACGCAGCTATGGTTGTAGGAGTAGGCTGCAATTGGCATTCGGGAATGTTGCAGGCTCTTAAAGTGCTCAACGGACACACATTAATGGAAGCCCCTGTATCTACCAAATCAGCGTCAATGGCCACTTTATTTATAGTCAGAGTTACAAATAAAGGCATTTTTCTAGCCTCAGGAGGAGCTAGTTCGCCTTCTGTGAAGGTGATTGTAGGCCCTTTGTTCACGATGGATAAAGACTGAAGGTAGTAGTAGATTATCCGGATTCATATCTTCATTCACCATGACCCTTTGCAGAAAGACCCTCAGTGCATCTGTGGTGAGTCTGAGACCTCTTGATCAGTTCTAGGATTGATATTTTGTGGAGTCTGATCCAAATGCTTCAATATATCATATTGGGTCCCTAGGATCGGATCTATCTCCTCAATGTCTTGTTGCTGCTGCTGCTAGTGGGAGGGTTGGGTCGTGTTGACCTGGCATAGATACAGATGCATTTGGGTACATCCGTTGGAACATACGCCCGCTCCGAGGGCAAGATTGTGGTGTAGTGGAGGTGACGTGGTGTCGAGGATGGAAGGGTTGGCTATTATGGGTGCTGGTGCAGGGGAGAAAGGATGTTAAGGGAGCTGCAGTGATGGGGGATATGATGGGTGTGTTGTAGAGTGGGGAGGTGATAGTGGCGACGGTGGGTGTCCGGGAGTAGGCATAGTGGAGGTAGGTGTGATGGAGGCAGGTGTATGGAGGTAGGGGTGGTATGTGGAGATAGCCAGAAGCTGGCCTACTTCGTTCTCATCGTCGTAGGCCACGCGTCTGCTGGTGGTGTGTGTGAATGACGGGTTAACTTGAGCGGGTGGAGGAAGTGGTGGAGCAGGTTGGAGGCTCAGAGCGGGCTGAGTTGAGGCATGGGATTCGAATTATGCCAGGTCATTTTACGGTTGTGGGTGTTGCTTGCTGTTGCTGGTGGAACTGTTGGGAAAGGCTGCGGGAAGGTTGTTATTATGTTTGTGGCTGCTGTCGCCTCTGCTGCTGTTGTTGCTGTCTTTGACCCTGTTGGTCCCTCATTGTTTGGATCAACATCTTCATTTTTGCCTAATCGATCTGATTCTGTTCATGAAGACATATATAATGCCGGGATTGGAAACAGTTCGACACATTGTGGCCCGGATGGCGATGGTACACACAGTACTTTGTCTGATCCGCTGCCATGTTCCAATTGGTTTTTCCAGAGGGAGTCTAAGGCATTGAGAGACATAAGGGCTGCAAAGATGTCAGCCAAGGTCTCTAGAAGAGGGGGATATGAGCTCTCTTGGGACCTTTCTGGGATGGAGGGACTTGATGTACTGGCACTGGTCTTGCTAGAGGGTTCTGGCCCCTGAGGAGGCAGCTGCCTATTGTTGTTCCATGGTTGCTGGGGTTGCTTAGTATAGGAGGCCTACCTACTGGGCCTTGGGGGTATCACTGCACTACTTGTTCATTAGTTTGGATCTCCCCAGTAACTGGACCCTTAGCTTCTTAGGGTAACGAGATTTTGGTGGTCTCAAACATGGAATGGATAGGCGAGTCTTGAGTTGTGTGTGGATGAATCGGGCTCGACTATACAACTGGTGCATGGTGGTGATGTCATTCATAGCTAGGATGGCTCGGTAGGTTGGAGTGGCATTCGAGATCAGCAGCTTAACCTTTTCCTCCTCGGGCATCGGGCAGCAGACTTTTGCAGCAAGGGTGTCACGCCCCAACGCGGAATATCGGAGCCCGAAGGCAGTTGCAAGAAAAGGTAATGAGCGTATACTAGACATCAAACCATTGCACACTGAATAATACTAAAGCAAATCTTTCTCATTAATAATTTTCCAAAGTCTAGTTACAACCACTAATATCAGAGCCATTCTACAGGCCAATTATATTGCAGTAAAAGGAAATAACTAACTACAACTCTAAGATAACATAATGACTCAAGGGTACTCCGGCTTCACTCTGGGTCATTCCCTTCCTCGTGAGTGTATGTGTCATCCTCGGTCTCACCTGAGAACACAACATCAAATAACGTAGGTGAGCGATAACGCCCAGTAGGACTTAAGTCTCAGGCTCAAGCAGACTTAAATAATAGTGCATTAATGGCAGAGTACTAAAGATAGAGAGAGTTATGTAAAGTCGAGAAAGTAAGAGCACAAGTAACATGGTTCAAATAGCAGATGAATCAAGTATAGTACAACGAATAAGATCGAGTCATGATATAAAGCAACACAACAACACGATGGCAAATAACGTCAACATCAAGCAATAACAAGCAACATGTATAGCAAGGAGAGAGAAAGTAGTTGGCCATATAGAGAGTAAATTACACCTTGATTGATTTTCTTATCAATCGAAATAGTCTGGCACTTTTGATTAACTTTCGTCAATCGAGATACTAATTACACTTTGGTTATCCGAAGATAGCCGGGAGAGAGTATAACACTTGTTTGTCAAAAGACAACGAGAGAATATAGCACTTTGTGTTGATTGTCTTAGATTAATCTTGATAGTATGACACTGGATGTAATGCCAACATCCTGATCATTTAACCTCACGGGCAAATGGCACACTTTCGGGCTCTCCCTCCCAGGACCTAATCGGGCCCTATTGCGCTGGCATTGGTTTATATTGTTTTCTTTAGACAATCATTAATGGCCAATTTGAGAGTACCAAGAAATAGATAAGAGCACTAGATGAATAGATGAGATAGTAGAGTGAACGTGAATAGGTGAGAGCTAGTGGACAATTGCACGTAACACGACGAGTAAACAGGCGATAGTAACAGTTTGCACAACACGCGTACGTCGTATTGGCAGTCAGGTGGAATTCATGATCTTCTCGCTGGCCATGTTATGCACAAGCCCAGAGGTCCAGACGTGATTCAAGGTAGAGCGAACTTCTAATACCCGTTAGATCATATTGATCCCTAAAGGGTAATGGGTGTTGGGGTACAACGGATCGTCGACCATTGTGGGAATCCATGATCAGAGGAGACTTACGGAGGCCTTGTGCAAGGGTTCAACTGTCCGGCGAATGGATATCCGACGGAGAGTTCACCACAAGTCAAGAAAAGTTGTGTATTAAAATAGGTGCTCGACGTTCTAGAGGAATTCTAGGACAGTGGAGCGTCGATATCGGAAATAAAGAACGCAAGAAATGTTTACAAGTCCTTTAAAATAGGGCAATTAATGTACTTATTCAATAAATTACCAGGTACATTGTGAGATATTTTCTGCAAGATTTCAGCCATAAATGGATGGTTTATGTGTGTGCAAGTGCAAGAAACATAGATAGAATAAAGTCGTGAAATATGTATTTTAGAACATTAATATAGCTCCATTTTAGGCAAGGGTTTACTGGGGGTATAACGGTAACATGCCGTAAGAATTATTTAGAAGTGATAGAAATACTTTTATGGGTTTTTCACCAAAATTCTTGTGAGGCGACATAGGGCTGTAAGGGTGGCGACATGTGCCAGGCAGAAACACGACAGAGTCTTGTACAGGTCGCAACAGGGCCTGCAAATCGGGTACTGGGAACGCGACGGCAAACCTGTCGCCTTCGTGTCGCAAAGGGTGGGCTATCGTATTCAGACCCCAGAAAGCGACATGTTGAGGCATCGCCTTCTGGTTGTCTGCGCCTGACTCTGACAGGAGTCAGACCAGACATTGGATTGCGGACCAGGGATTTCAATTTTTGATACAGGGTTGTTCAGAAATCTATAACTAATTATATACACGATAAAAATCATGAAATTAGGGGCAAATGAAACTAGACATGCGAGAGTACTTCCAGTAAATAGGAATTCGAGAGAGGAGTATGGTTTGGATAGGGTTTGAGATGAACAAGAACAAGTAACATAGAACATAACACAGGGAGCAAGATGGATTTAATTCGAGTAGTAACATGCTCAACAGAAATTAGGGCTTTCAGGGTCAAAAGATCCCTAACCAGATCAAGTATTTACAATAAAAATTTCACAGCATGGGATCAAGTATACGAGGAGATAGGATTTAACATGATGTCTCGGGGTTATCATGTTTGCAGAACTTCAAAATTTAAGAACAAAAGATAAGTGGATGGAAAAATTATTAAACTTGAGGGTTTTTTCAAGAGGGTAGGAAGAACCTACAGAAAACGTTTCATGGTTTGCTGTGAGAATGCCTACCTTGGAGTTATTTGTCTTTAGGGTTGAAACTCCCAACAACGAGGAAGAAGCTTCAAGAAACACCTTCTTCACACGATATCCTCTCCTCCTTGACCTCTTCCCCACGTCCAGCAACCTTTTGGCAATGAGCTAGGTCGGCCAAGAGGGTTTATGAGGTGTATTTATGCATGCATGAATTCCTATTCCTATTTCTACTCGAATTCCTCTAAATTCTGAGATTTCCTAACTCTAACCTTCCTTCCTTGCTTTCCAATCCCATATTTAGGCTAGGAAGAGATCTAAAATTCGTGCTAAACCATATGGGGTAGGTTTAGGAATCCAATTCCAACTCTAACTTCCTATTTAATGCATTAACTACCCCTTTCTATTTAGGTAATAATTTAGTTACGAATTTAGGGTATTTTCCTATTATTCTCCCTTTGTAAATCATATTTTTGACCCAATAAATTCTAGAGGATCCATTAAGCAAAGCACATTACTCTTTCCATTTAATGGGTTTTATTTAATGCTCTTTTCATTTAAATATCCATTTAGCTAGGTTTTAAATTCTTTATTTAAATTTTTATTTTCTTAAATTTCAGGTTGCTACAAAGGGAACACCAGCTGTCAGCGTAGACTGAGAACTCCTCATCAGTTTCATCTTTTCGGCCACTAAATCAACAAATGAATATTCGGGTCCAACCCGATCTTGAAATTGCTGTAAGAACCTCCTGTGAAACTTGGAAAGCCTCGGCCTCCTCGGGTGGTAGAGAGTAAACCATTCAAGAGCTGGACCATCTAAGGATTTTCGGAATAGATATGCCATGAGGTGGCGATCGTATTTGTGCAGAGCAACTCATAAACAAAATCCTTCAGATGAACGTAGGGGTCACCTACCCCAGAGTATCGCCTATAGACCGGGAGCTCTGACTGGGGCGGAACTCGAAGATGCTGGAAGGAGGGGAGTGGAATATCGGCAACCTTCCGGGGGTCCAGCTGCCTTCGGAGGTCCATGAAGTTCCCTTTTCATTGTTGTCCACTCCGCAGGAAGTCGGAGGGGGACGTGGCGTGGTGAGTTGGAATAAGGGAACGGGACTTCTCGAAAGAATAGGACCTGTCGCGGGATAGGGGAACAGGTTTGGTCCTGTAGAGTGAGGAAACTGGAGGGGATCGGGGCCGAACATCTTGTGCCGGAAGGTAGCTAGGCTCGGAGAAATGGATAGCTCTAGGACGGAGGGGTGTAGGATAAGCCACGGTGGAGGGTACATGTGGTGCCGAAGCAACAGGAGCCGAGGAGGCCGCCTGCTGGGCAGAACCACGAGGGATCGGAGACAAGGGATGCTTGCCTTTAGCAGTGGCCTGAAATTCACGGACTTGATCTGGGGTTAGATGTGGGAGAAGTTGACTAAATTGGGAATGGGGGTCATCTGCCCCTGGAGGAGAAGGTGTGTGGGATTGACTCCCGATGGTGAGAGGGGGCTAGATGTGTCCGGAGAGGACGGTCGCAGCAGGTTGGCCATATCCTCTAAAAGCCCAATAGCCAAGACATCATCGGAAAGGACCTAGAATTGGTCCATGTCGAACAAAGGATTGTGAATAATACAAGGACGGAGAGACCGACTCGATCTACCTAAACAATGATGCATGCACCACCCCTAAGCAACTAGGGGAGATGATACTAACACGCAGACAAAAAAAACTAGGCTCTACCACAACAAGAAGGACTGTGAGAGGAGAAGGGATGTAGCAGAGCACTCAAGTTATCATGATTAACACGCAAAATTTTGAAATATGAACTTAACCTTTAGTTGGATTTGATTAAGGGAATGTCACTCGGTTAAGTGGGACCCTAGTAGGTATGGACTCAAGTCCTCCGGTGCAACTAAGGATGGCACATGCTCACACGCGGGGGATGGCTCAAACTAGGGGTACAACGGGTACAACCGGCCCGGTGAACCGCAACGTGCGTACGGTCACGAGGGCTTTCGGAGGTCCTCGGAGGGCGGCCCGAGTCAACCCACGAGTGCTCGCGGGTGAGAGGGCTCACTCAACCAAGGGGGGCAAACCTACACAATGGGAATAGTAGTGTATGCACAGGCCTAAGCGCCCAAAATGTATGCAACGTCTAATTAATGACAAAACAGGGTGACTAACAGGTCTCGGGCGAAGTCACGGCGGCCAGATACACCGCGACCCTATCGCGACAGAGAGTCCTGTCGTGATAGTAACAGGGTCTTGAGAACCGTGATCAGTCGCAAATGCAGGACACACAGACTAACCTACTACACAACACAAGCATGGAACAACCAACTTAGCCTAGTAGAGATCATAGATCAGACAGAAACCAACACATGGATCAAAGCATTAACAAACAAGTACATACATGTAGTCGCAACATCTACCCACAGTGCGATCTCTTCGCGTCCCCACGATCTGCCACGACAGAGCCCGAAATCTTACAATGGAAGGAAAAGGAAAAACTTGAACCCTAGCAGAATTCTAACACCCAGAAACATGAGAATACATGACATAGAAGTATAGAGGAGACATACATGAACTTACAGTAGCGGAATAAAGCAGATAGAAGAGGTGAAGCACTGTCCTGATGTCGCGTCCCCTCCGAAGGTCGCGACGAGATCGCGTCACCATGACATGCCGTGACTTTAACAGAGAGCAGAAATGCAGAAAAGCAAAACAACAACAACCTAATAGGGTTCTAAGAAGACATTTAAACAAAGGAACATGGCAAGCAAGCAGACTAGACTCAAAAGGGCAGCATTGAAGGTCCCACCATGATCAGAGCAAGGAAAAGAAATAAAGAGAAAGAAAGAGCAGAGCAGTAATGAAGAAGAAAGGCAAGAGCAACAAAGAATGTATCCTACTTGTTCTATTTACAGCTTTGTTTCTTTTTAGGTGTTAGTCTGACTTGCCGTGGTTTCATCCTAAATGTCGAGGATGACATTTCTTTTTAGGTGTTAGTAATGTAATAGTACGGTCGTTCGGATCCGAGTTTATCGGGCCTATGTGTAGTGCTCTTGACTAAGAGATGGTCAATGGGCGATTTTCATGGTTTGTGTGCACAGGGTGAGCAGTGTGGGCCGGATATGCCAGCCCATTTGCACTACTGGTTCACTGTTTTGAATCGCGGTGGAAGTAGGAGACGAAATTTGAACACGTCGGCCTTGCTGGACGCGATTCAGTGACTGCCTCTGTGACATGTGGTGCAGGTTCCTGTATGGCGTCTAACAAGGGGAACGCGTTTAAAAGGTTTAAACGCGGCTTCTGCCCTGGACGCAATTTTGATTAGTATGATAAAAGCTTTGTTTCATCCAGATAGAGCAGAGGAGGCTCTGTCCGGCGCAAAGGAGATGCTGTGAAGCTTCTCCGGCGAGGATTTCTGGTGATTTTGGCTTCTGGTGCTCCGTGCGGCGCGGGAACCACACGAGGACGATGCTTGGAGCGTGGGTGTGCCGTTGGCGAGGAGGTTTTGGCGTTTTCTTCTGGTAGGGAGACTTCCTACCTTGGTTTTATGGTTTTAAAGCATGAATGGATTGGGGATTAAGGGATAGATCATGTATGGGTAGTTTGCCTTGTTAGGTTTAATCTGTATATGGTTTTAATGGGTTGAATGATGTGTTTTGTTGTGGGTTTTCCCATGGGGAAAAGTGGGTTCAGTCTGTGAGTTGAGCTCACAGACGAACTGGAGTCGCGTCGGGTGTCCCCGCCATGATTTGTTGAACGCGTCGTATCGCGACGACGCGTTCAACTTTCCGATGTGTCTGTTAAGTCGGTTGTCTGGTCGCGACCTTGTGGTCTGTCATGTTAGTGTTAAACGCGGCGACAAGGTCGGACGCGACTATGGGTTGACCGAAGGTTTGACCGGTTTGGGTCTAGTGGCGTCGTGTCGGGCCAACGCGACTTGGTTGCGTCGCAAAGGCTTGTCGCGATAGCCTTTTGAATAATGTCCGGAAGGGCCAACGCGATCTTGTCGCTCCGGTTGGCCCTAGCACGGTAAGGATTGGAATAGCATCCTGGCAGGTCGACGCGATTTGAGAGGTGTCGCCTGTATTCGATGCAGTTTGGTCTCCAAAGGGAATGTTGTGTGTTGGGCAGTGAAGGTCTGGTGTAGACCTAGCCCGGGTGTGTGGTTGTTCTTTAAAGATTATTGTAATACGTATTAAGTGGTCTGCATTGCCAAGGAGGTCACAGAGTGACCAATGATAGGCAAGGTTGTGTTCCGATATGGTTAATGTGTATAAGTCTAATGTGTGGTTTTGGCGGTCATGTGATGACCCCGTTAATGAGTGATTGTGTGTAGGATGGCTTGAGGGTCACAGGGTGACCAATGATAAGCCATTCCTTACACTTGTGTATCGTGGGTTGTACATAAAGGTGGTATAAGTATGTATACCGTGCTTTGTGTGCTTACTGAGTCTGGTGGTTTGGAGCCTAATCCGGAATACCTCTTCAGTCAGGTACCCTAGCACTGGGTGCTTAGGGCATGTCCCGGTACGTGTGTACCTCAGAGGTTTGAGTCGTCTTCCTGGACACCCTCACGCTAGAGTTTGAGTTGCACGTTCGGCTGAGGGAAAGACAACTGTGGGCAGGGACTTGTGTTTGTGGGTGTGCAGTCACATGTAGCACGCTCGTGGTTGGGGGTACGGACACCAGTAGACGTACTGGTCCCCAGCTAGTCCTATTCCAGTGCCTCACTTTAGGGTTCTCGGTCGGAGTCCCTAAAGGTGTCAGGCTTGGGCCTGTGGGGTGTGTGACCTAAAGGTTGTGGTGGTTAGTTAGTCTCCACTGTTCTCTGCTTGTTGTTGTGGAACGACAGTTGGACCTTCCATCCGTGACTATGAGACTAAGAGGTAGTTCTCGTGCTTTGTTGTCCGGGTTGGATACTGGCATCATGAACCAGTAGTCTGTTCTCATATGGTGGCGTCGTCTCCGTACCGACTCGTGTTTGACCACAGGTTGTGATTTGTGTGTGAACCACTGGTTAAGGTTATAATCGTGAAACCGTTAACCATTGTGGTGTGCCCTGGAGGTGGCACAGTTTTGTGGTTCAATGTTGTACCTCGTGGTAGCAGGTACATGTACCCCTCGTGGGTAGAGTTGTGTTGTGGTACGTGAGTCTGACCTCAGCTGGTGTTGAGGTGAGACCGTGCGTACTGTGGAGGTCTTGTGGTGTGACTCTCCACATGTTGTGTGTTATTTATACTCGTACCGTGTATTTCTAGTTATGGTTTAGTTTACGGGTGTTGCTGGTTGCCGCCAATCCTGATGCTTCGTGTGTGTGGTTAGCCTATGAGACCATAGCCTAGGCAGTGGTTTGACGATGAGGCTTGTGGTCGAGGTGTTTTAGTTGAAGGGTGGACCAGCGATGTGTGTTTCCCTTTACTTTTCAAGGACCAGGGTTTAGCCGGTGTGTTTATGATTAGTTGTAGTTTAACATGCTTGTGTGTGCATGTTATATTTCAGCAACCGGTGTTGCTAGTGAGATCCTTCGGGGTTGAGGTCTCTTGTGGAGTTGTGTTTTTGTTGTGGGAGGTCCCTACTGAGCCGGTGACTTGTTGAGGCTCACTCCCTTACAGTCTGTTTCAGGTGTTGGCCGACTTAGCAGGCGTTGGCTGACTTCAACATGGTTTACGCAGAGTAGTGTATACTTGTACCACCAGCAACTACACAAACCACAGGGAGGGGAGCATGGGGAAAGCTTCTAGATCATGAAATGACATAAAAGGGCTCCCAATCACCAGGATTGGTAAGGCACAAGAAATCCCTAACAGAAAAGAAGAACCGAACCCACGAATGGGCCTTCTCGAAGCCACGGTCGCCTCCTCCTCGCTCCTCGCTGACACTCCCGCTCCGCACACAAGCCGCCGGCCACTCCACCAAGCTCCAAACACTAGAGAACAAGGGGAAGGAGGCTTCCCACCTCGGAGAGGAGGAAGGGAAGGAAAAAGGGAAAAGAAGGAAGAAGGGGCGCCGGCCAAGGCTTTTAGCCTTTGGCCCCCAAAACACGACGGGGCGGGGCGTCGCGTTACCACTATTAACGTGACGGCCGTCCACACAGCGACCAGAATGCGCCCCCAAGGGACGCCGCGACAACCAGACAGGTCTGTCTGCCACGCCTACCACTCTGACAGGCGTCAGACGACCAAAAAGTGGAAAGCAGTCATGACCCGTTGACTGGGCGCGACACCAAGACGCAGCAGAGACACAAGGCACAACAATAACGCGACGCAGGCACTGGTCATAACACGGATGACTGTCGCGACAGGCACCTCCGTCATGACACTAACGCGTCGCCTAGGCCCGACGTGTTAGTGTCCAGTCATCCAACATGCATCAGAAGAACCCGAAAAGCCCGAGATGTTACACCCACTGATGGCCCTGGTGGCCCAGATTCCTCCACAGATGGCCCTGGCGGCCCTGATTCCTCAAGAGATGGCCTGAATGGCCCTGTAACATTCTCTGCTGGCAGATCTGGTTTAGGAGGCCCTGATGGCCTAGCATCATCTTCTGGAGCTGATTCAGATGGAACATGAGGGGCTGGAGCAGATAAGCGCACCCTCATAAGATCTCCCAGGTCTGTGACCAATGTCTTCAAGCTCCCTAATTCATTTCTTATTTCCTGGAGCTCAGATTTGACTGCTCCAATATCTTTGGCTTCAGTGCTCTGACTGAGAAATATCGAGATTACATCATATTGGCACAAGATCTCTTCTTGAGCATTCAGTCTAGCAATGACTGGCTCCAAATGCGCATGAATCTTCTTCTTCCTGGATCTATGGTGTGCCTTCCTGGTGAGCATGTGTAACGACCCTCCTTATACCGGTACGATTATACCAATCCACATCGATAAAAAGGGCGTCATTACAGTGGGACATTTACCCAACGCTACACAATAGGTCGAGATGTACATAAATAACAAAAGAGTAAAATGGAAATAAAAGAGAAGTCTTATTCCATCATCATTCACATAATTCCACAGTCTATATAGCAATAAAAGAAATAATAAATGTCAACATTATTATAAGTCCATATGAATACATTGTTCACATACTATGAAAAAAAAGTGTAAACAACACAACGATCTCCACAAGTAGCTACTCCTCTCGTTGGGAGTCGCTCCTCACTATGTCCTCCTTAAATGCGGAAGTACCTGTCTCACCTGTATGTTAAAGCAAGTATGAGTCTTCCAAAAAGAAAGACCCAGCAAGCAACTTAAAGGTACATCCTTATACATATCACATACATAGGCTAGTCTTTTAAACAATAAAAGAATTACATGGCACATGCTTCATGACAATTAAGCATAATTAACCTACACATGCTTTCTACACATAATATGTAACATGATTCATGGTTTCAATTTCTATTCATATCATTTCACAACTCTACACAATTTGATCATGGAATTATGCACAAAGTAATTAACAATCCTAGCATGATATCTAATCATTTTAACGTGCTTTTAAAACAATATACACATCTTTAGCTTGCTGTTTTAACATGAATAATTCTCATTTACATGGTTTCACATCTTTTCACATGCTATCACATTCACATAACACTAACACATGTTCACATTGCACATATTCACATTTTCCACGCTTTTACACTTTATTGTTGTGACACATAGTTCGAACCACCATAAAGAAGGACACACATTCACATAACACATACCCGTCACCTAGGCAATATAGTGACGAATCTTGGTAACTATGCAGAACCAGGAGAAGCCCTCTCCACCCTACCCAGTGGTACTTGTCCACCTCCAGGATTTCATCCTGATGCCCATAGGATATCACATACACAATGAGACTTTCCATAGAGACTTTTCTACAGTACGGATTCACAGCCTTCTATGGTAGCAGTGTCAATCTCGGCCCATATTACACATTAACACTTAATCACATGGCTTCATTCACTTACATGCACTCTTTAACTCATTCACATGCACTTTAAACAAATACACATGCTTCAATTTATAAAACTCAGAATGACTATTCCACAGTGTTAAATTAAACATAACAGTGCCCTAACATGCTGAAATTCTTTTGAAATTATATGATTTAAACTAAACACACTTATCATGGCTTAAATATTCTTTTAAGAGACTAACAATACTCACGGTTTTCAAAACAGTATCAAATGTTTATCACAACCTTCATATAGGTAATATATCACATGTCTAATTTTTTAGATTTTTCGCAACAGTAAAACTAATTTTAACAATTTAAACAGATTTCATGCATATTTCAGTGAAATATTCACCTAACATGTTAGACAGTAAAGCAGTCAGTTCTAATTGGTCCAAAACATGTGAACAGTCACTATAAGATCATGGAAATTTTCAGTGACATTAACATGTAGTAAAACTAATTTTTCAGAATTAAACATAGTCCTAACATGCTTATTTCATCAATACAGAATTTATATTAAATATAATCATGTTCATAAAATTGACAGAACCTCACGATATGACCTACAGACCATACCTGGCCAATTACAATTTTTACAGCATGCACAGACCTCCAAACAGTTGAAAATCACAGTACAGAGATCAACATATAGTTCTGCAGAAAATAGATGAACTTGACGGCAAGGGCCTTGCCGCCAACCAGGGTTAACGGTAGGGCTGCCAACGGGTCAGAGTCGGAATCGGAAATGGGTGTTTCTGCTTCCGCTTCCTATAAGAAATTTCGGAGTCGGAATCGGAAACGGAAAAGGGTGTTTCCGCTTCCGCATCCATTTCCGCTTTCTATCGGAAAATCGAAAATGGAAACGAAAACAAAACGGAAACTTCGGATGTAACAACATCTATACAATTAGAATTTATTTATAAATTTACAAGTACATTAATTATTAAAATTATGAATAATTTGAAATGTAAATTTAATAATCTTTTCTACCGTATCTTCTCCATCATGTACATTATAATGACCCTTACTAAATGAAGTATAACAAGATCAAATTAGTATGATAAAATCATATAGTTATATATAATGGTTGAGTAATAGATAATCAATATATGTAGATATAAATAGAAAAACTAATTGGGGGTACTTGTCGGAGGGTGTTACTTTTTTCCTCGTCCCTATCAGAATACTAGAAGACGTAGAGTCCTTAATTTTTTGCCTGGTTTAATTTGGAGTCCTTACTTTTGAGACGTCACCATTTACGACCCTCGATTCACAAGTTCCATCTCTTTTGCATCCATTTCTTTTTTCCATTCTCGTCTTATCTTTCCGTCCTTTCGAATGCAATGCAGTGACATGTCAGCATTTCTATCTGCCTCCGCCATCCATGGAAGTTGGACTTACATAACGTGTATCGCACTTACATAACGTGTGTTTCGCACTTACAGCAATCATTGACATCACTTACACATTGTAGGTAAAGAATAATTATAGAAGATTTTAATTCATTTAGGATTGTGGGGCGGGTTGCTACAAGTTCTTTTGTTGTGACCTATTTGTTTGCACCTTGAACAAATATACGCATTTGAAAGGATGGAAGGGTAAGACGGGAATGGAAAAAAGAGACAGATGCAAAAGAGATGGAACTCGTGAATCGATGGTCGTAAATGGTGACGTCTCAAAAGTAGGGACTCTAAATTAAACTAGGTGAAAAAGTAAGGACTCTACGTCTTCTAGTATTCTGATAGGGACGAGGAAAAAAGTAACACCCTATGACAAGGACCCCCAATTAATTTTCTCATATAAATATTATTAGAGAAAAAAGCTACCATATATGATGATACGAGAGAGTGACCACTAACCAATAATTGGGATAAGAATAGATGACATTTACATATAGATAGGAGGTGAGAGACAATGAGTTAAAAATTTAAGAGCCAAGGTTTCGAGTTTGAGGAGATTTTATTATAACAATATTCTATAATATATATTAAAAGTTATCGGAAACGGAAATGCAAAAGCGGATGCGGAATTGGGTGTTTCCGCTTCCGCATCCTATATGAATTCGGATATCCATTTCCGCTTCCGCTAAGCTATCGGAAAGTTCTTTTCGGAGTTCCGCATCCTATAAAAAAATCGGAAACGGGTCGGCTAAGCGGAAATCGGAGGTTCATTGGCAGCCCTAGTTAACGGCACAGGATGCTGCCGTCAACCAAAGAACTTGGTGGCAACAAGGTTTCCATCAACCTTCTGTCTGCAGAAGTGCAGACTGACCTCAAATAAAAGTGAGAATTGGGGGTTCCAGGACACGAATAAAAATCTGTAAAATTCTTTAGACCTAAAGGACATGTCTAGGGATGTTAACCCTCGATTACTTGCCTGGAAAAAAAATTCTAAGAAAATCAAATTTTTTTGAAGAAGCCCTCCTCGGCCAAGCCAAGAAGGTGCAGAATCCCCTCCCAAATTCTTTTTGTTCATGTAGATGCACCTCCCAATCGAAGTAGATCGCCGAAAGAAGCTCTCCAAATGCTGGATCAAGCTTGCAAAAGTCTGGTTTTTCTCACAAGAAACCCTAGGTTTTCCTTTGAGCCAAAGGACTTAATATGGCCAAAAACTAGATGTTTTATAGGGCTATGAGTTGGGGTGCGCCTAGGATTAGGTTTTCCTACCATTGGGGTGGGTTTCCTAATTAGCACTCGAAGAAAACGCAGCCATTTTCAAATCTGAAAATGCAACATAACCAGAGAAGTAAACGACCACTTTGCTGCCATTAACAGGAAGTCGGCGTCCATCGATCTGGATGTCAATATCTCCTGGCCATGAAGTCAACGACACACTGGTTGCTGTCAACCTGCCCTTAACATCAAGGGATGTTGACGTTAATAGTGATTTCGGCAGAAAACAGAAATATCAAATAATATACATACACATAATAAGTACATACAATATGCACAACATTATTTAAATACAATTTGCATAGAATTAAATAAATACAATATGTACAGAAATAAACATGTATATGCATATGTAAATAAGTAATTAAATAATTATAATATGCACAAAATCAAATAAGCATAATATGAACAAAATTTGAGGGCCTTACAACATGGAAATTCCTGTGGCAACACCCTTACCTTTTCCTCTAGAGCCGACAACTGGCTCATCATCCTCATCCGAAGTGTCTTCAATTAGACCTTCTTGAAACTGATCTACAAGAGCACTAGCAGTTGGCTCCCCCTGAGTAGTAGGCTCCCCCTGAGCATGAGCATCCTCCATGAGAACATCTTTAGAGTGGCCTGGTGCCACAACCTCTGGAATAGCTTCTTCTTGACTTCCTTCAACAATAACTTCTGCAACCTAAACACTAGGGGTTTCCTCCATATGAGTATCTTCATGCCCCCCCTTAGTGTGAGCAACATTTGCCAACTGATCAACAACTGATTCTGGAATAAGAGTAGGTTCAGGAACTTGAGGAGGGATCACACCTTCAGAAGATTGCCCAATGGGCTCAATAAGTTCTGGTGCAATGTCTTCAATCCTCCTTTCAGATGCAGGAGGCTCATCCTCTCTGACTGTAGCTTCTTCATCATGAACTGGTGGAGCTTCAGATGCTTATCCATGATGGCTTCTCCTTCTGCCACCGAGGTCTTTATCCACACATTTCCTACCATTGAAAAACCAATCTTCTTCAAATTTCTGGTCCGAATGGGCTGACCCATCTTCTCCATCAATTCTCCATTCAAATCAATTTCAAAATGACTGAAAATTCTTGTAAGTAAATGGGCATAGGGAAGGGATACTGCTAATTTGTTCTTTTTGTCCCAAATAACTTTAGTCGCAGACTTCATCCTTTCTATTATAATCTGAGCCATCTTGATATCTTGCTTCTGAATGGCCCAGAACATCACATCAGCATCTCCTTTAGTGCATGAAGAAAAGGTAGCACTTCTGGGTACCAAAATCTGACAAACTATGAAGTGCGAAATTCTATTGAACGCATTGAACTGGTTAATGCCAATCTTACCGTCCTTCAACTTATACTCTGTTCCAATAATCCCTAGCCCCTTAGCATGGATATCTAAGGAATTTACCAGACTGTGCCCTATAATAGATACACCAAACAAGCTCTCCAACAGGTCATGAGTGATATGAATGGATTTACCTTTGACCAGGGATGTAAGAGAACCATCTTCTTCTGACTTCAAACAAGTGTAAAACGCCTTGGCCAGGTGCGGGTAGCTTGGTTCAGAAACAATACAAATCCCCGTCCACTTCAGCCTCTAAAGATCTTCGACCACACTATGCATACCATTCTTCTCCAGATCATCTAGGTCCACTGCCTTGTTGCCACAGAGCTTGATCTTCACTGCTTGATATCTCTCCAGTTGATCTGTCATGAGGAAGGCGGCGCTGCAGCCACCCACACTGCCGAAACTCCTGGAAGCGGCCATGGAATCTAGCAAGGAAGGGTTCTGGAGGATCGTGGGAGAAGGAGGAACATGACCCCTCAAGAACTTTGAGCGGGAAGAGAGAGATTCTTCGAAAGCACGAAGAGGAATGCTGGAGTCGATGAGGGTTTTACAGGCTTTCAAGTCAAAAGAGATAAGAGAGAAAGAAAGTGAATCGATGAAGGAAGGATTCACATCGTAATGGAAGGACATAAAGTCACTTTTGAAACAGCGGAGCAGTTAATGTGGATAACGACAAAATAGGAGATGATAACGCAAAAAGTAATGGATTTACTTAAATCTAGCGGGGAAGGATAACTCTTATTTTGAAATTTATTTATTTCAGTTACGTACAGATATATCTATTACAATTGCACATGCCTAGTTCTCTTCTAAGAGACGTAAATCTCTCTTCAGGTAAGGCTTTTGTAAAGATATTGATGACCAAACTGTCCCCATAATAAATATTTCCATTTATTTATATATTAATTTTGATGATTAACAAAATAACACTAATGGATTTCTTGAGCCTTGAGAACAGGAAGCAAAAGAAAATGAAAGATCAAGACAATCTGGTAAGTCCCATCATTTCTATCCAAGTCCCTGTAACGACTTCTTTGATAAGCAGAACGACTTCCTCTTTTGACCGGAACACTCAAATCGTTACCGTAACGATTTCTTTAGAACTCGCAACGACTTCTTTAGACCGTGTAACGATTTCTTTAGAACTCGCAACGACTCTCTAGCCGCAACGACTTCTTTAGACCGTGTAACGATTTCTTTAGAACTCGCAACGACTCTCTAGCCGTAACGACTTCTTTAGACCTCGTAACGATTTCTTTAGAACTCGCAACGACTCTCTAGCCGTAACGACTTCTTTAGACCTCGTAACGATTTCTTTAGAACTCGCAACGACTCTCTAGCCGTAACGACTTCTTTAGACCTCGTAACGATTTCTTTAGAACTCGCAACGACTCTATAGTCATAACGATTTCTTTAGAATTCATAACGATTTCGTGTAACGATTTCTTTACAACTTGATAGTCATAACGATTCTTTACAACTCGATAGTCATAACGATTTCGTGTAACGATTTCTTTACAACTTGATAGTCATAACGATTTCTTTACAACTCGATAGTCATAACGATTTCGTGTAACGATTTCTTTATTAGTCATAACGATTTCTTGCAACGATTTCTTTAGAACTCGCAACGACTTGCCTGTTGTAACGGCTTCATAAGTTATCACAACGATTTCTTTACAGTTCATAACGACTTGCTATAATTCATAACGATTTCATAAGTTATGAAGTCAGCAAGATTCTTTTTATCGAATTTCTTGATGCATCAGTATAATGCTTTTAATAGCGTTGAAAAGTCAAAGTCATATCTTGTCCGTTGACTGCTATGCATTAAATGCTCTCCGATCGTATCTCCCATGCATGCAGACAATATCTTCCATTTCTATGCTACTCTGTCTACGTACTTTTTGGGACAGAAAGGAGCTTTGCTATATACTGCAATATCTGTTCCCTCTCAACTAACAATAGACAGCAGTCCTAGCTGTCTTCTATTTATTGATGATTGCTTACAGATATCTGACAAGACTCATCTGGACAACGTTGGACACAAGATACAAAGTTCTATGTCATCTCTTTGGCGTGTACACCAGGATAAAAGACTGACGATCAGAAGCTTCCTCAGTGACCAGTCTAACGTACACAAGGATAAGAGACAACGGACACATTAACGTTCGAATTTGAATCAGCAGTTTAAATAGAAGACTCAAGACGAAAAGAAGGAACGTAGAGTAACATCGCTTGATTTGAAGGCAAAAGAAATCTATCTCTCACAATCTTTAGAATTTGAAGAAGAGCGAAGCCTCCACTCCAAACCTTGTTCTAAGCTCTTAGCTCTCTGTGCTCAAAAGAATCTTCTCTTTGTAAGAGCCTGTGTGGTCCTTGGAGAGAAAAACCTTGTTAAATCTCTCTCTCTCGGGGCTTAGGAGCTTCAGTGTGTAGCTGGTCAAGCTAGAGTCTGAAGCCTGTTTCCCACACTCTTTTCTTATTAGATTGTGTTCCCTTCTGGACGAAGGAAGACCTGGTGGTATCCAGGGTGGTTGTTGTACCCTTCTGGACGAAGGAAGACCTGGTGGTATCCAGGGTGGTTGTTGTACCCTTCAGGCTGAAGGAAGACCAGTTGAGGCTGGGTGTAAGGATCCTTAAGGGGGATTGTACCCTTGGTAGTAAAATCCTGAGGTATTGCTCAGGGACTGGACGTAGGTCTCCTGTGGAGAGGAGTTCCGAACCAGGATAAAATCCTTGTGTCTTGTGGTTGTGTTTTGTGTGATTGTTGTCTTGTTTGCTCTAACTCTAACCTTGTTATTAAGTTGTGCAATCTTTTCAGTAAACAGGTTTTAATCAAACATCGAAGTTTTAATAACCCATTCACCCCCCCTCTGGGCTAGCTAGCTGGGCAACAAGTGGTATCAGAGCCCGTCTCTTCGACAAAGAAGAAGATCCAACGATCTGAAGAGCAAAGATCAATGGCAGCCCAAAGTCACTTCGAAGGTCAGTCTGTCAACAGACCTCCTTTGTTCGATGGTGAAGATTATACGTATTGGAAGACCAGGATGGAATACTTTCTACAAGGCCACGATTATCAAATCTGGTCAATAGTGGAAGAAGGTGATCTGGTCGTCACAAATGAGAAAGCACAATGGACAGATGAAGATAGAAAGAAAATCTCCTTGAACTGTAAAGCTAAGAGCATTCTATGTTGTGCTCTAAGCAAGAAAGAGTTCAACAGAGTTTCAGCATGCAAATCCTCCATGGAAATGTGGGAAAAGTTAAAATCACATATGAAGGTACAGACAAAGTAAAGGAGACAAGAATCGACATTCTTGTCACTCAGTATGAAAGATTTCAAATGCAAACAGGTGAGTCTATTACCCAAATGTTTAGTAGATTTACTGACATTACTAATGGCCTAGCAAGTCTAGGAAAGTCATATGAAAATGCAGATATGGTAAGGAAGATTCTCAGATCCCTGCCATCTTCATGGACGGCAAAGGTCACAGCTATCGAAGAAGCTAATGATCTTAAGAAATGTCAGTAGAAAAACTCATTGGGTCTCTCATGGCCCATGAAATAAACATGGAAAGACTAGGAGAATCCTCCAGTAGAAAGAAGCAGTCAAATGCGCTTAAAGCTAATGGGGACTCATCAGAAGAATCCTTAGATAACAGTGAAGATAGCAAAGATAGTGATGATGAAGAAGCCATGCTCTCAAGAAGATTGCAGAGAATCTTGGCAAAGAAGAAGAAGTTCCAGTCTGGTAGGAGGTACTTCAAGAAAAACAAAGATCTCAAGAGACCAGATGGAAAAGATCAGAAGAGGAATGAGCCACTTTGCTATGAATGCAAGAAACCTGGACATATCAAGGCAGACTGTCCAATGTTAAAGAAAAATGATCACAAGAAGAAGGACAGCTCCAAGAAGTTCAGAAGATTCAAAAAGAAAGCCATGGCAGCTGCATGGGACAACAGCAGCGACTCAGACAGTGAGTCAAGCTCGAGCAGTGAAGGTGAAGAAGCCAACTTGGCTCTCATGGCGAATACCGAGGATAAGGTAACATCTGATTCTTCTTTCGATTCCTGTAATGACTCAGATTCGGATAATTTGGAAAGTGCATTTAATGAACTCTACGATAAGTATAAAGAAGTGTGTAAACTACTTAAGCTAAGCAAGAAAAATATCACATGTCTCGAAAATACCAACTCAGATTTAAAATCTGAAAACGAAGAACTAGAAAAACAAATAGTTGAGCTTAAGAGAAGAAATGAACTATTATGTGAAAACTTAAAAGACAAGAACAGAAAATCACTGACCTAGAAAAACAGGAAAACTCAGATGATTTAAGAAAAACTGTAAATGAATTAAATGAAGAAAACAATACACTAGCAAGCACCCTAGAAAAATTTACCAATGGTAAAAACTCTTTAATATTAAAAGGTGCTAGGAGATCGGGTAAAAAGAAAAATGGATTAGGATATACACCCCCAGATAATGAAGAAACCATAATATACCCTAAAACATATCCAACACCAAAATTTGTACCCGAACAAGATGTAGCATACAAAGCTGATTTCAAATACATAGAAAAGTAACTAAGTTATCCTGCTGCAGTCACTGCAACAGTTAGGACATATTAAAATGACATGCCCAACAAGACATAAAAATGGATATTAAAAGGTAAAGTTGATGATACTAACCAATCAGGACCCAAAAGAATTTGGGTACCTAAAGCTTGATGTTCTCATTTCAGGTTAACCCTCGAGCATCCAAATGGTATTTGGATAGTGGGTGCTCAAGGCATATGTCAGGCAACAAGAAGATATTTGTTGATCTCCAAGCTGAAGAAGGTACAGTCACCTATGGAGATAATGGAAAAGGGACTGTGATAGGAAGCGGGTCTGTGAACATCAAAGGAAAATCAGTCATAAAGGATGTAATGCTGGTCAAAGGGTTAAAGCACAATCTCATCAGCATCAGCCAGTTGTGTGACAAAGGCCATCAAATTCAGTTTCAAGAATCAAAATGCAGTATCTTAAAGGATGGTGCAGTCATATTTGAAGCCTACAGAGAAAGAAATTTGTATGTTCTATATCTCGATGAACTCAAGGATCAAGATGTGTGTTTGGCAGCTAGCAAAGATAAATCAACTGAGTTGTGGCACAGAAGATTGGGCCACTGCAGCTTGGATGGGCTGAACAAGCTCAGAAAGAGAAAACTAGTTGAAGGACTGCCAAAGGTAAATTTCAGATTGGATAGCATTTGCAGACCTTGTGCAAGAGGAAAGCACACCAAGAGCTCCTTCAAATCAAAGACTGTAGTAACCACCTCAAAGCCTTTAGAACTACTTCACATGGATTTATTTGGGCCAATGAGACTACCAGTTTGGGAGGAAAGAATTTTGGATTTGTAATAGTTGATGATTATTCAAGATTCACTTGGGTATCCTTTTTAGAGCACAAAGATGACACATTTGAAAATTTTGTCAGCTTCAGTAAGAAAGTTCAGAAAGATCAGAAATTCTCAATTGTCTCTATTCGATCAGATCATGGTGGTGAGTTTCAGAATGAAAAGTTTGCGAAGTTCTGTGATGATCAAGGAATTGAGCACAACTTCTCAGCTCCAAGGACACCTCAACAGAATGGAATTGCTGAGAGGAAAAACAGAACTCTTTTGGATATGGCAAGATCAATGTTATCAGAATATGATCTGCCAAGATATTTCTGGGCCGAAGCTATCAACACTGCATGTTATATCATAAATAGAGTGATGATCAGGCCAATTCTGAAAAAGACTGCTTATGAACTCTACAAAGAAAAGAAGCCAAAGATTAGCCATTTCAGAGTATTTGGATGTCCTTGCTTCATCCATAACAATGGAAAAAGGGACATTGGTAAGTTGGATGCCAAATCAGATGAAGGCATTTTCATGGGGTATTCCTCTAAACCTAAAGGTTATAGAGTTTTCAATAAACGTTCCTTATTAATTGAACAATCAGTACATGTTATTTTTGATGAATCTAACCCTTCCTTGAAAAAGGAAGAAATTAGTGACATTGATGATGCAGATGTCTTGTCCGAAAAATTAAAGAAAACTTCAATTAAGGACAAAGAGGATCCAACTCTGGAAGAACTGCAGCAAACAGAAATCCAACATAAAGATCTTCCAAAGGAATGGAGACATCAGAAAGATCACCCTCCTGAAAACATCATTGGTGATCCATCTGTAGGGGTAAGAACTAGAGGTAATGTAATTCCATGCGACTATTTAGCATTTGTCTCTCAAGTAGAACCTAAGACAGTCAATGAAGCTTTATCTGATGAATCTTGGATACTAGCCATGCAAGATGAACTAAATCAGTTCAAGAGAAACCAAGTATGGTCACTTGTTCCTAGACCATCCAATCATTCAGTTATTGGCACCAAATGGGTGTTCAGAAATAAACTGGATGAGTCTGGAATAATCTTAAGGAACAAAGCCAGATTGGTGGCTCAAGGCTACTCCCAAGAGGAAGGCATAGATTTCGATGAAACTTATGCACCTGTAGCTAGACTTGAGGCCATTAGGATTTTACTTGCTTATGCATCTGCACTTGATTTAAAACTTTTTCAAATGGATGTCAAATCAGCCTTTTTAAATGGTTTCATCAAGGAGGAAGTTTATGTTGAACAACCTCCAGGTTTTGACGACTCTGAATTTCCAAATCATGTATTTAAACTACATAAGGCTTTATATGGTCTAAAGCAAGCTCCTAGAGCCTGGTATGAAAGGCTCAGTAATTTCTTATTAAATCATGGTTTCACTAGAGGTAAAGTAGATAGTACATTATTTATAAAATCTAAGGTTAAACATATACTTCTTGTACAAATCTATGTGGATGATATTATTTTTGGATCTACTGATGAATCTCTTTGCAAGTACTTTGAAAAGCTTATGCAGGGAGAATTCGAAATGAGCTTGATGGGGGAGTTAAGCTACTTCCTTGGATTGCAAATCAAGCAAGGGAAGGATGGCACTCATATCTGTCAAGCAAAGTACACCAAAGAGCTGTTGAAGAAATTTGGATTTGAAGATGCAAAGCCATTATCAACTCCAATGAGCACATCAACCAGAATGGACAGTGATCAAAAAGGTAAAAGGGTAGATCAAAAGAATTATCGAGGTATGATAGGATCATTACTTTACTTAACTGCCAGTAGACCAGACATTTTGTTCAGTGTATGCATGTGTGCTAGATATCAGGCAGACCCTAGAGAGTCTCACTTAATCTCTGTAAAAAGAATATTTAGATATTTAGCTAGAACTCATGATTTAGGTCTCTGGTATCCTAGATCTTGTGAGATAAATCTAATAGGATATTCAGATGCTGATTATGCTGGTTGCAAAGTAGATAGAAAGAGCACCAGTGGATGTTGTCAGTTTCTTGCAGGATGCTTAATATCATGGACATCCAAGAAACAAAATTCAGTAGCTCTATCAACAGCTGAGGCGGAATATGTTGCTGCTGGAAGTTGCTGTACACAACTTCTTTGGATAAAGCAACAACTTGAAGATTTCGGCATTCACATCAAATCAATTCCTCTATTGTGTGATAATACTAGTGCCATCAACCTCACCAAAAATCCAGTTCAACACTCAAGGACGAAACACATTGAGGTAAGATATCATTTTATTCGAGACCATGTAGCTAGTGGTAATTTAGAAATTTCGTTTATAGATACAAATGGTCAATTGGCAGATATCTTCACAAAAGCCCTACCTGAAGAGAGATTTACATCTCTTAGAAGGGAACTAGGGATGTGCAATTTGTGAAAGAATTTCTGTGATTTTATTGACATATAAATTTTTCAGATTAAATGAAAAGTTCTCTCTCCGTTAAAGTTAAACAAAACTCAGTTATCTATATGCTTTGACCGCTTCTGTGTAGAAAGTTGTTTGACTTGTCAAACCTTTTTGTCGCTTTCTACCTTTGCCGCCTTTTGGCGCTCCTCCTGTCATTAAAGTAATATTATTTTATCCAAATCGCTTTGAGATCGATTCGTCTTCTACCTTTACCCTTTTTATTCTCTATCTGTTCACCCAAAGCTGATGCCCTAACGATTTTGGGATCGACTCTCTGCATCTTTCGAAGCCTTCTTCTCTTCCCGCGAAGAACTCCTTCGAGAACTTCCGTCCCTTCCATCATCCTCCCTTCCAGAATCTTTTCTTCTCTGCACCCATGGCCGCTCCGTTGATCTCCGGAAGTGTTGGGGGCTACAGTGCTGAGTATTTATCCCCAAGGGAGCAAGAAAGATTTACTTTTGTGAAGACAAAGATTTGCGGAAATAAGGCAGTGGATGTTCAGAATCTTGAGAAGAGTGGCATGGCCAGGCTAGTTGATACTCTAAGAAGATCGCAGTGGATGGATGTGGTCACCTTCAGTGAGGTAAGCTACCCGGACTTGGTAAAAGCCTTCTACATCTGTCTGAAGTCAGAAGCAGATGGATCCCTTGTTTCCTCTGTCAAGGGTATCCAAATCAGAATAACCCATGAGCTTTTGCGTGATCTGTTTGGAGTAAAGACCTCTGGATTTAGTGGCATTCACTCTGTGAATGATGAAGTCAAAGGTCTCGGGATTATCGGTCCAGGATTTAAGTTGAAGGATGGGAAGCTTGATATTAATCAGATGTCCGCGTTCAACCGATTGCTTCACTTTATAGTCTGCCAAATCTTAGTTCCCCGTAGTGCTACCTTTTCCTCATGCACTAGGGCAGATTCGGACATAATGTTCTGGGCAATCCAGAACAAAGAGATAAACCTGGCCGCAGTGATGATTGAGCGAATGATGTTTGCACATGCTCAGTTATGGGAAACAAAGAGCAAGTTGAATGTTTCCCTTCCGTATGCCCATCTTCTGACCAAGATTTTCAAGCACTTTGGAGTAGATCTGTCAGGTGCGGTAGCTGAAAAGATGGGCCAGTCTATAAGGTCCAGAAACCTGAAGAAAAGTGGTTTTTCAGTGCAAGAAGGAGTTTGGTCAAATCCTCTGTGGCTGAAGGAGAAGCAGTTATTGCAGATATTCCAGAAGCAGTAGAAGTAGAGCAAGCAGATCCAGCAGAGCAAGCTGCAGCAAGTAAATCCGATGCTCAATTGGAAGAGGGTGGTCCTGATGAAGAAGTTATGGCAGCAGGCCATACTGAAGAATTAGTTGCAGATGTTGAGGTACAAGCAGGTACTCAACAAGATGTTGTCTTGGAAGAAGCTCCTGCTCAGGGGGAGCAAGAAAGTACTGAAGTCCCTGCTCCCATTCAGGGGGAGCATGCTGAGAGTGAAAAGCCAGAGAATGAAGCCTTTTCTGAGAAAGCTGCACCTACTCAGGAAACTCCAGCCTTGGTTGATGTTAGTGAAGGCCCAAGTGCAACTATAAATCTTGAGGAGCCTGTCTCTCAGCCAGGTAAGCAGAAAAGAGTTGTTCACAGGAGGTCAAGGAAGGGCCATAGGAAAGTAAAGTTGAAGCATGTTATGGCCTTGTTAAAAGCCCAAGGAGAGATCTTGGCATCAGTTCAGTCTGGCATACAAGGAATTGTTTCAAATCAAGTTTCAACCTCCTCAGACGTATCCTCAATAAGAAATGCAATGAGGTATTTCAATAAAGAAATGTCTGATATGAAGAATTTGCTGGCAAATCTTTCAAAGTCTAGTGGTGTCCCTCCTGCACCTACTCAGAGCGTCCAGCTGAAGTTCCTAGGCCACCAGGGCCTCCAGCTGAAGTTCCTAGGCCACCAGGGCCTCCAGCAGAAGTCTCTAGGCCATCAGGGCCTCCAGCAGAAGTCTCTCGGCCAACAGGGCCGCCAGTTCAAGGGTCAGGGCCATCAGGGCCATCAGTTGTAAGGTCACCCGGACCAGTGGCAGCCTCAGGGTCTTCAGGACCCTCTCCTGCAGTCAGAGAAAGTCAGGCCAAAGGAAAAGAGCCAGTGTCAGTCTCCAAGGCCCCTGATCTTCATCTCTTGCCACTCCAACCCTCTCCACACCTTCATCTCCTCCTACTGCACCTCCTGCTCCACCAACCATAAAACATCCCATGCCTCGCACCCAACCTTCCTCATCCTCTACTTCCTCTCAACCCTCCTTCTCACCTACTCCAGCTCTCATCTCAGCTTCATCCTCATTAACTCCTCAACCTTCACCTATTAAAATTCAAACATCTCATCCTCAACCAACCTCTTCCTTTAATCCTAAACACTTTTTCTATCCTCCTACTCCTCCTAATTCTGTTATCTTTCCTCCAGTGAAACCTCTGCCTCTTGGTATTTTTGACACCAATGTTCCAGACACTTTTGAAAGGAACACTCTCCTCACCATTCTTTCCACAGCCTCTCACATTCACAGGACTGACCCTCCTAGTCCTGTCTTGAAAAAGAGAAAAACCTCTTCCTCTCTAAGCACTCCTTCTGCTTCTCTCTACCCTCCTTTATGGTACTCTCTTACCCTTGATCCTAAGAGAAGACCTATCTACAAAGAATACCTCCAGAAATGCATTCTTTCTACCATTTATGGTATTCCTTTTCTCAACCTCTCCGAACACCTGGCCATTGTTCTCCCTTTTACTCAGATATCTCAAGCTTTCAAATCCAAAATCTTTGAGGGCACTGAGTTCAAGACTGAAGATCAGTGGGCAGCTATCAAAGGAAACAAGGCTCAGTACTCAAATACCTGACTGCAAGGGCCGAATCTCTCTCTCTCAGAGCTCACCCACTCACCTTCTCTGAGTGGTTTATCTTCCAGCACAAGAACTCTTGGGGATCCTTCATTTTGAAGGAAATTCGCATTGCCAGAGCTTTTCAGCTGTACAGTGACTTCTGTTACTTGAACAAAATTCCAGAAGTTCAGTTTTGCCAGTTCACTCGCAGATTACTGTGCTGCAATCAGAAACCCCTCTCAACCTTCCTCTTAAAGTAGACTTTGTCTCCTTCAAGGTTGATTTTCCAGTTCTTCTGCCGAAGCTGCACTCTTTAGTGTTTGATTCAGATGCTGGGTCTCATGCTTTAGATATGTTTGCAAGACAGTTGGGCCGGATGTCAGCCAAGCAGGGCCGATCTCCTTCTTTCTTGCGGTTCATCTTCAGAGAATATCACTCTGGCCGCATGTCTTCTCAGACCTTAGCTCCACTCATTTCTGAGTGTGAAAGACTCACCTCATCAGAATGGGAGCTCCTCTATCGGGCATCTTATCAGCAATTGGAAGCTATCAATCAAGATCTAGTCAGTCAGAGGAAGCCTGCTCTTTCTGCCGAAGCCTTTATGGATCTCAATTCCATCGCACCCATACCAGAGCTCTATGCTGTATGGGCATCTAGATATTCTGCTTTCTATGCCTTAAAGCAGGATCTGTTAAATCAAGAGATTCACTATCCAATTTCCTTGGACAGATTTCTCCATAGGGCCAGTTTTGGCAAGAGTACTTACTACAGATTCATTTTGGACAAAACCCAGTATGGAGAATTTTAGAGCAGCAAAGGCAACTCTACATTCAGAGGAACATCCCTTCCATGGGACCCTCCTTCTCAGTTGCTTCTGGCGTTTTTCTACAACTTTTTGAGGATCTTGAGATCAAGGCATGGGCTGTTATCTCACAGCATGCCTCCTTGTTATCTCCTCTGTATTATCTTTCTCCATCTTAATAAAATCTTTCTCTCTTCTTTGTCTCACAGCTTATCTTTTTGCCTAATGACAAAATGGGGGAGACAACTAACGTAAATCTGAAAAACATATTTCATTTTGTTTATGATGTTTAGTATATTTTGTCATCATCAAAAAGGGGGAGATTGATGACCAAACTGTCCCCATAATAAATATTTCCATTTATTTATATATTAATTTTGATGATTAACAAAATAACACTAATGGATTTCTTGAGCCTTGAGAACAGGAAGCAAAAGAAAAATGAAAGATCAAGACAATCTGGTAAGTCCCATCATTTCTATCCAAGTCCCTGTAACGACTTCCTCTTTGACCGGAACATTCAAATCGTTACCGTAACGATTTCTTTAGAACTCGCAACGACTTCTTTAGACCTCGTAACGATTTCTTTAGAACTCGCAACGACTCTCTAGCCGTAACGATTTCTTTAGACCTCGTAACGATTTCTTTAGAACTCGCAACGACTCTCTAGCCGTAACGACTTCTTTAGACCTCGTAACGATTTCTTTAGAACTCGCAACGACTCTCTAGCCGTAACGACTTCTTTAGACCTCGTAACGATTTCTTTAGAACTCGCAACGACTCTCTAGCCGTAACGACTTCTTTAGACCTCGTAACGATTTCTTTAGAACTCGCAACGACTCTATAGTCATAACGATTTCTTTAGAATTCATAACGATTTCGTGTAACGATTTCTTTACAACTTGATAGTCATAACGACTTCTTTACAACTCGATAGTCATAACGATTTCGTGTAACGATTTCTTTACAACTTGATAGTCATAACGATTTCTTTACAACTTGATAGTCATAACGATCTCGTGTAACGATTTCTTTATTAGTCATAACGATTTCTTGCAATGATTTCTTTAGAACTCGCAACGACTTGCCTGTTGTAACGGCTTCATAAGTTATCACAACGATTTCTTTACAGTTCATAACGACTTGCTACAATTCATAACGATTTCATAAGTTATGAAGTCAGCAAGATTCTTTTTATCGAATTTCTTGATGCATCAGTATAATGCCTTTTAATAGCGTTGAAAAGTCAAAGTCATATCTTGTCCGTTGACTGCTATGCATTAAATGCTCTCCGATCGTATCTCCCATGCATGCAGACAATATCTTCCATTTCTATGCTACTCTGTCTACGTACTTTTTGGGACAGAAAGGAGCTTTGCTATATACTGCAATATCTGTTCCCTCTCAACTAACAATAGACAGCAGTCCTAGCTGTCTTCTATTTATTGATGATATGCTTACAGATATCTGACAAGACTCATCTGGACAACGTTGGACACAAGATACAAAGTTCTATGTCATCTCTTTGGCGTGTACACCAGGATAAAAGACTGACGATCAGAAGCTTCCTCAGTGACCAGTCTAACGTACACAAGGATAAGAGACAACGGACACATTAACGTTCGAATTTGAATCAGCAGTTTAATAGAAGACTCAAGACGAAAAGAAGGAACGTAGAGTAACATCGCTTGATTTAGAAGGCAAAAGAAATCCATCTCTCACAATCTTTAGAATTTGAAGAAGAGCGAAGCCTCCACTCCAAACCTTGTTCTAAGCTCTTAGCTCTCTGTGCTCAAAAGAATCTTCTCTTTTGGAAGAGCCTGTGTGGTCCTTGGAGAGAAAAACCTTGTTAAATCTCTCTCTCTCGAGGGCTTAGGAGCTTCAGTGTGTAGCTGGTCAAGCTAGAGTCTGAAGCCTGTTCCACACTCTTTTCTTATTAGATTGTGTTCCCTTCTGGACGAAGGAAGACCTGGTGGTATCCAGGGTGGTTGTTGTACCCTTCTGGACGAAGGAAGACCTGGTGGTATCCAGGGTGGTTGTTGTACCCTTCAGGCTGAAGGAAGACCAGTTGAGGCTGGGTGTAAGGATCCTTAAGGGGGATTGTACCCTTGGTAGTAAAATCCTGAGGTATTGCTCAGGGACTGGACGTAGGTCTCCTGTGGAGAGGAGTTCCGAACCAGGATAAAAATCCTTGTGTCTTGTGGTTGTGTTTTGTGTGATTGTTGTCTTGTTTGCTCTAACTCTAACCTTGTTATTAAGTTGTGCAATCTTTTCAGTAAACAGGTTTTAATCAAAGATCGAAGTTTTAATAACCCATTCACCCCCCCTCTGGGCTAGCTAGCTGGGCAACAGATATCTGCTAAAATTTTGTGTATCTACAAATGAAACACTAATATTACCATTAGCTACATGATCTCTAATAAAATGATATCTAACCTCTATATATTTTGTCCTTGAGTGCTGCACTAGATTTTTTGTGAGATTTATAGCACTTGTGTTGTCACACACTAATGGAATGGTCTTGATGTGCAGTTCATAGTCTTCAAGCTGTTGTTTGATCCATAAGAGTTGAGTGCAATAGCTCCCATCGGCTACATATTCAGCTTCAGCTGTTGATAGAGCTACTAAGTTTTGTTTTTTTAAAGACCAGGAGATCAAGTATCCTGCAAGAAATTGACAACCACCACTGGTGTTTTTTCTATCTACTTTGCATCCAACATAGTCAGCATCTGAATATCCAATTAAACTAGTTTCACAGGTTTTAGGATACCATAGACCTAAGTTATGTATCTTAGCTAAATATCTAAAGATCCTTTTTACAGATATTAAATGAGATTCCTTAGGATCAGATTGATATCTTACACACATGCATACACTAAATAAAATATTAGGTCTACTAGCTGTTAGATAGAGCAATGAACCAATCATACCTCTATAAAGTTTTGATCAACTTTCTTACCTTCCGGATCATTGTCTAACCTCATTGATGTGCTCATGGGAGTGGATAGTGGTTTGGCATTCTCAAATCCAAATTTCTTTAACAGTTCCTTGGTGTATTTTGCTTGACAGATATGAGTTCCTTCATTGCTTTGCTTGATTTGTAATCCAAGGAAGTAGTTGAGTTCTCCCATCATTCTCATCTCAAATTCTCCCTGCATGAGCTTTTCAAAATACTTGCACAGAGAATCATCAGTAGATCCGAAAATAATGTCATCTATATAGATTTGCACAAGTAATATATTTTTAGCATTTTATTTAATGAAAAATGTGATGTCTACTTGACCTCTAATAAAGCCATGATTTAATAGAAATGCACTGAGTCTTTCATACCATGCTCTAGATGCTTGTTTTAAACCATATAATGTTTTATGCAATTTGAAAACATGATTTGGAAAATCTGAATCATCAAAACTAGGAGGCTATTCTACATAAAGTTCTTCCTTTATAAAACCATTCAAAAATGTTGATTTCACATCCATTTGAAAAATTTTTAAATCTAATGTAGATGCATAGGCAAGCAATATTCGAATAGCCTCTAGTCTAGCCACTAGTGCATAAGTTTCATTAAGATATGTGCCTTCCTCTTCGGAATAGCCTTGAGCAACCAGTCTAGCCTTATTTCTAGTGATAACACTAGCTTCATCCAATTTGTTCCTGAACACCCATTTGTAGACACGCAAATTTGACTCTACCGCGGGCAAATTTCATGTTGTGCCATAATGCCACAAATGGCCCTCATATTGCCTCGCAAGAGTGTTTTCCCAACATTTCTGAATCTCACCCATCCTTCCCCGGTGCTTCCCCTCCATTTCCAAGGCTGGTCGGAGGTCGTAGGCAACGTTTTCAAGTCGTGACTGGTCTTCGGGGCACGTTAATGAAGTCGCGACGGGTCTGGTGGTCGCATTAGAAACGCGTCCGGCAAGTTTGACGCGATTCCATAGTCGCACCGGGCATGCAGGATGCGACAAGGCCAAATGGACCTTATCGCGGCAGCCTTATGCGACGTGACAAGGAATTTACCTATTTTATTTATGAAAAATGCCCAAATGCCATGAACGCGTCTGCTGTGAGCACCACAATTCTAATGTCGATTTTGGCAAGATTTTTATAAATAAATTTCATAAATGCTTTGTCGCGTCCGGGAATGCCGACGCATTTTAAATCAGAGACGTGTCGGCCAAAGTCGACACGATTAGGCCCTAGGTCCCAAAAGTGGTCGCACTTGAGCGCCCATACCTTGGAATCACGTGAAAACTCTGAATCGTGTCCGTCTATGCCGACGCAATTAGATCATAGGCTTGACACACCAGACCCCTGGAAGTCATCGCATTTATGGCCCACGTGCCCAAAATGAAGTTGCGGCGGGGTAGGTCGACGCGTTTCAATAATGCGGCGTTCGTCCCCGACGCGATTCTGAACGTGGCCGCCATACCGCAATCATCGTGCCCATTGTCAAATCAAGGGATTCCTAATCACGGCACGCCTGCCGGACGTGATTCAACCTTATAGTCGCGTCCCCTATACTCGATGCGATTCAAGGATATGTTGCCTATAAATAGACCCCCGAGGGTCATTTGTAGGGGGGTCCACTCACTGCGGCGAAGCCCTGCCGGATTCCCATCTCGACCCCGGCCCAGGGGGACCTTCTACTTCAAGCCATTCATTCGTTCCTCAGAGCTCGGAGCCAGCGTCCCCTCCATCATCCATGCACGTCGAAGCGAAGCGGGAGTGACATTCTTCCTCCTTTTCCTCCGTCCGTCCAACCGGAAATGCCGCCGTGCCATCCATCGTTTGGGGAAGCACCCCCTCCCCTTTCTCCCTTTTTATTTACATTTTAACTCCTCTAGGCCCCACGTGGCTCCTTTCTTTTATACACACACACATGCATACACACACAAACACACCTGCATTTTTAGGGGTTTAAAAGACACCACGCGGTGAGTCTTTCTCCTATTCTTTATTCATGTTATTTCATTTTTTTAGGATTGTATACTACACACGTGGCTAATCCCCTACTCTTTTCCTTTGTCTTTTCTTTGTCAGGGTAATCAACGAGGAAAATGCCCTCTACCACGGCCGGCTGTACTCGTAGAGGAAGAAAGGACGCACATCCACCGCGCAACCTCCCCACGCTCCAACAGGTATTATTTGCGATCATTCTTCCACCCGCACCCCTCGTCGTGCATTCTCCATTCGGTACCCTCGCGTACCTGGCGATCACAATCTTTTCTTTTCTTGTCATCTTCTTCCATTTCCACTCCATCTCCCACACACACCACATCTTTTTCTCTCTCTCCCCCCCCCCATTTTTATCCCTCTTTGTGGACTACACGTCGTCTCTCGGCGGTATCTACAAATTGGCGATCACGGTGGGACCTCTTTTTGCGTTTCCATTTGATTACCCCCCTCATTCGTGCCCTACGTGGCACTCTTCTTTTTCTTTCGCTTTATACTCTGCAAAGCATGCTATGTGTTTAACTTTTTTCCTTCTCTTTTTATTGTGTATACCTCCTGCTTTCCTGTTTCGTTTTTGATTCTCGGGTTACCTTTGGAATCGCATCCGATACAGAGGACGTGATTCAGTTTTGAGAATGCAGTCGGTTAGCCGGACGCGTCTTTGTCTCGTGTCGCCGCGGCTAAGGCCGACGCGTCACTGTTTTCTTGTCACGACGGCCTGAGCTGATGCATTTCTGTTGTCGCGGCGGCCAAAGCCGACACGTTTTGTATATCTTAATTTTTATTTCCTGTACATCTATCTTGCTATTTCCTGCCTTTTTCTGTTGTTTTTGGGTTTCCATTGGAATCGCGTCCAATACAGCGGACGCCAATTAGTGATCACTAGTGCGACGCGCAGGTCGGTCGCATTCTACTTTCTGTCACATCGGCTTAGGACGACGTGTCACTGTTTTCTTGTTACGGCGGCAAAGGCCGACGTGTTCTTGTCAGCAGTCCATCCACAAGGACCAGGCGCGGCCCTGACAGCCTTCTAGGGCTCTCAATTCCGCGTCCAGGTGACTGGACACGATTTTGAAGTCGTGGCATCTGTACTCGTCGTGATTCAACCTGCTGACAAAACGCGCCCCTTTTGCCCTTTTTGCTATAATTGTTGCATGCAGGGCATTTTGCATCGGTCGGTGGACCTCCTTCCCTTATATCCTAGGCTCCACACACCTTTCTTGGTAAGGGAAACCTCTCCTTTGGGCATTCCGTCTCATTGGACTAGGGAACCTTTGCCAAGAACCCCGTAAGACTCCGTACCCTGTGGATTCTCTCACAGCGGACCGAGCTGGCGGTACCCCTCCGTTGACCCGGGTTAGATATCCATTGTGTGGTGAGAGGTGATTCTAGTTGTACCCCGAAGTATTCATGCTCTACCCAACTAGGATCTCACCTGGAGTGACACAATATTTTCAATCCATTAAATAATTGTGAAACTCCTAAAAACAAGCTCTAAGCATCATACCTTGTTTGAACCTTATTGCTTGATCTAATCTTTGTTCAACTCATTTGATTGCTTGCCTTTTAAAAATGGACCAATATTATCATGATAATTTCAACATGGACTATGAGGATAGTGTTGAATCCCCATTCTTTCAATCCCACGTCCGTCCATTTCACCACCGTGAGGGACAACCTTCCACTTCCTATAGTTATGTTCGCACACCGCGCACTAACCAATTTGATGTCCCTTCACATTTAACTCCAATCAGAACCCGGCAAGAGCCTTCCCCCCACCATGATTCAACTGTGCAGACTGTCCTGCATGCCCTGTACCAGCTCACCCCTCAACAATAGAATTTGATTCAATCTTTGGTTGAGGGTGCGACTCCTCCCCTCTCTCATTCTCCCAGGCACCCGCCTTTGTATATTCCAGTGACTTCGCCACTTACCCCTATACATTCTTCATCACCTCGGCCCCCTGGCCATTTGCACTCCCGTGCTCTGGTCCGAACGGACCAACCCTTGGGAAGGCCCATTAATTCGAGGCCACCCCCATGTACTCCCTCATATGCCCAACAACAACCCACTCCACTCCAAAATGCTCTTCTCCAAAAATTGAACCATCTAGAGGGTCAAATAAACAAGCTTTCCATTCCCATGGGTGACCCCGTCGCCGCCATTCCGGCTCTCCCACAAATTTATATACATCCTTTGGAGATGCCAACGTACCGATTGTACAATGGCACGGGTAATCCCTACCTTCATGTCAAGGAATTCCTTTATGAGTCTTCACGTTGGCAACGTGACCCCATTATCTTGGCATTTTTATTTAGAAAATCTCTTGACGGCCCTACGCTCGAATGGTTCTACTCTATAGAGCCAAGTGAGGCAGGAGACTTCCGCCCCTTGCATAAAAAATTCCTTCAGAGGTACAAAGACCACGTCAGCCCCTATCTCTCTATCATGGATCTAGTATCCGAAAAGATGAGGGCTAATGAGGGATTTGTACAATTTGCTGACCGCTGGAGGTCAATGGCCACTCGCTTACAGCATGAGCTCTCGGAGTCAGAGCAAGTCAGAATAATCATTTCTAACTCTACTCCGAGGTTCAGGCACATCTTGGCCATGAACCAAATTGAGACGATGGAAGAGCTCTACGAGCGGGGACGTTACATCCAGACACATCTGATGGACTCTCCGATCATAGACTTGTTTCATCAAATTAATTTGAGAAAGAACAGATCAGTGGACGCCATCCACCATCCACCTCGCCACCATACAACAACCACACCATATGCCCCTCCCCAAACACCCATTTACCACAACATGCCTCCACCGAGGCGTCCACTGATTCGTCCTCCTCAGACTCAGCAACCTCCAACTGGACCCTACGATGCCCCAATTTATGAAGAAGCTCATGTGCCCTACGTTGCACCTGCTCCGGCTCCCACGTCGATTCCCATACCTCCACCAGCTCCAACTCCCATACCTCCACCACAGCATGTTGCTCAGGCCGAGGTTGCCAACAGCCAACCCATCTGCGAAACCACTTGGTGTTACGATGATGAACCTCCCGAGGTCATGTCCGTACGCCATTTACCTACCCCTCCCACATTGCCATCCACATTCACCAAACCCTCCATCATTAAACCCACCATTACACCAATCATTACATCTCCCACTACGCCGACACCCTTGGCAACCAAACCCGAGCAAATCTTCCCCTTCATAACCATCACACCACCACCGGCCATACAGCCTTCCACTCCATCCACAGCCACCCCCATCCAATGGAGCAGGTGCACCCCTTTAAGGAGCAATAAGCAAGTACAGTAGAAGGAAGCCCCAGGACCGGGCATGCTGTTCAAAATACAAGATTGTATTCCTCGCATGCCGGTCATTGTCAAAATACCGAGCACATTTACCGAGCGAAAGTCCTCCCCTCTGATCATGGCCGTCAAGAGGCCTTCTAATGATATGTCAATCATTCTGGTTGCCAACCGCACCCAATTCACCATACTCATAGGGAATCAAACCCTCGAAGCTCTCATGACCCCTCACACCATTGTTGTGAACCTTCCCACTCTAGTGAAGGGGTCAACTCTACAGATTGTGCTCACACATTCCAAGGCTAAATCCTTAGCACAATCCATTACCCAAGGGGTCGTGCCCCTTTCCATATCACACGCTATACAATCTTTGGGCACGGTCCCCTCTTTCTTGCTTCCAACTCTACCAGTGGAACTCCCCACTTCTTCTTTCAGCTATATTCCTAGGGAGCTACCACTATTTGTTGAAACTCCAACGGAAGTCAACAATCCAATTATTGGGAGCCGCTCAACCCCTGTGAGAAGAGCAAGACCATCTGCCCGCTGGGCCAAATTTGAGAGGAAATACCTGAGGGTCAAAAGGCCAATTCCCAAGCGGATGCCTAAATGCCGGGCAAGGCAAAAGACCAGGGGACTTCCATCTCCTCCTCCATCTTTTCAACCCTCTTTTATGCTACTCAGCACCTCCCCGTAGGTTCTCCGCATTCCCTACCCATGGGAGGCATTTTATTTTCATCTTTTCTTTGATTCATTTTCTTGCGTCGGGCATCGCGCCCCTTTGTATAATCCTTACTCTCCTTTTCGTGCCCCACGCGGCACAACTTCTTTTCGTGCCCCACGTGGCACAACTCCTTCCCATGCCGCACGTGGCACAACTCCTTCCCGTGCCCTACGAGGCACATCTCCACTCTGTGCCCCATGAGGCACATCTCTATCCTGTGCCCCACGTGGCACATCTCCTTCTTGTGCCCCACGCGGCACCTCTCCATCTTGCGCCCTATGCAGCGCACCTCTTTTTTTGGCCCCTCGCGGCCCGCTTTTTCCTTTCTCTCCTCCGGCCCATCCGGATTCTTTTCCTCTCACAGGGCATCGCACCCTCCTTCTTCTTCAAATCCCGTCGACCCCGCAGGAGTCTCCAAAGTCTTTCCGTAATTCCCTCCTCTCCATTTTCAATCAGGTCATCCGACCTTTCTCTCACTTCTTTCAGGGTTTTAGTCCCCCACTTATCTTTTTAATTTCTGAATAATCATGTACATTCTTCAAGGCCTCTGAGTCTCACCCCAGCGCAGGGCATTTGTCCTCTCTTTACCCTCTTTCGGGGTTTTAGCCCCCACTTGTCTTTTTAATTTCCAAATAAAATTATACATTCTTCGTAGACCCTGGAGTCTCGCCCCGACGCAGGGAATTTATCCTTTCTTTACCCTCTTTCGGGGCTTTAGTCCCCATGTGTTTTTCTAATTTCTGAATAAAAATGTAAATTCTTGTAGACCCCGGAGTCTCACCCCAACGCAGGGCATTCGTCTTTCTTTTATCCTCCAAACTCTTGTGTTGAAAAATTACTATATTTATCAGTGTCAAAAATCCATAAAAAGATGAATATTAAGCATTGTCATGCTACCGCAGCACTTTGCTTATGAAAACTCTGCGCCAAGAGTCCAAAATTCCCTCCCGGGTCATTAAGGTTCACCCTTAGCATGGGCACGTTCACACACACTGTACGATGCCCTAGGCCAATTGCCCTAGTAGACATTGTCGCTGTCACAGCCATGCCTGAAAGGCACGAAAATCTGTTTCTCCTCTTACTCGGCCAAAATATGGGTAGCAGAGGTAGTCTGGGCAAGGCAACCACCCAAAGCACTCTGTCATAAGAGGATGTCTCGAAAATGGGCAAACTAAATGACCAATAAAAAATCAAAGTCAAATGCAAAGAGTCAATGTCCTCGCGGATTCAAATGGAGGGCATGCAAAAATCGGGCATGGAAAAGAGCGGCAAAGTCCCGCGGAGATCCAAATGGACCCGGTCGTACGCATGTCCCTACAAATAAATGGTCATAAATTAATTTCAAAGCCTAATGGTTATTGAGACTGAATCTTCCGATGGCTATGCCAAGGAAGGAAGTCAAACCAAACCTTCAACACCCATACCAAGCTCATCTCAAACTTCTTCCTTCCTCCCTGCCAGACCTAGTTGCCTTTTCAGGTGTGGCTTTGGTAGTGCTCTGTTGACCAAGTGCAATAGCTCGTGGGCGCCACGTTAAAACGCACGCCCTATTCTGGGCATTCCTTAATGAAACAAGAGGTAACAAGGACCCCCGCCAGTCGATTTTCATAACCCTAATACCGCATGGCATGGCAATATTTCCAAAATCCAAAAACAGATCCAGATATTTCAAAAAACAACAAAAAAAATCAAATACTTCCAAACTCCAAACAAAAATTCAAATATTCCCAAAAATAAAAATTAAATATGTTCCAAAAATCAACAAAAATCCAAATATTTTCAAAACCCACAAAAATTCAAATACTTTCAAAATCCCACAAAAATTTGAAATACCTCCAAAATCCAAAAAAAAATCATGATGGCGTTGCACAAGGCAAGCACATTACCTCTTGTCTGCGTCAGATCGATGCAATTCTCCCCTTCATGGGTCCTCCCATCTGAACTCCAAACTCTTTGGCCAAAGACCACCTATCCTCATGGTTTTAAACAAACATGTTGAGCTGCATCTGTTGTTGACTACTTATCCATGCTGCTGCTCCATGCTATAAATGTGTTTCCATGATGTTTGTTATCTTGGCTAATGAGTTTTGAGCACAGGATTCGAGTTACCTCATCTAGCGCTACATCAGGCTGTTGCTGCCTCGCCATCAAGTTATCTATATATTATACCCGTAGAGCACAACAAGGACCTTGTGGCTCTAAGGAATCTGGGATTTGAGTTCCCCTTTAATAAAAACAGTGATTATCCCATAGGATCCTTACCCCCACGATAGGTCGTTACGCATGGCACCTGAGGACAACAGACCCATGCATAACCCCAAGTCCTGACTCAACGCCATCGTAACAAATTTATCCTGGTTTTGTCTACTCCTTTAACCTATTTTTCCTTTTAGCTCAGCATACACGCATATTGAATCCACAGGGAAAACCACTCTTCCAATGCAACTTGAGATCCATTCGCACTCCACCTAAAAAGCCATTTGAAATATTCCATCCGGGTACAAGTACCCAACTCCCTTTGTTGTCGTCTCCGGGCTGATTTCCGTAAGAAAACTTTTGTTTGGATTTATCCCTCTACATTTCTCTCTACACCCATAGATCCACCTGCGGCAGTGGCAGATGCCCCCAATGGTGCAGCCTAACGGATGTGTCCTTAGGTACTTCCTTTCGCTGGAAGTTGATCTCTCTGTATATCCACTTGCGGTAGTGGCAGACGCCCCCAATGGTGCAACCTAACGGATCGTGTCCGTAGGTACTTCCCCTTCGCTGGAAGTTGATCTCTCCTTTCGTGCCCCACGTGGTGTAATCACAGGGATTAGCTTCCCCTCGACACACGAAAGTGTACTAAAACTAGTAGCATAAAAAAATGTGTGTGATCGCCACCTAGATAAGTTGCCTAATGATATGGAAAGACAATGGCTAACTTAAACTAGGAAAAGGAAGAGAACAGGAACAAAAATGGGGTCGCGGTCGCCATGCCCGCCGCGTTTCTAGTATCGAGTCAGTGAAAGTCGATGTGTTATTGTCGCGTCACCTAGGCCGTCGCGTTCTCTAATGCGGGAGATTTGTTGTTGGACCTTCTTCTAGTCCTCTAGCGGCCAGAGCACTAGAGCTTCTGTAGACTTCGCTTGCTTGCCTGCCAATCAAAAGAAAACGCAAGGAGAAGACCCCATTAGAACATATAAAGGGTAGTATCTATTCTGAAAAGACAAAGTAAGATGGGACACCATGGTAGGGAAGCACCTGGGGTGGTTTTAAAACCCTGTGAGTGTGGGAAAATGTGGGTGGATGGTGGACGTGCTCTATTTAAAGGACAAAAAATGCATGTAGAAATAGAAAAGAGGAAGAGGAGAGAGAAAGAGAAAGAGCCCCCTTAGGGCGACTTCCTGGCGTGGATGCAGCTCCAATGATGTGCAAAGGGGCCCAGGAGATTGCTAGAGTCACCCTCTTCACGTTCATTGCTCCATTGATGATGAAGTGAGTGAGTTGTGGGGGAGGGAATGTGAAGGGAATGAAGGGAATGACACTAAGTCTAGTTCAGAGGAAATTTTGGCAGCCCTGCGGGGTAATCATGAGGCTCCCCTCGTCCATGAGGAGGGGCTCTCCTTATTATATAGCTTGGAGTGGGAATATTAGGCATTATCTCCTCAAAAAGGTTTTGAAAAAATAAAGTGGGGATAAAGCTCATTAATCAGGTGTAGAGTCCTTAGGGGAGCTAGGAGAGTCCTTAGGGCCAAAAAATCCGCCCAAGGGTGGATAACCCTCTTAGACCAAGTCAAAGTGCATGGAAGGATAAATAGGGTGTGGTTATGGAGGCCAGAGATCTGAACATTGTCACGTCAGATCGTAGGGTCACGACTAGAAACGCGACGGTGCGGGGGGGACGCGACAGAATTACCCATGTGCAGGTATAATGCATGGACTGTCGCGGCGGTCCAACCCGTCGCGATTATAGTCGCGGCGCCACGATGCGTCACGACAAGGAACCTGAATTATCTTGCATTATCCTCCTAACCATATGATAAAATAGGAGTCATATCCCTCTAAGGACTCTTTCTAATGATAGATTTCGGGATTTCAAGGCATTTTAATGGATTAATGGGCTCAAAACAAGACAAATGATGGGCTCAAGGTGAGTGACCAATTAGGGGCCCACTAAGGTAGCAAGAAATGTAGTTCAACCCATTAGTCATAATCGGGTGTCTACAGATTGCCCTCCTTGGCTTCTACTTTGCAGGGGAGCGAAGCGGAAGTGGCGTGGAGATGTCATGAAGTGACGGTGGAACGGAGATGACGCGGAGTGGACTGAAAAGTGGAGGCCAAGGTAAAGAGACACCCAATTTTAACTAACAGGCAATTGGAATCTTGTGAAAGCCCACGAGTCGGTTTGTTCGAGTTGAATGCAAAGAAGAGCACAAGTCTGGACGAGAGGAAAAAAGAAGAGGACGATCAACCTCGATTGAGAGGTACCTAGCCGATTGGCCTACAGGTTTCATTTTGGAAGGACATGTGCGTGCCAGGCAGGTAACATGACTCTGTCCTGGGAGCGGTTCGAACCAAAACGGATCAAGGAAAAGGATGAATATTTGGATGGAGAATCCAGACAGGGAAAATTCTTGTCAATCTAACGGGAACAACTTGCTCGGAGGCAAACCTTCTGATTCGGAGTGGAATTGTATTTTTCTTGGAACATGAAGGATGATTGGGCACTCAAACACGAGCTCACATGGTCAAGAATGAGTCAGGAAAGCTCAAAGTCCTACATGATGCACTGGGCAAAATAAAAGAAATTATTAAAACAAATGCAAAGGAAATGAGAAAATATAAGATATATCAAGGATAATATTGTTAAGCTGGATAAGAAAGGGTCAAGAGACTACCCGCAACCTTAGTGCAGGCCTGAACCCATCGTCCCCGATCTTAACTAGCTCAACGGCCTATCCAATGGTTAACAACGGCACCTAGATTATCATAGTTTTTGGTAAAGGGGAACTCAAATCCCAGAGCACATTGAGAACCAGCTGGTCCTTGAAAAGATATAATAAGTAGAATATCATATAGTAATGTAGGAGTAGGGATAGAGATACAATACCTGACTTACCTGGGACGACATTTCCTCATTTTTGGATTTTTTTTTTTGAATCATTCATCAGAAAATAGGCATAATAATCACAAGATGATAAATGAATTTAATGAACATAGTTAAAGAAACACATATACAAAGCACAGGTAAGGGAAATAAACATTTGGGTATAAACGACACGACACACCCATCGACCGCGACCTTGTCGCGTCGCATCAGCCTGTCGCGACATAGTCGCGTCGGATCGCGGCGTCGCGACTCGGATAGAGTCCTGAAAACGCAGAAAAATAGGACTTAGACTTATCCTAAGACATCTAGACTAACACTAGGACTCCTAAACCTTTCCTAGACTTATCCTAACTCCTAGTTGCGGGATTAGAGTGGGTTTCTAACACCCTAAAGCTTATAAATAAAGGGTTTGGGCTGTTAATCCCGCAGCTAAACTCCTATGCTACAAAATCTTCAAGTTCTTCATCTTTCTTCATCTTTGCAGTCATGAAGAGGAAGCTTTCGGCGTTTGCAGAGGTCATCCCTCCTTACTCCGGCCCAAAGGCTGCTAGGGAGTCTCACGCCGATCTTTAGCACCTCTCAGACATCCCTAAGCACATCTACTCTCGCCCGGATCCTCAAGTAAGTGGCTCTATTTCTGCACTTTTGCTCTGTTTTGCTCTGTTTTTCTTCTCCTCCTCTTCCCCTTCTCATCTTAGATCTCCTCCTTCTTCTTTCTTTCAGATCCTCCCTGGTCATAGGCGGTTCTCTAGATTACCATGGCTGCTTCCAATGCTCGACATACTGCCGCCTACCTCAATCTCCCTCCTAAAAGATTGGGGATTGTCTACAGTGCTTGTACTCGCCAAGAAGCACGACAAGATCGTCCATGTATGGGATAGCATCACCGCACTTACTGAGCTGTGGCACACTCAGACACACTCCTTTGTCTTCCCCAGTTTTGAAGCCACCATACTCTTGGAAGAATTAGAGATCATGCTCGGTCTCCCACGTTACCACCGGGGTGAAGAGATAGAAATATCATATACTGTGGAGCAGATCAACTCCTGGAGTATTCTGGCCAAGTTTGCCTCCACGAAGAATGATCTACGCTCCATGACCAGTGGCATGCACGTCCACCTACTCCCCATCGCACAGTGGGTCGTTTCACAATGCAAGCGGAAAACCGGGAGATACGGCGCCATTTCCAAGGCAGCTGCCATCTGCATCTACGGGATCATACTTTTCCCAGCTGAAGACGGGACCATCTCCTTCGCCAATTTGAGCATCATTGATTCTATCTCAGAAGGTTTGACTATTGGCCAAGAAGTTTTGAGCTATCTATATGCTGGTCTGTCCTCTGCAGCACTTGGAGGACCCTTCTACGGATCGGTGATTGCCCTCGAGCTATGGATGGGGATGCACATCCAATTTCGGGCGGTGGAGGACTTGACCGTGTGGTGTAAGACGATGCTGAACCACCCGCTGGCGCACGTGGGCGGGCCACTCCATATGAGCACCCGAGCTTGGTGCAAGACGGCCCAGGTGAAGGGCATTCAAGCATGGCGCAGGTACCTCCGAGGTATGACAGTGGCGGACTTCGACACGCGCCCCCGGTTCATGCATGGCAAGATGATCCATCTCTCTCAACGTACCGGGCTTGCCCTGAGGCTGTTGGGCAATGAGGCACTCGTTTCTTACAACCCGGACCGTTGCTACCTCCAGTGCGGTGCGGCCCGGATGGTGGTTCCACTCCTCTCACAATTCCCGCCTATCCAAGAGAGGAAGAGGGGTGATGCGCAGGACGAGCGTGACATGCGTAGCGCCGTCGTCCATTGGGAGGGATGTGCCATGAGCGTAATCCAAGCGGAGGTGGAGGAGGACGATGAAGTGGTTAAAGAGTACATTGAAGCTTTGAAGAAGCTCCAGCCAACGGGAGGAAATATTTGATCTGTTTGATTTGACTTGTAGGCCAGATGGTAATTAGGAAAGGATTTAAAAGCATTGCTTGGTTTTTTTTTTTTTTTAGAATGAATTAGGGAGTGTAAAGACTTTGCATATGAATGAACAAGAATGAATTTTCTGCGCAACTACGTGCTCTGTTGATGACGCGACGGTCAGGGGTGTTGCCTTAATGTCGCGGCCAGGCGGTGCGTCGCGACTAAGTCGCGACGACCCTTCTCGACGCGACATGAACGCGATCGCGCGCTGCGTCGCGTCACGAACCGACTCATTCAAAAAAAAATGGCTCCTCCTTTCCCTCTTTCCATTTTTTCAAAAACCAAAAGCATCCAAAGCTCCTGAATCTCCGAACTTCCTGCAACCTGTGCGAACCTTTCCCCAAGATCTTCCTTCAACCTCAACCAAGCCCGAAATGGAAGGAAAGGGGACCGCAGGTGAGGGCTCTTCCCGGAGGAAGCGCCAAGCGGAACGCCGGAGCTCCCGGCACCGAGTCGAGGATCCTCCCGTCGAGGAGGAGGTGCCCGAGGTAGAGATGGAGGAGGAGGAGGAGGAGGAAACGGCCCCGGCGGTGGATGTGAAGGAGGAGCGGAGGAAAAGGGCCAAGGCCATGAAGTCGGTAAGTAACTCGACCCTAATCCTTGTATGAACGTGTGGATGTGGTAAACGGAGCCCCTAGAGGGCCGAATGTAGGGTGAAAAGCCCAGAGAAAAGGGGTCAAACAAAGAAGGCTCCGGCCGGGTTTGATCCTGATAACGCGTCAGTACGACCTGCCGCGACATGCTATCGCGGCGGGGCGGGGCGTCGCGACATTGTCGCGGCGTCCAGGGCTGACGCGACCTAGAAAGGTGACGCGATAGAGTCGCAGAGCCCCGCTCCGTCGCGACAAGGTCGCGACGGCTAGCGTTGCCGCGACATAAATTGAAACACAGGGACAAAGGAATTTAAGTCTGACTTGAATGGGTCTTGCAGGGTGAGATGAGGGCTCGAGTGTCGTGGACACTAGTGTTGGCTGCCTTCCTGGCCCTTCCCCCTTTCCAGAGAGATCGGGTAGAGGAGATGGGATTCGGGGAGATCTTTAGGACAGAGAGGATGAGGGTGGATCCGGCCCTCACTCAGGCCCTGCGGAGCAGATGGGATACGGAGGCGAATGCCTTCGTATTCCCTTGGGGGCATATGATCCCTAGCCTAGAGGATGTGAGCCGGATCACAGGGCTCAGTGTGTATGGGAAAGCGGTGAGTGGCTATACCTACCCCTGCTACCACGACATAGTCGAGCGACTCTTAGACCTCCCCGTGGAGCGTAGGTCTTCCCTAGTGCCCAGAATAGCCTTGCAGGAGAGCCTAGGTCTGTTTGAGGTGGGGAAGAACGCAGGGGAGAGTGAGGATGAGTACTTAGAGAGGCTGGCTAGAGTCAGTAGGAGGGAGCTAGCGAGTGAGCCTGGGCCGCAGGTGGACTTGGACTTGCGCCGCTTCCTCGTCCTCTTTCTTGGTAGACTTTTGTTTGCCACGAGGGGCGACGCAGTCCACTGCCGCTTCCTGCCGTTGCTGGCGGATTTAGGTGAGGTAGGGGGGTATGCTTGGGGGGCAGCTTTCCTAGCGCACCAGTTCGACTGTCTGAGCGCCTCAGACCGGCAGACATCCACGAGCGGTTTCTACCCCTTTCTCCAGGTACACCCTCTCCTCTACCCCTTCTAAAGTTACACTGCACTTTTCTTAAATTGCTCTTTGACTTGTCTTCTATCTTGCAGGTTTGGGCCTATCTACACCTTCCTGCCCTGGGGAGAGGGGGGCTCACACGGCCGGGCCTAGTGCCCATTGCACGCCACTGGGGGGCCCGCCGAGACACTCGCCACCTCGCCGACCAGTTGGAGTGCCTCCAGGAGGCGATTGACAGCTACCCCTACCTGGATGTGAGTACTAAAAACCTTCCCTTCTGACATACCTGTTGATTTGATTGGTGACTGGCTAACTCTGTTTTGCAGGTGGTTTGGCAGCCGTATCTGGGGGAGGGTGATGAGGGACAGCCTTAGTTGGCGCAGGCCCGCCCCTACTTCGGTAGGTCGGTGTGGTTTCATGCGCTAAACCTCGTGCTACCTCTGAACCTATTCCTGACCCAGCGCTCCCTGGGTTTCAGGAAGAGTGTTGTGGAGTTCCCCGTCCGGGACCGGTTTCGCCAGCCGGGTCGGAGTTTCCGAGGACTTCACGACACTACTGACTGGCGTGAGCGGGCGCGAGAGCAGATAGAAAACTGGGAGCGTAAGGGCAAGTCGGTGAAGTCCACGGTGACCACAGACGATGCATACCTCCGGGCATACGCCTTGAAGTACGGGGGTAAGGTGTACAAGAGTGCTCGTCATCAGGTAAGGTGTTCTAAACTAGCACTTGTGAAATTTGAATTGGTGAACTGTGCTGATCAAATGATGGCAGGTGGACGTGGCTGGCGAGGTGGCGTCGCTTCGAGCTCTCCTTCTCTCGGCGACGCATGATCAGGAGGCGGCTCGGAGGGAGACTGAGGAGTTGGTGAGTACTTACTCAGACTTCAGTACTAAATCCATGTTTTGATTTGAAAACTAATGTGTGCTTCTGTGTGTAGCGGAGAGAGTTGGAGAGTGTGAGGAGAGCAGCAGGTGGTGCTTCCACCTCGAGAGGCGGAGAGAGTGATCGGGCATCGTTGCAGGCTCAGTTGACTGCAGTGATCTCGAGGGCAGAGGAGGCTGAGAGGCTTCTGGAGGACCGGGTAAGTATGATCTGAAGACTTGATTAGGTTGACATTGATTTGATTGTTGATTGATTGCTTGTTGTGCAGGAGAGAGATCTGCGGTTCACCAATGAGCACGCCATGGATCTGCAAGCTCAGCACGACCAGTACCAGGGGGAGCTCCAGACTACCCGGGGCGACAGAGACCAGCTGCGCATCCGAGCGGAGGTAGCTGAGACCCGGGCGACGGAGGTGACCGGCGAGCGCGACCAGCTGCGCACCCAGATGGAGGTAGTTGAGGCTCGAGTGGCAGCGATGACTACAGAGCTGGCGGCACTGCGAGTGCAGAGGTCGCCAGTCGATCGAGAGGAGCTAGAGCGACTACGAGCAGAGCTACGACTGCAGGAGAGCTTAGCGCAGAGGCTTCAGCAGATTGTGACAGACATAGGCCGTTCACGGAGCAGGAGCAGGAGTGCAGCCAGTGCCAGCAGGGCGACAGGAGGCACAGTGGGACAGTACTTAGCGAGTTCCTCCAGTCGCCGGAGGAACGAGGCGGAGGAGAGGTGTCGCCAGGACGAGGGGGGTGCTCAGGGCGAGGGAGGTGGTGGTGCGATGCTGCCACCACCTGACAGACAGGAGGGATCCGGGGAGTGTGGCGATGGAGATTGAGGAGACTTGTGAGCCACCTCCCCTCATCTATGTACATATTGTTCATTTCTTAGCACAGTCTCTTTACTTTCATGTCAATATTTATGATAAATGAATGGTTTGTGATTGACACGAGTGAGAGGCGAGTTTCAAACAAGCGAGAGAAGAAGGGAGTCTTGAGTGCGACGTTGTACTCCGCTTTTGAAATCCATGTTCCTGCACACACTTAGAAGAACAAGTTAGATCTGTTCTTTGGTTCGGCCCCTTGCGCTTAAGATGATAAAAATCCAACTCCGTAATTGTCAAGGGGCCGAGCCTTATTAAATAGACGAAAAGACCATGAAAATAATGCATGCTAAAGAAAAGCAATATGTACACATCTTTTGTTTTTTTGAAAACTATATTTTTTATGATTTTGAGAATCTTTTGATTTTTTAGATTTTTAGAATTTTTGGTTTTTTTTTGTTTTGGGGATCTTTTGATTTTTTTGGATTTTGGAATTTTGGAATTTTTTTATTTTTGGGGATCTTTTGATTTTGTTTTAGATTTTGGAATTTTTATTTTGTTTGGTTTTGGGGATCTTTTGATTTTTTTGGATTTTTTGGAATTTTTGATTTTTTTGGTTTTGGGATCTTTTGATTTTTTTTTGAATTTTCTGGAATGTTTTTGATTTTTTTGGTTTTGGGGATCTTTGATTTTTTCTTGGATTTTTTTTTTGGATCTTTTGATTTTTTTTTATTTTTTTTTTTTTTTGAAAATTCTTTTGATAACAACACTTCTTAATGTTGAGCGATTAACCATGAGTCTTCTTCTATCTCACTTTGGCGAGTAAGATTTATGTGCAACGCATATTTATCTTAGGTCTGCTAAGATTTCTTGCCCCTATGACAACAATGTTCCAACACAGACCAAGCGTAGGGATTCTTTGGTCATTTTTAGGGAGGATAGAAAGAATATAAATGTGATAAGACTTAATCTCGGGGTCGAGGTTACCGACTTGTAAGACTTGCAACAAGTAAGCTACATGTGCTATTCATCTGTTGTCTAGGGACTTTAGGGCCACAGTATTTTCTCTTTTGACTAGGGCATGCGCGCGACCGGGCTCAAGGGCATCCCGCGGGGAACTGTACTGCCACTCTTTAACATGTCCCTTCATTTTATCATTTCGTCGCTTTATTTTTGTGCTATATGCTTTTCTTTAGAACTGCCCGTCCCTCCTTGAGACTTCAAACACATGGTTTATACTGTTGCAGGTTTACAGGTTAGCATTCCCCTTGCCCCTAGACCTTGTCCGAATAGGGAGAGAATTGACCTTTTGTTTCCCTGAGCAAGGGCTAAGTGAGAACACTGCATATGAAAGGACAATGACCTTAGGCTACTATGTTGAGTACGTGATTGCGCATAAATATTATTTCGTCAATATGAGAAGGAGCGAGACACTTGGCAAATGGCTACTTATTAATTGGTGTTGTTATCCAAAGACTATTGATCAGGGGTAGAATCTTTTAAGATATAATCCATTCCATGGGTGAGAGAGTTCATCACCATCGGCATTAACTAACCTATATGCGTTTCCCGGGTACACTTCTTTAATGACGTACGACCCTTCCCAGTTTGCAGACAATTTTGACCTTGGACCTCCAGGTTTTATGAAAATTCGCTTCAAAACCATGTCTCCTTCTTGAAACTTACGCTCAATCACTTTCTTTTGAAAAGACTTTGAGAGTCTATTTTGATATGAAAGCACATGATCGGCTGCAGCTAGACGTCGTTCGTCTAAGAGCTCTAGTTGTGTAAGTAACGCCTCCCGATGTTCATCGGGATTAAGTTCTTTGTCCAACTGAATTCTTAGCGAAGGGATGAGGATCTCTTGTGGACATACCACTTCCATTCCGTATGTAAGTGAGAAAGGAGTTTGCCCCGTAGGTGTGCGGATGGAGGTGCGGTAGGCCCACAGAGCCTCAATTAACTTTTCTGGCCAATCAGCAAATTTATTAGACTCACAAGTTTTCTTTAAGATTTTTAAAAGTGTTTTTTTTGTGGCTTCGGCCTGGCCGTTGCCCTGTGGATAATAAGGAGACGAATGATGCAAAGAAATATTGAACTTCTTACAGAGATCTTGAAGGTCTTGTGATATGAACTGGGGTCCATTGTCGGTGACGAGGCTGCCAGGTACTCCAAACCGTTCAATGATGTTCTTCATGATGAATCTGCACACAGTCGAACCTTTGATTTCTGCAAATGCTTCTACTTCGGCCCACTTGGTGAAATACTCAGTAATAGTGAGGATGAAGGATTTTTGTTTTATCTGAGCATTAGGATCACCAAGAGGCCTAATGATATCAAAGGCCCACAAGGAGAAAGGCCAAGGAGAAGATAGTGGATGCAAAGAAGAAGACGGAGCGTGAATTTTATCGGCATGGATTTGGCATCTGACACACCTACGAACGTAGGCGGCACAGTCCTCTTCTAAGGTTGGCCAGTAGTAGCCCTGCCTAAGGATCCTTTTGGCTAACATCTGACCATTCACATGCCCTCCGCATTCACCGGAGTGAGATCCTTCCACTATCTTCCAAGCCTCTTCATCGGTCACGCATCTCAGGAGCATTCTATTTAGAGCGCGTCTGTAAAGAACTTCACCCACGAGGGTATACTTTAATGCCGCTCTACGGATAGCTCGTCTATCTTCAGCTTCGGCTTCTTCTGGGAAGGTACCGTCTCTGCAAAATTGTTCAATCTCATGGTACCATGGTCTCTTTTCTTCCATCAATTCTCCTAATTCGACAAGCAACAACTCCTTCGCTTCTTTCTTCTCTGCCTTCAACACTAGGGAGCTCCTAAGGTTTGAGAACCAAGGATCCTGAGTTGAGGGAGCTTCTAACCTCTGAACAATGATGGTCTCAGCACTACGGCTGAGAGGGAAGGAGAGAGACGAAGCTAACGATGCCAGTGCATCGGCCAGAATGTTATGAGAGCGAGGAGTATGAATGTAGATGAGTTGACGGAATTGCTTGGCTAGGAGGGTGACCAGATCTTGATAAGGCTTGAGTTTGGGTTCACGAGTGCGATAGGTAGAGAGGACTTGCCGAAGAACGAGCTGAGAGTCCCCTATGATCTTAAGGTGACGGGCGCCTAAAAGGTAGGCAAGCTTAAGACCGGCGAGGAGAGCCTCATACTCGAAGATATTGTTGGTGGTGTAGAACTGGAGTTGATAAGCCAAAGGAATGGTGATCCCTTCTGGGGTGAGCAAGACTGCACCTATGCCCCGTCCCCTAGAATTGAGAGCTCCATCGAAATGGAGTGACCAGAAGGGATCGCGAGAAATAAGTGATAGGTTTTCGTCGGGGAATTCTTCTTGAACCATATCACTATGAGGAAGAGGGAGGTGAGCAAGGTGCTCAGCGATGGCATACCCTTTTATGGCTTTCTGAACAATAAAGGAGATCTCGAATTGAGAGAGGAAACTTTGCCAGCGTGCCAATCTGTCGGCGAGAACTGGCTTCTCAAGGAGATACCTAATAGGGTCCATTCTAGAAATCAAACTCACCTTATGAGCTAGGAAGTAGTGCTTCAATTTCTGCACTACCCACACTAGCGCTGCACAAGTTTTCTCCATTGTGGTGAGTTTGAGCTCGGAAGCATTGAAGAGCCTAGATAGGTAGTAGACTGCCCTTTCTTTGCCGGATTCATCATGCTGAGCATGGACAGCTCCTAGGGAGTCCTCAATAGTTGACAGATATAGGATTAGGGGTTTCCCAGGGATAGGTGCTTGAAGCACGGGCGGATTTATAAGGTAACTTTTGAGCTCGTCAAAGGCCTCTTGGCACTTAGCGTTCCATTCGAAATTAACTCCTCCTTTTAACAGTTCGTAGAAAGGACGTCATCTTTGAGAGTGCTAAGATATGAATCTCCTTATGAACTGCAGCCGACCAATCAAACCTCGAAGCTCAGATATGTTCTTAGGAGGAGGCATCTCATTGATTGCCCTGGCTTTGTGTGGATCTATTTGAATCCCCCGCTTACTAACTATGAAGCCTAATAATTTTCTTGAGGAAACTCCAAACACGCACTTCTTTGGATTCATCTTCAATTGATACTCTTGTGTGCGACAGAAAACTTTGGCAAGTACGGAGGAGTGCTCTCTTCGGGTCCGTGACTTCACCACGATATCATCCACGTAAACCTCAACATCAATATGTATCATGTCATGGAAGATAGCTAACATTGCTCTTTGATAAGTGGTGCCAGCATTCTTTAATCCAAATGGCATGACCACATAGCAATATGTTCCCCATGGGGTGGTGAAGGAGGTCTTCTCTTGATCCTCCGGGGCTAGATGAATTTGATTATAGCCGGAGTACCCATCCATGAACGATAGAGTTTCGAACCTTGCTGTATTATCCCAGAAATAAAGAGCTGTTTGTCCCAGCGACTGGCGCTCAAGGGTGAATGTATTATTAGTGTTTTGAACCCTAGGCATCTTCTATTTCGATTCTTTGATGAGGAGGATTTCCTTAAGGTCTTGGTTAGGAAGAACTTGTATCTAAAAGGTTATTTGTTTCGGTTCTTCCGTTGGGCTTCTGATTTTGATTTCTCAGCGGATCCCACGCTCATACCTATATGGGTTGGGTTCCCTAACCTTCCAGTTAATCTCTTTAATGAAGACTATCTAAGGTGTATTGCGGGTAACTTTGGTGATGTCCTGAGGATCCACGACTCCACCCTTGCTTGGACACAAACGGCTGAAGCCTTGGTCTGTGTTGACATCGATATAGCAAAGCCTCTCGTGAACCGGATATGGATTGCTCAGGGGGATATGGGTTTCTGGCAGCCTGTAAATTTCCACAGAGTTCCTTCAGTCTGTAGAGTTTGCCGGAAGTTGGGTCATACTCATGATGTGTGTAAAAAGAAGTCCAAAGAATCGGCTCCTCCTCCTGCTCGCATGCAACCTTCTGCCGTTTCCCTGCCGGACAAAGTCCCAGTTCAGGATCAAGAGTGGCGTGTGGTGCAACGAAAAAGTGCCCTTCCTAAGATTCTTCCTACTAAATCTGTGAACGTGCCCATCTCTGTTAGCAATGTCTTCGATCGTTTAAGCAGTGATGTTCGTGTTTTTGATACGACGGAGGCTTCGGATGCACATATCCTTTCTTCAGATGAGCCGGTGGCCCAGCAACAGTCAGCGCAGGAGCTTCAGAAGGCCCCTAACCCCGTGGTCGTGAATGGTGCCCTGGACTATCCCGTCGTTTTTCAAGGCGATGGATTAGTGTTGGGGCTTGAGGAGCACCCTGTGGTCGTGCATGGCGCGCCTCCTGTCGTAGTGCATGGCGACCAGCGGCATGCACTTCCTGCATGTACTGGTACGTCTCTTCCCCAGGCGGCGTCTCCGGCGTCCAATCCACCGGCGCATCTCAGGCCGGTTTGTGTTATTCATGGCAGTGAATCTTCATCTTTGGAAAAAAATATTCCGCAAGTGGTCAAAGGTAAGTCTGTGGATATTGAGTGCAACGTGGATCCCAATCCTGATATCCCTCAGATCTCCGCGACTGCCCTTGCCTCTTCTGAGAATATTCTTTTGCCTTCTACTATCATTTCTAAAGATGGTAACATTGGCTCGATAAAGGGAGTTTGCACCAGGTCCAGAGCGAAAGCCAGAGTGGGTACCTCGGGTTACTCTTCCTCATGAATTATACAACTTTGTTCTGGAACATCAGGGGCCTCTCAAACCTGGCCTCTAAAAGATCTCTGAAACACCTTATAAGGAAGTATAATTTGCACATCGTTGCCATTTTTGAGCCCAAGACCAAGCTCTCGAGAGCTGCTAGTGTGTGTCGTTACTTAAAATTGCATGACTATGCGGGTAACGCTGGCGAAGATTCTAAGATTTGGCTTCTCTGGTCCAAAGATGTCTCCTTGCAGGTGTCGAGTAGATCTGATCAGTTTATCTCAGCCAATATTCTCAAAGATGATGCTCTCTTATGTATGGTTACTGCTGTTTACGCTGCCTGCGACATCAGTTCTCGTCGTCTCCTCTATGATGATTTACTGACTTCCAATGTCAACCAGCTGCCTTGGATGGTAGGGGGTGACTTCAACTGTGTTTCTTGCCCATCTGAGAAGGAAGGGGGATCTACCCCTAATCACTCATCCATGATCGATTTCAACTCCTTTACTTCGGCTGCGGGTCTCCTTGACGCTGGTTTTAGCGGTCAGAGGTTCACTTGGTCTAATAATAGAGTTGGCCATGCTGCGATTAAAGCAAGACTGGACCGAGTTCTAATTACTCCCAGCTGGACTTTGTCTTTTCCTGGTTACTGTGTCAAGCATCTCCCCAGGTTACCATCTGATCATGCCCCACTTTTGATGAAAGTTGTTCACCAGTCTACCATCCCTGCCAGATTTATCTTTCAGAAGATGTGGGTGTCCCACGAGAACTTTATCCAACAAGTCACTGACTCTTGGCTTAGTGTGAATTCTACCTCACCTAATCCTTTTGTTACCCTGCAAGCTAAGTTAAAGGCGGTGAAAGCTATGTTGAAAGATTGGAACAAAAATGTTTTTGGGAACGTCGAGGTCTCTGTGCGCCAGGCTGAAGACCGGGTAGAGGACTTGCAACTTATCTTTGATGCTGACCCTTCTGGTGTGAATAGAACAAACCTTCATAGCGCTGATGCTGCTTTGCGTCGGGCCCTTCATCGTCAGGAGGTTTTCTAGGCTCAAAAGGCTAGAGTTCAGTGGCTAAGCGAAGGGGATAGAAACACTGCCTTCTATCATGCTGTGGTGCTTGGCAATAGGAGGAAAAACTACATTCATCGTCTACAAATTAAGGGAGATTGGTGTGATGACCAGAATTTGCTTTCTGTTGAGGCTGTAAGTTACTTTCAAAATCTTCTTACCTCTGAAGAGCATGCTAGCGACCCATCCATTCTTCAAAACATCCCAATGCTGGTTAATGATGAGCAGAACGCAGCCCTGATCAGCTCCCCCTCTAGTGCGGAAGTCAAGTTGGCGGTGTGGGGCCTGAATGAGGATGGCGCCCCTGGCCCTGATGGTTTTACAGGTTGTTTTTTCAAGACCTGCTGGAATATTGTTTCACAGGATGTTATTGCTGCTGTACGAGGCTTTTCTCTGGTTTCCCTCTCCCCAGGGGTATCTGTTCTTCGCTTATTGCTCTCATTCCAAAGGTTCCTCATCCCTCGTCCTATGCTGATTTCAGGCCAATTAGTCTTTGCAACTTTTGTTACAAGGTTGTATCTAAGATCATATGTAACCGTCTCTCTGATATCCTTCCTGCGATCATCACTGAGGAGCAAGGGGCATTTGTGAAGGGTAGGAACATCATGGACAACATCTCTCTATCTAGTCAGCTGTTTCAGGATCTTGGCAGGAAAGTTCGGGGTCATAACGTCATTTTTAAATTGGACATGATGAAGGCCTATGATAGAGTTGAGTGGGATTTCTTGTTTGATGTTCTTCGTAGATTTGGCTTTGCAAACAGGTTTATCTCTTACATTGGTATGTTGGTTTCTAATTGTTGGTTCTCTGTTCTCTTTAATGGCGCTTCTATGGGTTTTTTCAAATCCTCCAGAGGTCTCCGCCAGGGGGACCCGTTAGCTCCTGCTCTCTTTATTATCATGGAGGAAGCTCTTAGCAGGGGGTTAAAAAACTTACTGCATGCCAGGTCTACTCTGCTTTTTTCTGGGCCCAGGCATTGTCCAAAGGTCTCACACTTACTTTTTGCTGATGACACTCTGGTGTTTCTCAATGGTCAATTACCAGCATTCGCAAGCTCTTGAGTTTCTTACAGGCTTATGAATCTAGTTCGGGTCAAAAGATCAATGTCAAGAAAAGTGCTTTTATAATCTCTGCGAAGGCCCCCATTTCTTTAGCTCGCAGAATCTCCAAAGTCACAGGTTTCAAGCATCAGCTGGGTCCTATTCGCTATCTTGGTCTCCCCATCTCTGTGGGCAGGTCAAAAGTTGCAGACTACAAGTATCTTATCGATAAGATTAACATGAAGTTGACCTCTTGGAAATCCAAATTTCTATCTCAAGCAGGAAGGGCGACCCTCATTAATTCGGTTCTTAATTCTATTCCTATTTATACCGCTGCTGCTACTTGCATTCCGAAGGCTGTCATCAGTTACATTGAAAGAGCTTGTGCAAATTTTTTCTGGAGTGGCGCGGATGGTGTTAATCGGAGACACTGGGTTTCGTGGGATACCATCCATCGGCCTCTTGCTGAAGGTGGTCTGAATATCAAGAGTGTCTGGTTCCTTCAACTAGCTTTGGCCACTAAGAAGATCTGGAATATCTACCATGGGTCCTCCATGTGGGCCTCTTATGCCAGGAACAGGTTTAAGATTGACCTTCATGCTCCTTTTCAGTTTTCCATCCCTCACGGTATGCCTAAAGCTGTTTTCAGAGTCGCTCATCAAACTGTTCTAAACAATTCTCGGTGGATTATTGGTGATGGGAAGAAAGTGGATTTTCTTAGGGATCTATGGCTTGGGCAGATTTGTCTTTCAAACCTCCTGACTAGTCCTTACGTTGGCACCAAAGCTTCTGTCAGTGATGTTATTAATAATTCTGACCATCCTATTCGCAGGCTTCTACCCAGTACAAGCTTCCTCGATGGTATCCGCCTGCTCAACTATGATGATACTTGTATTTGGACTGCCTCGTATGATGGCAGTTTTACCACTTCCTCTGCGTATAATTTATTAACCATTCATGGTGTTAGGAGAATGGTTCTCATGCGGTTGTGGCATCCTACTTTCTATAGGCGTGCAGCTCTCTTCTGCTGGAGGATTTTATATAGAGCGGTTTCTGTGGATTCCCGGATTTCTGATCTGGGAATTTCTATCGCTTCCAAGTGTTCTTGTTGTAGTGCTCCCTCATGTGAAGATCTGAATCACCTGTTCATTTCCAGTGAATTAGCTTCTCAGCTTTGGTCCTGGGCTGCGCCTATTCTTAATATCAATATGAATCCTCATGATAATATTACCAGTCGGCTTTGGAGAATCTTGAGCAGTTGCAATCCCACCAATCCCCATGGCTTCATCTCTCTCTACGTCTCCCTGCTCCTCTTATGGGAAATTTGGCGTGCCAGATGTTCAACTCGGTTCGATGGCAAGTTATACTCTATTCAAAGAATAATTTCTAATATCCTCTATATGGTGTCTCTTCCTCTGGAATCATATATCTTTAAGGCAGGATCATGCGACAAGCATCTGATGAATGTGATCTCCTTTGGTTTCGCGCCCAGGATTAAGTCTATCGCTTTTAAGCTGATCAAATGGATCCCACCAATTGAAGGGCTGGTTCTTAACGTGGATGGTGCCAGTAAAGGAAATCCTGGTCTTTGTGGAGGCGGCGGCTGTGTTAGGAATAATAATGGTACTTTGTTGATTGCCTTTGCCAATTTCTATGGTTTCAGTTCGAGCTTGGTTGCTGAAGTCCGAGCTTTCTGTGATGGCATCCGGTTGGCTTCTCAGCAGGGGTTGCTTATCTCAGAAATCAGATCTGATTCGGCCACTCTCATTGCCTCTCTTAATAGCAAAAAGTGCCCATCGTGTGAGTGCTTACACTGGTGGAGGGAGGCGCTCTCTTTTCTTCATCGCTATAACATTTCTTTCAGTCATACTTATAGGCAGGCCAATCAACTTGCAGACGCTTTGGCCAACTTTGCATGCGACTCTGCATCAAATGTTACTTTCTTTTCTGCTTCCTCTTTACCTCATACTTGTAAAGGGCCCCTAACTTTGGACCGGTCAGGGGTGCCCTCCATTAGAACTGTTCATTAAGGGGTTGCCCCCCCTCATGTTCCTTCTGTAAGGTCTCCTTCTTTTTATTTATATCCTAGGCCCAGGTGATCGCACTGGTGGAGTGGGTTCATTCTATTCCTGGGAATAGGGTGCACTCTCCTGGTCGCTGACCCTGAGGACCTTTTAATTAAAAAAAAAAGGTAGCGGGAAATCGTCCTTAGGACATGCCTTATTCAAATCCCGGAAATCTATGCAGATACGCACTCTTCCGTCCTTTTTCATGACCGGGACGATGTTCGCCACCCACAAAGGATAGAGGACTACACGGATGAACTTGGCTTTGTGTAGCTTATCAATCTCCTCTTTCATCTTTAAAGCAATGTGGGGGAGAAATCTCCTTAGCTTCTGTTTAACGGCAACTGCCCCTGGCTTCAGGATCAACCTATGTTCAACCAGATTGGGGTCAATGCCAGGCATGTCATCATAGGACCAAGCAAAGGAATCCTTGAGCTCCCTTAACATTTCTATGAGCTCTTCTTCTTCTTCAGGAGGGAGACCAGAAGCTATGGTTAAGAGCCTGGGGTCCTCTTCCATTCCCACATTAACCTCTTTGGTGGGTTCATCTACTGCCGAGATAGGTTCATCGAATTTCCTCATGCCACTTGCATACATCTCGGTAGGATCTCGTATACCCCAAACCCATCGTCTAGCCCTTCCTCCAAATGTAGATCATTTAAGTTCAGAACTACCGCTTCCTGGATAAATTCTTCGACTGCCAGGAGAGCGCCACACCTATGTACTAAGTCCAAAAGATATCTACGAGGTATGCCACTACCCTTCTTCTTCCTACACGGGGACGGGGATTTGCTAGAATCTACCCCTGAACCTAAGCTAGATTCGATATTTACAGGAGACTCTGGGGGAAAATCCAGAGGTTTATTGGAACGAAGAACAAAGGGTGCGGCAGGGCTGCGGAGGTCCTCCGATGGGACTGGAGGAGGAGGCAGGCCACCCAGGCCCGGGGTGCCAGCAACAGAATCGAGGTGCAGGGGAACAGAAGGCCCCTCACCTAAATTGCCCGAAATGGCCATGTTTGGCCACCAGGCGGAGGTGTAGCTTGAGTGAAGGATGGTCAGGGATCGCTGCCCAGGGAGAAATCGCCTGACGGGGATCGCCGTCAAGAGGGAAAGTAAAAGAGTGACGGGGATCGCCGTCGAGAATGGGAGAGAGCATGGGGTGACGGGGATCGCCGTCGGGAAAGGGAGAGAGAGTGACGGGGATCGCCGTCAGGAGAAGGAGAGAAAGTGTCAGGAGAAGAGAGAGAATGACAGGGATCGCCGTCGGGAGAGGAGAGAAAGGAACAGACGGGGATCGCCGTCGAGCATGGAGAAGGAGCGTCGGAGACGATGAAGATTGTTGTTCGGACAAAGAGGGAAGAGGATCTTTTTTTTTTTTTTAAACGAAATAGAACTAACCTACATGGTGAGATTTCGGGAGAAAGACAAAACCGACCCATTGAATGAAATGATGAAGAAGATCGAAGGGTGGAGTAATGCTTCGATAGCATCGGAGGAAAGTTGGAGGATGAAAGGGGGAGATGAGGGAATGGAATTAAAATTATGGACAAAGATGGATGAGACGAAATGGCTGAGTGGTCGGGACAACCCTGGCCAGAGCTCCCTTGTTGATTTGGCTGAATTGACTATTTCGACTTCCTCCCCGAACCCAAGCAACTGTCGCTTGGTGGGGGCTGCTGATGCTGCCATTGCTGTCTGCGGTGTGTCCTTCTCGACAAAAAGACGGCTGGCAGCTGAAATGAGGTCTTCTAAACCTGGCTCCTCTGCCTCTGCTTCAGATTCTTGAAATAACATACTAACTGATGAGATTAGATCTTCGAGGTCTGGCGCATATGGGTCTGTCTCGGCCTTCTTCTTCTTGCCAGGACACTGAGCTTCTAGGACTTGATATGCTGAACTTGAAACTTCCTTCACCATGGTGTTATACCCTGGTTGCACAGGTCCTTGACGAAGTGATCATAAAGTGTCCAAGTAAGGGCTCTTGATCTAACTGCGAGGTGGATGCCAATGCTTCCCACATTGTGTATCCCAAGCCATGTTTTGTTGATTTTCTTGTGCCGGTGACCGTTTTGACCCTGCCTTGGAGGTGAGTACCTAGCCCCTTTCCGGTCTGATAGCTGATCCTGAACATGATATCCCATCCTTTTGCATTTGCTGATCCGTCCTTCCTGACTACTGCCACTGTCGGGGATATAACTGGGCGATTGGAGGAGAAAGTGTAGGCCCAGGGGTAGTTCACATCCAGTATAGAAATGACGGGTTTGTTGGATGGCCAAACCGAGGGCAAAACTCTCTCAACAGCTTCCACCGTGTGGGTTGTGGTCACACTCTTGACCTTGACTATCCTTCCTTGAAAAGGGAACTTCAAGCATTGGTGTGCTGTGGATGGTACTGTCCCTAGTGACTCGATCCACGGGCGTCCCAAAAAGGCCTTGTAAGTGTGATCTATGTCCAAAACATAAAAATCGACTGTCATGACAAGTGGCCCCAATTCTGCCTGCAATGTAATGACCCCATGACAAGCTCGTCTGGAATTGTCGTATGCGGCTATGGTTGTAGGGGTGGGTCGCAACTGATGCTCCGATATATTGCAGGCTCTTAAGGTGCTTAGTGGACACACATTGATCGAAGCTCCTGTGTCCACTAATGCCGCATCAATGGCTACCTTATTTATTGTGAGTGTAACACCTAAGGGCATCTTTCTAGCCTCAGGAGCCGCTAATTCACCATCAGAGAAAGTGATTGTGGGCCCTTTGTTGACAATGGAAAGCACGGAGGGCAGGTTGTCGGGGTTCATATCTTCACTGACCATGACCCTTTGTAGGAAGGCTCTCAGGGCATCTTGATGAGTCTGCGATCTCTTGATTAGCTCCAGTATAGAAATCTTGGCAGGGGTTTGGTCCAGATGCTTCAGAATGTCATATTGGGTCCCCGGGACCGGTTCTATTTCCTGCATGTCTTGCTGCTGTTGAGTGCTGGTTTGTTGAATCGGTTGACCTGGCATGGCCACGGACGCATTAGGGTACATCCGGTGGAACATCCTTCCGCTCCGCAAGGCAAGGTTGTGGTGGAGGGGAGAAGGTGAAGTGTCCAGGATGGAGGGGTTGGCTAATAAAGGTGCTGGTGCAGGGGACAGCGGGAAGTTATTTGGTGGGGGAGCAATGGAAGACATGGTGGGGGAGTCGTAGGGTGGTGAGGTGATGGCAGCTATTGTGGAGGAAGGAGGCTCTTTGGGTAAAGATGTGATCGTGGCAGGCATGAGGTGAGAAATGGTCAAAAGTTGGCCCACTTCGTGTTCATCATCAAAGGCCCATTGAGCATCGGGTGGTGGGTGATGGACAACTGGATTGACTTGTGCGGGTGGAGGAGGTGGTGGAGCAGGTTAAGGGTTCAGAGCTACAGGATGTTGGGGCATGGGATTGCGGATTATGCCCAGGTCATTTGCCGGCTGCTGCGGCTGTTGCGGTTGTTGCTGTTGCTGTTGGTGATATTGTTGTTGGAAGGGTTGGTACTACTGTTGCTGTTGCCTTTGCTGCTGTTGCTGTTGCCTCTGACCTTGCTGATTTCTTAATGTCTGTATCAGTCTCTTCATCTCCGCCCAATCAATCTGATTCTGCTCATGAAGATCGTATATGATATCCCTGAATTGGAAGCAATCTGATACATTGTGACCCGGATGGCGATGATACACACAGTATTTTGTCTGGTCCGCTGCCATGTTCCAATTCGGCTTCTCAGGAGGGAGTCGGAGGGCGTTCAAAGACATAAGGGCTGCGAAGACATCGGCCAAGGATTCGGGCAAAGGAGGATATTGTGCTCTCTTGGGTCCATTGGGTTTTCTAGGTGCAAAACCATTCTGGGGTGGAGGAACCTGAGAGTATTGGCGTTGGTCTTGTGGAGGGTTCTGACCTTGAGGAGGAGGTTGTCTATTGTTGTTCCATGGCTGTTGGGGTTGCTGAGGTTGCTGGGACCAACCTATTAGGCCTTGGGGGTTACTCACCGCACCTACCTGTTCATTGATTTGGGTTCCCTCGGTGACAGGACCTTGGGGTTTCTTGGCATAACGGGCTTTGGGAGACTCGAACATGGAGTGTATAGGCGAGTCTTGGAGTTGAGTTTGAATAAAGCGGGCTCGACTATACAGCTGGTGCATAGTGGTAATATCGTTCATGGCTAGGATGGCTCGGTAGGTAGGGGTTGCATTGGAGATCAACAATTTGACTTTCTCCCTTTCCGGCATGGGGCAGCGGACCTTGGAGGACAGTGCGCTCCACCGATCGGCATAAGCAGAGAACTCCTCATCAGGTTTCATATTCTCGGCCACTAGATCCACAAAAGAATATTCGGGTCCAACCCGATCTTAGAACTGCTGCAGGAACCTTTCTTGAACAATCCCGAAGTCCTCCGCTTCCTCGGGAGGCAGGGAATAAAACCACTCTAAGGCCGGACCATCCAAGGATTTTCTAAACAAGTAGGCCATGAGGTGACGGTCGTACTTGTGAGGTGCTGATTCATAAACGAAATCTTTCAGATGAACATAGGGGTCTCCTACCCCGGAGTATCGCCGGTAGACAGGGAGCTCTGACTGGGGCGGCACCCGAGATATTGAAAGGATGGAAGAGCAATGTCGGCTACCTTACGAGGATCTATCTGCCTTCTGAGGTCATGAAGCTCCTTTTTCATGACGGCCCACTCCGCTAGGAAGTCGGAGGGGCTGGAACATGATGTGTAGAGATGATGGAGCGAGGTTGCTCGAAAGTATGAGATCCCTCAGAAATGCAGGTTCAGCCGTGTAATAGTTGGAAGTTGGAGGGGATCTAGGCAGGTTCAGCCGTGTAATAGTTGGAAGTTGGAGGGGATCTAGGCCGAACCTCTCGTGCCGGAAGGTAGTTTGGCTCCGAAAAGTGAATGGTGCGAGGACGGAGGGGTGTGGGATCTGCACCTGAGGAAGGAAGGTGGGGTGCTGAAGCGATATGGGTGGAAGAGTCCGTTGGCCGGACTGAGTTATGGGCAGATGGAGACAAGGGCTGCTTGCCTTTGGCGGCAGCAATGAATTCTCGCACTTGTTCTGGAGTTAAATGGGGGAGCAGCTGGCTGAATTGCGAATGGGGGTCATCCCCCTTTGGAGGAGAGGGAGGACGGGATTGACCCCTAATGATAAGAGGAGACTGAATAGGGGGTGGAAGTATGGCCGAGGTGGATTGGGCCACGTCTTCGAGGAGCCCTATAGGCAAGGTATCATCAGAAAGGACATGGAATTGGTCCATATCGAACAAAGGATTGTGATAAATCACAAGGACGGGAGGAGACTGACTCGATCTTCCTAGGCAACGACGCATGCACCTCCCCAATCAATTGGGAAGGTGATACAGACAGCCTAGACTCTATCACAGCAAGAAAAAAACTGAGATGAGGAGGGATGATCAAAGCACTCAAGTTATCATGCTTAAGGCGCAAATTTTTAAGATTTCAACTTGACCTTTTAAATGAATTGACTGGAAGGATGTCACTTGGCCAAGCGGTCCCTAGTAGGAATGGACTCAAGTGCTTCGGTGTAGCTAAGGGTGGCATACACTCACATGCGAGGGTGGCTCGAACTATGGGTGCAACGGGTACAACCTGCCCGGTGAACCGCAACGTGCGTACGGTCACGAGGACTTACGGAGGTCCTCGGAAGGCGGGTCCGAGTCAGCCTACGAGTGGCGTAGGTGAGAGGACTCACTCAACCAAGGGGGGAACCTGATAACTGGGATGAGTAGCGTATGCAAAGGGACTAAAAAGTCCAAAAATGTATGCAAGAGTGGGGATAAGGAGCAAACAGGGTAAAAAAATAGCCTCGGGGGGAGTCGCGACGGCCGGGTACGCCGCGACACGATCGCGACAGCGCGAGCTGCCGCGATACAAACAGAGACCCAAGGATACCGTGGGTCACCAACCCAATACAAACAGACTACCCTACTAAGATAAGAAACACAAAGAAATACTAATCAGGTACAACATGGATCGAAAAGCAGACAGAAACCGATTCATGGATGAAAGCAGTAACATACAAAGCAAACCTGTTAACGCGTCGCCTGTCCCAACCGCGACCTGGTCGCGTCCACTCCTCCGACCGCGATAAGAACTGGAAACTTACAGATGAAACTAAACGGAAAATCTGAACCCTAACAGGATACTATCGGACAGAAACGCGAGCAAACATGATCTAAGCAATGTAAGAAAGATGCATGCTCTCATGGGCATTGAACAGGGAGGACAAAGGGAATAGCAAGCACTAACCTGATGACGCATCCCCCTGGTGCGACGCGAACTTGTCGTGACAATGACAGAGCGGGAAAAATGCAGGGAATAAAGAACAAAGCCCTAACAAGACACTATAATGACAAACAACAAGGAAACATGGCAAGCAGAGAATTAAAATCTATGAGGGTGGCAGTGAAGGTCCCACCGTGATCGCCAAAAGGTGTAATCACAGGGATTGGCTTCCCCTCGACACACGAAAGTGTACTAAAACTAGTAGCATAAAAAAAGTGTGTGATCGCCACCTAGAGATAGTTGCCTAATGATATGGAAAGACAATGGCTAACTTAAACTAGGAAAAGGAAGAGAACAGGAAACTGACCTGGTGTCGCGGTCGCCATGGCCGCCGCGTTTCTAGTATCGCGTCAGTGAAAGTCGACGCGTCTATTGTCGCGTCACCCTAGGCGTCGCGTTCTCTAAATGCGGGAGATTTGTTGTTGTGACCTTCTTCTAGTCCTCTAGCCGGCCAGAGCACCAGAGCTTCTCGTAGACTTCGCTTGCTTGCCTGCCAATCAAAAGAAAACGCAAGGAGAAAACCATTAGAACATATAAAGTGTAGTATCTATTCTAAAAGACGAAGTAAGATGGGACACCATGGTAGGAACGCACCTGGGGTGGTTTTAAACCCTGTGAGTGTGGGAAAACGTGGGTGGATGGTGGACGTGCTCTATTTAAAAGGACAAAAAAAGCATGTAGAAATAGAGAAAAGAGGAAGAGGAAAGAGAATGAGCCCCATTAGGGCGACTTCCTAGCGTGGATGCAGCTCCGATGATGTGCAAAGGGGCCCAGGAGATTGCTAGAGTCGCCCTCTTCACGTTCCTTGCTCCATTGATGATGAAGTGAGTGAGTTGTGGGGAGTGGAATGTGAAGGGAATGAAGGGAATGAGACTAAGTCTAGTTCAGAGGAAATTTGGCAGCCCTTCGGGGTAATCATGAGGCTCCCCTCGTCCATGAGGAGGGGCCTTCCTTATATAGAGCTTGGAGTGGGAATATTAGGCATTATCTCCTCAAAAAGGTTTTGAAAATCAAAGTGGGGGATAAAGCTCTATTAAATATCAGGTGTAGAGTCCTTAGGGGAGCTAAGGAGAGTCCTTAGGGCCAAAAATCCGCCCAAGGGGTCGGGATAACCCTCTTAGACCAAGTCAAAGTGCATGGAAGGATAAATAGGGTGTGGTTATGGAGGCCAGAGATCTCGGACATTCTCGCGTCAGATCGTAGGGTCGCGACTAGAAACGTGACGGTGCGGGGGGACGCGACAGAATTACCCACGTGCATGTATAATGCATGGACTGTCGCGGCGGTCCAACCCGTCGCGATTATAGTCGCGGCGCCACGATGCGTCGCGACAAGGAACCCGAATTATCTTGCATTATCCTCCTAACCATATGATAAAATAGGAGTCATATCCCTCTAAGGACTCTTTCAAATGATAGATTTTGGGATTTCAAGGCATTTTAATGGATTAATGGGCTCAAAACAAGGCAAATGATGGGCTCAAGGTGAGTGACCAATTAGGGGCCCACTAAGGTAGCAAGAAATGTAGTTCAACCCATTAGTCATAATCGGGTGTCTACACGTGGCACTTTCCTTCGTGTACCACGTACACACCTCCTGTCGTGCCCCTCGTGCGCACACTTCATTTTATTCCAATCCAAACATTTGTTTCTTTAGATCTTCTTCCCGGCGGTGACTTCCTTGGGTGTTGGTGAAAGACTCTTATCAGGTGGCAGTCACCCAATGATTCTGCGTGTCTATTTTTTCACCTTGGCGTCTACTTTTCAGTCCGCTCCACTGCACTCCGCTTCACTATGCTTCATTTCTTTCATTCCATTTTATTCCATTACACTCCATTGCGCTTCACTTCGTGACCCTCCGCTTCGCTCCCCTGTAAAGCAGACGCCAAGGCGTGGCAGCTGTAGACATGCGCATTTGACTCCACCGCGGGAAAATTTCATGTTGCGCCATAATGCCACAAATGGCCCTCATATTGCCTTGCAAGAGTGTTTTCCCAACATTTCTGAATCTCACCCATCCTTCCCCGGTGCTTCCCCGCCATTTCCAAGGCTGGCCGGAGGTCATAGGCAACGTTTTCAAGTCGCGACGGGTCTTCGGGGCGCGTTAATGAAGTCCCGACGGGTCTGGTGGTCACATTAGAAATGCATCTGGCATGTTCGATGCGATTCCATAGTCGCGCCAGGCATACGGGACGCGACAAGGCCTAATGGACCTTATCGCAGCGGCCTTATGCGATGCGACAAGGAATTTACCTTTTTTATTTATGAAAAATGCCCAAATGCCATGAACGCGTCCGCTGTGAGCGCTGCAATTCTAATGTCAATTTTGGTAGGATTTTTATAAATAAAATTCATAAATGCTTTGTCACGTCCGGGAATGCCGACGCATTTCAAATTAGAGACGCGTCGGCCAAAGTCGACGCGATTAGGCCCTAGGCCCCAAAAGTCGTCACACTCGAGCGCCCGTACCTTGGAATCATGCAAAATCTCTGAATCGCGTTCGTCATTACGTTATAGGCCTGACACGCCAGACCCCCGGAAGTCATCGCATTTATGGCCTACATGCCCAAAATGAAGTCGCAACGGGGTAGGTCGACGCGTTTCAATAACGCGGCAGTCGTCCCCGACGCAATTCGGAACGTGGCCACCATATCGCAATCACTGCGCCCATTGTCAAATCAAGGGCTTCTTAATCGCGGCGCGCCTTTCGGATGCGATTCAACCTTATAGTTGCGTCCCCTGTACTCGATGCGATTCAAGGATCTCTTGCCTATAAATAGACCCCTGAGGTGGGGTCATTTGTAGGGGGGTCCACTCACTACGGCAAAGCCCTGCCGGATTCCCGTCTCGACCCCGGCCCAGGGGGACCTTCTACTTCGAGCCAACCATTCGTTCCTCGGAGCTCGGAGCCAGCGTCCCCTCCATCATCCACGCACGTCGGAGCGAAGCGGGAGAGACATTCTTCCTCCTCTTCCTCCGTCCGTCCAACCGGCAATGCCGTCGCGCCATCCATTGTTTGGGGAAGCACCCCCTCCCCTTTCTCCCTTTTTATTTACATTTTAACTCCTCCGGGCCCCACGTGGCTCCTTTCTTTTATACTCACACACATGCATACACACACACCTACATTTTTAGGGGTTTAAAAGCAACCACGCGGTGAGTCTTTCTCCTATTCTTTATTCATGTTATTTAATTTTTTTAGGATTGTATACTACACACGTGGCTAATCCCCTGCTCTTTTCCTTTGTCTTTTCTTTGTCAGGGTAATCAACGAGGAAAACGCCCTCTACCACGGCCGGCCGTGCTTGTAGAGGAAGAAAGGACCCACATCCCCCGCGCAACCTCCCCACGCTCCAACAGGTATTATTCGCGATCATTCTTTCACCCGCACCCCTCATCGTGCATTCTCCATTCGGTACCCTTGCGTACCTAGCGATCACGATCTTTTCTTTTCTTGTCATCTTCTTCATTTCCACTCCATCTCCCACACACACCACATCTTTTTCTCCCCCCACCCCCTCCCCCCCCTGTTTTTATCCCTCTCTGTGGACTACACGTCGTCTCTCGGCAGTATCTACACCATTTGGTGTCAATCAAAGGATGATCTGATGGTCTCGGAACAAGGGACCAGACCTGATTTCTCTTGAACTAATTAACATCATCTTGCATGGCTAAAATCCAAGATTCATCAGATAGTGCTTCATTGACTGTCTTCGGCTCTATTTGAGATACAAATGCTAAATAATCACAAGGGATAATATTACCTCTAGTTCTTACCCCAACAGATGGATCTCCAATGATGTTATCTATTGGGTGATCCTCTTTGTACCTCCATTCCTTTGGAAGATCATCATGGATGATATCGTTTTGTTGCAGTTCTTCCAAGGGTGGATCTTCATCATCTTTAATGGTTGTTTCTTTCAGCTTCTTGGAAATGTTTTCTGCATCTTCATCATCACTACCAATTTCCTTTCTCAAGGAAGGGTTAGACTCATCAAAAACAACATGCACAGTTTGTTCAATTAATAAACTTCTCTTATTAAAAACTCTACAACCTTTAGGTTTAGAAGTGTACCCCATAAAAATACCTTCATCAGATTTGGGATCCAACTTACCAATACCTCTCTTACCATTGTTGTGAATAAAGCATGAGCATCTAAATGTTTGAGATGACTAATCTTGGGCTTCTTTTGCTTATACAGTTCATATGCAGTCTTCTTCAGAATTGGTCTGATCACGACTCTATTAATTATGTAACAAGCTATATTTATAGCTTCTGCCCAAAAATATCTTGGAAGATTGTATTTAGATAACATTGTTCTTGCCATATCCAAAAGTGTTCTATTCTTCCTCTCAGCTACTCCATTTTGCTGTGGGGTTCTTGGTGCTGAGAAATTGTGTTCAATCCCCAGATCATCACAAAATTCTGCAAACCTATCATTCTGAAACTCTCCTCCATGATCTGATCGAATACTTATGATATTGAACTTCTTATCTTTCTGATCTAACTTATTGAACTTCACAAAGCTATCAAATGTGTCATCTTTATGCTCAAGAAATAATACCCAAGTAAATCTGGAATAATCATCAACTATAACAAATATGAAATTCTTTCCTCCCAAACTAGGTGTTCTCATTAGTCCAAACAAGTCCATATGAAGCATTTCTAGAGGTTTGGAGGTAGTGACCACTGTCTTGGATTTGAAAGAGGATCTTGCATGCTTTCCTTTTGCACATGGTTCACAGATGTTGTCTAGTCTTGAATTTATCTTCGGTAGACCTTCCACTAGATCATGTTTGATGAGTTTTCTGATTCTATCCAATCTGCAATGACCTAATCTTCTATGCTAGAGTTCAGCATTCTGTTCTTTGTCTGCTGCTAGATAGATGCCTTGATCCTTCAATTCTTGTAGATGTAGTATATACAAAATTTTCTCTCTGCAAGCTTCAAAATATTGTACCATCCTTAATGATCAAACACTTAGATTCCTGAAATTTGATCTGATGACCCTTGTCGCATAGCTGACTGATACTGATTAGATTGTGCTTGAGTCCTTTGATGCATAGAACATCTTCTATCAGGATTTTATCTTGGCTTCCAATTGATCCACAACCAATTACTGACCCTTTGCCATTATCATCATAGGTTACTGTACCTTCTTCATCTTTGATATACGAGAACAGTCTTTTGTTGCCTATCATATGCCTTGAGCACCCGCTGTCCAGGTACCACTTTGATGCTCTAAGGCTTCCCTGCAATAAATCAATGAGATTTAGGTACCCAAGTTCTTTTGGGTCCTGGTTGGTTAGCTTCTTCACAGTTTCTTTTTGGAATCCATTTTAGGTGCTTGGTTGTACAGGTTATCTCAGTATGACCTAGTTTATTGCAATGAGTGTAGCAAGAGATATTGTTTATTATCTTGTTTGGCTTATTGTTTTTATTATTATTTGATTTATAGTTAGAATTTTGTTCAGCTACAAATTTTGGCGTTGGATAAATCTTAGGATGAATAATTGTTTCTTCATTATCAGGTGGAGTATATCCTAAACCATATTTTTTCTTTCCTGATCTTCTTGCTCCTTTTAATATTAAGGAGGATTTTCCATTTGTAAATTTGTCAATTGTTGTAGTCAAGTATTCATTATCTTTTGTTAGTGTATTAATTTCTTTTTTAAGTTTACTAATGGTTTCCTGACTTTCTAAACTTGATATCTTTTCATTTTCCATTTTTACATCTTCACATAGTAGTTTCTTCTTTTTAGTTCAGAAATTTGTTTTTCTAGTTGTTCAGTTTCAGATTTTAAATCCAAGTTGGTTATTTCAAGGTATGCATAATTTTTCTTGATAGGTTTTAATTGTTTATAAATGTCTTTATATTGACTATGTAACTCATTAACTGCATCTTCTAAGCTATCAGAATCAGATTCATTGCAGCAAGTAAAAGAGGAGTCAGAAGTTACCTTGTCGTCGACATTCGCCATGAAGGCCAGGTTGGCCTTTTCTTCTTCTTCTTTGCTGGAGCTTAACTCACTGTCTGAGTCACTCTCATTGTTCCATGCAGTAGCCATGGCTTTCTTCTTGTACTTCTTGAATTTCTTCATGTTGTCCTTTTTCTTGAACTCAGTCTTCTTCAATTTTGGACACTCAGCCTTGAGGTGTCCAGGCTTCTTACACTCATAGCAAATGGGTTCAGATTTTTTAACTTCTTTACCTTCAGATCTCTTGAACTCTCTTCCTTTCTTGAAATACCTTCTTCCTGACTGATATTTCTTCTTGGCTAGAATGCGTTGCAGTCTTCTGGAGAGAAAAGCTTCTTTATCTTCACTGCTCCCATTATTCTTATCACTTTCTGATTCGCCCTCAGAAGTGTCTTCTATAGCCTTGAGAGCATTGTTGTGCTTCTTCTTGCTGGAGGATTCTACCAGTCTTTCCATGTTTATCTCATAAGCCATTAAAGACCTAATGAGTTTTTCGAGGGACATTCTTTTGAGATCATTGGCTTCTTCTATTGCTGTTACCTTTGGAGTCCATGAGGTTGGTAGAGATCTTAATATCTTTCTTACCATGTCTCCAGTCTCATAAGTCTTTCCTAGCCCAGCAAGTCCATTGGAAATGTCTGTGAAGCGACTGTACATTTGGGAGATGGATTCTCTGGACTGCATTTGAAACCTCTCATATTGAGCTACCAATATATCAATTCTTGTTTCCTTTACCTTATCAGTTTCTTCATGTGTGAGCCTCAGCTTGTCCCACATCTCTTTGGCTGATTTACATACTGATATTCTGTTGAACTCTTTCTTGCTTAGGGAGCAGCACAATATACTCTTTGCTTTGCTGTTTTGGGACAACTTCTTATTATCTTCATATGTCCATTTGTCTTTAGTGTTGGTTACTTTGAGATCTCCTTCTTCGATTATTGTTCATAGCAGGAAATCAAGTCCTTGAAGGAAGAACTCCATCCTTGTCTTCTAGTAGTTGTAATCTTCACCATCAAATAGAGGAGGTCTGTTGACAGATTCTCCTTATGCATGACCTTTGGGCTGCCATTTATCTTTGCTCTTTAGATCGTGAGATCTACTTACTCGAAGAGACTTGTCTCTGATACCACTTGTTGCTCAGAAAGCAAGCCCAGAGGGGGGGTGGATGGATTGCTAAAAATTTCTTTTAGAATATTCCTATAAATAAAAAAAATGCTTTGACAAAGACACTAAGTTCGATAGTTAGAGTTAGTGTAACGCAAAGACAAAAAGATCAATAACACCGACAACAAAAATTTTATCCTAGTTCGGATCTCCTGTCACAAGGAGTCCTATGCCCAGTCCCCAAGCAACAACTTGAGATTTCACTAAAGAATGGTACAGTCCCCCTTAAGGACACTTACACATCCAGTCGTAGCTGGCCTTCTCTTCTCTACCCGAAGAGGCACTAACCCACCTGATGCAACAGGTCTTCCTTCTTACCAAAGGGAATAACTATCCACTCAACAGCAGGTCTTCTCTTCACAACCGAAGAGGAACACTCAAGAACAAATGAGTAGAGAGTGGAAGGCCCCTATACCAAGCTTATAGAAAATACTTGATCTGAGACACAGTCTGAGAGACAAAGATTATCACACAATGAACTCTCTCAGATCTACACAAGCTCTCAATGGCTAATAGGTTTATGTGGAAAGCTAAGAGCTAAAGACTGTTTGATTGGATGAGCAAGCTTTCTTTCTTCGGTGGACTAAGATCTTCAAGCTATTCGAAAATTCTTCAGGATTCAAGTGGTGTGCTTCATGGGAGTCACCAGTCTTTATTTATCTTCTTTGAAATATTTGACTGTTGAAGTATCCCTGTCTCACTCTTCATGCACGTGGAGTGACTTGTCTGAAAGTATGGAGCAAGAGAACCTGCAGTCATTAATGCTGGTAGAAGACAAACACACAACACACAAAGGAAGATTGTCTAAATCTCTTCTAGCTTCTGTCAGGGTGATAGGTCCAACTGTGCACGTGTATTTCTACCAGAACTAGGCACGCAATAAATGCTGATGTATAGAAACTTATCTTTGTCTAAACTGTCAGTCAATGTTAGTAGTCATGCTATAGGAGATACAATAGAAGGAAATGCCATTCTGTCAGCATACAAAAGCATTACTTTATGTGACATGAGTGTGGTAAGCAAAGATAGATCGTGCAGAGATATTGTTCCATCACAATAAATGTTAGAGAGCACAGGATACAACATGATTCGTGGGGAAGACTTGAAATCTACAGAGATTTGAAAATATATTGAATATCATGTGGAATGTCTTTTATGAATGTCTGAAAAGAATTAAAAAAAATATTAAATCTATCTAAAACATAATCGTTATTAAAAAGAGAGTTAATGTTTGGCGACAGGTCTATGATCAGAGAGAGTCGATTGGATTGAAATCGATGTTATACCCTTAATTCATGTGATAATGTAATCCATGTTGAAAACAAAGTCGATGTGAACATAGTCCATGTATGAATGTAATGAAATCGATGTTCTGTACAAAGTCGTGTTTAACTGAAAGTCGTGTTTACTGAATCGTGTTTAAATGAAATCGTTGTTGAACTGAAAATCGATGTATAGATGAAATCGTTGTTTAAGTGAAACGATGTGCAGATGAAATTGTTGTTTAAATGAACGTCGTTGTTCTAGTAAAGTCGTTGTCAATGTTCTATCGAAATCGATGTAAGTGAAATCGTTGTAGAAACGAAGTCGTTTCATATGAAGTCGATGTTCTACCAAAATCGATGTTAAGTTAAATGAAGTTGATGTAACAACAAAATCGATGTTCTACTGAAGAAATCGTTGTTTAAGTATGAAGTCGATGTAGAAACAAGGTCAATGTTCGAAATCGATGTTCTACTGAGGAAATTATTGTTTAAGTGAAGTTGATGTAGAAACGAAATTGATGTTTGAAATCGATGTTCTACTGAGGAAATAGTTGTTTAAGTGAAGTCGATGTTTGAAATCGATGCTCTACTGAGGAAATCGTTGTTTAAGTATGAAGTCGATGTAGAAACGAAATAGATGTTCTACTGAGGAAATCGTTGTTTAAGTATGAAGTCGATGTAGAACTGAAATCGATGTTCTACTGAGGAAATCGTTGTTTAAGTATGAAGTCGATGTAGACACGAAGTCGATGTTTGAAATCGATGTTCTACTGAGGAAATCGTTGTTTAAGTATGAAACTGTAATCGTTGTGAGCTATCACATGGAAGTTGATGTATACTTAGACATAAACATATGTAATGAACTTCACAGAACAGTGAGTGTAGACAACTTACTGATTTTGTTTGAATTACTGTCTGTTGATAAACGTCAAAAAATAATGTTAGAAAATAATATTCAAGGTTTTGTTAATCATCAAAAATACATATAATAAATAATAAATTATATGGAGATGGACTGATCATCAGGATATACAAACCCCCAGCTCCCCGCTGGTCCTCTTCCTTTCCGAGTAGGAAGGAAACTCACTTCTGTTATAGGTCAAAAAGCCACCCTCCTGGAACAAGCCCCAGTGCGGTTCTGCTAGACTTAAACCCCTAGCTTGGTTCTGTTGACATCAAGCCCAACTAGGTTCTTCTCTTAAACAATGGGGAACACTGTGTACAGTCCCACAGTCGGACACAAATCCTGCTGGTTTTCTCTTCACCCTAGAATAGGAACACTGTATACAGTCCTACAGCTGGACACAAGTCTTTCTTAGAAAAGAAAGAACAGATTGAGAGCTATACAAGATGAACAATAAGGAACTCAAACTCTCAGCTCACAGACTCTCCCTCAGATTTACAATGATGCACAGAGAGAGTGAAGAGAGAAAAGAAGCTTGAATGCTTAGAGCTTGAAGACTTCGGATGATTGCTTGTGCGCACACTTCTTCTTGGGCTCGAGCTCTTTCTCCCTTGCTTTGAGTGTGCATAGCGTTGAGGCTTCTCACTAGATGTACACTCTTTGAATGATTTTCAGGAAGGTTCTATGCCTTCTTTTTCTTTTGCTTCTCCCTTTTATGGAGTAGCTTTGAATAGATCCGTTGACAGATGGCCATTGGAGCTCTCTGATCTATTGTTCATCTTCTTCTTTATCTTCTTTCCTTTGAGTCTAACAGCTTTCTTCTTGTGCCTAATGGCTACTTGGAATGGAGAAAGGTGTTCTAGCTGGTGCGCACTTCCAAGGATGTCAATAGTAGGTCCAAGATGTTGATTATATGTAGAGGTGGACCTTGTCACGCCCCGATTATTTAGCAGCGGAATAAATACCGGGGGGACGTGAACGATACAAACCGGCGTATCACAGTTGAATAGTGCAGAGACACATTCAGATATAACAACACATTCAAGACTATATATGGTCACTAATAGTATACTTTATTTCGTTCCATTCAACTAGATACAACCTCACATAAGACAAATTAACCAAAGGGTCCATCATTCAAATAAACTTCCACAAAAGCTTCACTATTACATAGGATACTCAAATTTCTATTTCTAAACTGTCATCTATTCTAGGACGGGTGCTCGTCACTCTTGCCCAGTCCCATCCGACTCCACGGGTTCTTCATCACTACCTGAAAAAGGCAGGATGATAGGGGTGAGCGAACTAGCTCAGTAGGATTTACATCTCAATAACGTGCGGGCACTAGTATACATGATTAACATTTTAAGCAGGTAGATATGCATATGAATATGATGACAATGTATGCAATACTAACATATTGAATAGCAGAATAGAACGGATATCGTATCAGATCAAAATGTCAAGTTTGCATATTCAATGAACAGATATTTCAAGAATAGAATCATGTCAGAAGATCAGATTGGCCATATTCAAGCAGAACTCATGTGTTCACAAGAACAAACGTATCATATCATGCCAAGTCAAACTTATCATTTAAACAGAAGGCACATATTCACAAATCTTGCATGTCAGGTGTGCTATGCCAAGCACCAAGAGTCCATACTCCCGCGGTTAACAAGTACGTTGGGGCGCTCCTCCCCAGGACGGACAAGCCCTATTGCACAGGCATTGTATCAAGTTTTGGACCAGAGTCCCACGATGTGCCGAACAAACATATTCATATTATGGCCACAGAGTTTCAATGATAAGCTCATAGTAAAAGGACATGATCATTCATAGAGTCAAGGAATGACAAACAGCTCAAAAGAACAAGGCAGGATAATGGCATATCTTATGTTTCATAGTTCATTAATGTCTTGACACGAGGGTGTTTCTAAAGACAGATCATAGGTAGAACATGTACTTTCCTAACATGTATGCATATGACAATTAATCAATTGAACACCGGAAAACATGAAACCATGAAACTTATATGCAAATCATAACATTTACCACTAATATGTCTGTACTAATCATGTATTCATCCCCACATTCATATCATATTATTATCTTATCAATTGACAATAAGCAAGATCACAAGATAATCCAAGGATCATAAGAACAATCAAAATTTCACAATTAGAATCATATTCACATCATTACTATTTCCTTAATGGTTTGATTTATTTTAAGTCCATGCATACTATATATCATCATGTACATGCTTGTATACATCATGAGATGATTAGACCCAAATTATACAAAAAATCTTGTAAGGGTAGTGTCGACACTAGATCAGGTGGTGTCGACACAAGGCTCCAAACCCAAGACAAAACATGCAAAACTGGTCATGTAGTGTCGACACTAGTCCAGGTGGTATCGACACAGTGCATCAAAAACAAGGCAAAAAGGTCAAGTCGTGTCGACACGAGATCAAGTAGTGTCGACACTAGAGACAGCTTCCAGAAAACCCCCTAACTAATATGGGACAGTGTGTCGACACTAGCACAGGTGGTGTCGACACTAGATCAGCTTCCCAGCACTTCTGGGTCAAACTGGGGGAGTGTGTCGACACGGATGGGACTGTGTCGACACTAGAGGGCTTCCCAGAACACTTTCTGGGCTGTTTTGGGACAGCAGGTCGACCTGAGTTCAGGTCAGGTCGAACGGGTTCAGGTCAGGTCGACACAGTGGCCCTCCTAGACAAAAACACATGACTGCAGTGCAGAGGTCCACTTCGCCTCTTATAACTCTCTAACGAATGACATTTGGACAAAACGTTCAACATGAAAGATGAAGATAACAACTAGTATAAGAACTTTGATGTTGAGAGTTTGATCTAATTCGGTCTCTAATCTCAAGAAAACATATGAGGAACAAAGAGTTAAATGTAGCCCGAAATCGCAGTATTCTGCAGAAACTCTATTATCATGCTCCTAACTCTCTAACGAAGGATTTTTGGGCAAAACGTCCAACATAGAATATGATCGTGATGTCAAGTAGAAGAACTTTCATGAAGAAAGTTTAGTCAAATTCAGTCTTGAATTATGTGCATAACAAGAAGAATAAGAAAAAGCCCTAACTGTACAAGACTTCAGAAAACCGACGAATACACAACGTATACTCCATGAAATTGAGTCAAACCAAATGCAAATGATCCTAGACTCAGAGAATTACATGATGGTGTTGGTTTTCTTTAATCTTGGCCCGAGAACACCTACCTTTACGAAGATCTAAAACCTGTTGATGTTCTGGGCACAACAGAGGATGCAGGGGATGAAGCTCCTAGTTCCCAGCCTTTTCTGCTCCCCAGAAGTTCTTGCTTGCTTCCAAACGACCCAAACTTTGTTGTTAAACCTTTCCCAAGAGTTTAGGGACGAGTTCTTATAGTTTTAGGATGTTGTTAAGAGTCCTAATGATACTAGGAAAGGGCTACGAGCTATGTTTCCTAGTTTCCAGTAAATCTGGGATTCCCTTACCCAAAGAGGTAGCAGAGGTTTAGGAAACCTCCTCTTAGAGTTGGGTCCGTTTTGGCATACCATACATGACTAATCAACCATCTTTTAACTCTAAATTGCCCTTTCTAATTATGGCATAATTACCTACACGAATTTCTGGGTAATTCCTGTCCAGTTCATTATCCTTGGGCCAAATGTGTTCTATAGGCCCATTCTTGTTGATGGTTCATAATTACATGGTGTTGGAAATCTCTCACCTACGTTTAATTAATTTATCCCCTATATTTCTGAAATTTTAAATTGCTAAATTTCGGGGTGTTACAGACCTGCAGACATTAAATGCAAGGCAGATGATTAGACTCGTGAAGTTTTTTGTCAGGTGGCTCATACCTTTTTTTTCCTTTTGTCTGTATTTCCTATAGATAGCTAGAAATAGAATGTAGGTGCTTTTCTTTTGTCGCAAGAAGGAAGAGATCCTATGAGATAGGAAAAAAGATCTTTAGTCAGAGAAATAATAAGTTAAACATATGAAGTATATTTGAACTTTCATTTGGGCGCCAAAGACATTTTGAAACAATTGAAATATAGAGGCAATCGATGTTTCATATAAGTAATCGATGTTTAAGTGAAGCAATCGATGTTCTTATGCAATCGATGTGAAAGACAATCGATGTTCCAATTTAATGGATGTTTCAATGTAATCCATGTATGTAATCGATGTTTATGTAATCGATATTTGAACATAGTCGATGTTGTAAGGCCCTCGAATTTTGTTGCATTATTTTATTGCATGTAAATAATTCATGTTGTGTATGTACGTATGTAAATATCTACGTAAGTACTAGTTGGTATACTTATGTATGCATGTGTATAATAGTTGTAAATAATGTATGAATGGTATGATGGTAGTGTGTACATGATAAACGTATACATATGGCACATATATAGGTATAAGATGTGCATGGTTTCTGCATGTTTTAGAGTTCTGGCCGAAGGCCAACTTGGCATCAATATCAATAGACGTCGATGTTGTGTCGGCGTCAACCATATGGACGCCAACACTAACCCCAGCGTCCAGCGATGTGGACGCCAATTTCTCTGACCTGCATGCGTTGCAGAGCCGGATTTCCGGGAGCAATCTTGCTCCCCATGGGGAGCTGTCCCCAACGGTCTGAAAGCCTTCGTGTCGACCTGCGTGAGAGGAGAGCTTCCTCTCCTCTATATACAAACCCTTTGCAACCCTCAGCCCTCTCTTGGCTCTCCTTGCAAGAGGAGAGGAAGGAGAAGAAGACAAACCTAGTTTCTGTGAGAAGGACCTGACTTTGCAAGCCTAGATCGGGAATTGGAGCTTCATCCGGCCATCTACAACGACTGGAGCATCAGGGAAGGCTTCCCCGATCTCGCTGGTGTCTACATCAGTTAAGAACCCAGAGGAAGGTGTCTTTGGAGGCTTCTGGGGACTGACCAAGGAGAGCTTCACCGCCATTTTAGATCCCTTGGAGTATTTTCAGAGGCAAGTAACCCTCACACTTCGTCCATGTAGAGTCTAGGATGGGTTTGCCATTTTGCATATTTTCTCGTGTCTGGATCCCCCCAAATTCCCTTGTTTTTGGAGCTCGGGCTGTGTTTTGCACAGACCTGAACTTGACGGCAACATGGTGCCGTCAAGATCTTTATTAACGGCCAACGATGTTGCCGTTAAGACACTAACGGCCCAAGCATGCCGTTAAGTTTATCAGGACAGAACAGTGAACTGTTCTGCCCTTCTATATGATTAATTTTGACGTTTTGCGATGAGGATATAGAGTAACTCTTATATGATGTATACTAGCTAATGTGAGGAATGGGAGAAGAATGAAACATTCATTTGTGGGTGTTGAGTTATTCGTCTATCTAATGTGTATGCGAAAAGAATGGCAATGTTATTCACCAACTAATGATCGTGGCAAAGTTTTGTTGCCCAAATGTTAGACCATGTATGTATGATCTGTCTGTGCTCTGAGTTTCTGACATTTTTCCATGCTTGTATGGTTATTGAAATTTCTGTTTGGGAAATAGAAATCATACGTAGGTCATGTTAAATTTCCAGTAAATTGTTGTGTTGCTCGGTAAATTCGAGAATAAATTCTGTGACCATGTGCATGCTAGGGTGTAGACAGTGAGCTGTAAAATTGTGATTATGTTCAACTCCATGTTAATTGCATTATGAATAGTAATGTGAGATTGATGTTAAATTTCTGTAACTCATTTGAGTCATAAAAATCTGAAAATTTTCATGTGGAATCATAAACTTGAGATCAGCATGGGGTAAATTTCAAGTCGTTTGGACAACTATATAGTGAAATAAGAAATTTTTCCATGCGAGAAATGTGAAAAAAAAATGCATGCGCAATGTGGGATAATGTGACGTGTGTGTGATCTGATTCATGCAAATTTCTAAACATGTAGTCCCTGTTAACTGTAGAATCATGTTAGGAAAACAGAGCCCTTGTGTGAGTGAGAAAATGAATGAGAGGCAAGCGACATGTTGTAAAGATATGTGTTAAAAATCGGGTAAATGTGTAAATTGTGCCAAGTGGACACGCTTCCATAGAGGGCAGTGGAACCGTATCAGGGAAAAGTCCCCTGAGAAGTTCAATGTGTTGTGATCCTAAGGGCATTAGGAGGAAATCCTGGAGGTGGACAAGTACCACTGGTTAGGGTGGAGACTTGTTCTCCCGGTCTGCGCAGTCCAAGAGTTATCACTATATGCCTAGGGGAGTCTATGTGTATGTGATGTGATGTGTCCTTCTCTGGTGGTTTGGACTATGTGTCACGGCACTAAATGTGAATGTGAAAATGTGTATGTGTTCATGGTAAGAACTGTGGATGTGAACAATGTGTAAATGTGCATGTGTAAGTGTAAATATGTGAATGAGAAATTGTGTAAACATGTGAAACCAAAACGTGAGGGTTGTGAATTTGTGATCCATGTTGTAGTAATCTGAAATCATGTTAAAACAAACAACTAAATGTACTTATAATCATGCTTTACATATGCAAATTGCCTAGAATCCATGTTAGAATGATTCTTAGTGGTGTGTAAGGTAATCCCGTGCTTGTTTGCCTTCATGTCGTGACTTAAATTGATTAAGTAGCTCTCATGTGGGGTTACGCTCCTAGTCTATGTAAAACCAGCAAGCTAAAAAAGGACAAAATAGTCATCAGCATGTATAGGAATGTATAGAAATTCATGCTAAGTGTATTCTTTTCACATAGGCATTTAAACCATGCTAAATTGCTTTCATGATTAGTTTAATGAAAATAGACCTTCCATGTATTGGAATGAGTAGCGGAGCATGTGATAGGAAGTTTTATTGTGGAAAAAAAAATATATGAAAGCATGAACCATTGTTTAATTGGTAGAGGCATCATAATAGGGTGTTGACTTTCAATGTTAAGCATGTCATACATGATCTGTAAATGTGTATGTAAGACCTGCTATGACGTGTACATGTATGGTATGTGTAGAGTTATTTGCTGAGTCTTTTAGACTGATTACTGCTTCGGCGTACAGGTGTAGTTGGTGACGACACACTTGCGGAGGAGGCAGTGGAGACCGACTCGAGCGTGGAGATTAGATCGCGGTGTACCTTGTGATATTTTGATTTCATAGTATGTAATGCAACATTGTACTAGCATTATCATGGAAAAATGTTTAAGTGCGGACAATTATGTATTTGATTTCAGCAAGTAATTATGTGGACTTTTAGTTCTTAATGTTATCGAATCATGTATGTAAATGTGGATGATGAATGAAATGAAGACGTGGTGCTTTACTTCCGCTACTTTGTTCTTATATTCACGTTGTATCTCAGCTGAATGTTAGTTGGGTAAATGTCCCACTGTGAAACGTTCACTATATCGACGGGGGTGGGTATAAACCGTACCGATATAGTGATGGTCGCCACAGAGATTGGTATCAGAGGAAACAGGTTGAGATGGCACATGAAATACATAAGTATCATCCCCATACATGCTAAGTCTACATAGGAATGTCCACATGTGTAGAAATCACTAATAAGGAGTGGAAAATAGATAAGAAAATGGTTAGAAAACTTAGTAACCTAGCTCTAATGGTGGCTGAAATTATTACAGCCATGGCTCGAGAGGTAGGAGTGGCGGCGCGCGACTCGTGAGGACGAGCCGAGACGTGACGAGCGGGCGGAGCAACAGGCCCCGGCACGCAAGGTCTGTACTTCCCCCACCGCCGCCTGTGGATTATGGAGTATTCATGCAGGTCTGGTGCAAGCCATGCAGACGCAGGCTCATACCCGCACACTCCAGGCACAGTTGGAGGCTCAGGTTAGACTAATAAATGAAGATTATCTGTTTTATTGATTGTGCGATATATGTTGATTGTGTATTGCTTGCTGGTACTGTGGCAGGTCAGGTACCAGCTCGGACCATGGTGGACTTCTACCATGGAGAGATTCAGAGGATGCTGCCACCTCTTTTAAGGGGGAGAGCGATCCATTGTTGGCAGAAAGCTGGGAGGGAGATAGAAAGATCTTACGAGCCATCAGGTGTACAGATGAGGATAAGGTCACATAGCCACCTACATGCTACAGGTATGCTTTAGTTTATATACTTGTATGTTGTTAAGTTAGATTTGTTTAGATGGTGCTTATGAGCGGTGGTACTGCAGGAAAGAGCTGATGTATGGTGGGTTCATTGCTGCGTACCTAGTTGAGGATGGAGCATTGATGTGCTTGGGACGAGTCGTGAGGCTCTTCGGGTCAAGTTCGTCCACGAGCATGTTCAAGATCAGATGGAGCAGGAATCCTCTCTTTGGCTCAAGGCTCCATGACCATGCTAGAGTATGAGGCAAGATTTTCTGAAATCTCTAAGTATGCACCTCATATCGTGGCAGATGAGCGAAGGAAGACAAAGAAGTCGTGATGGGACTCAAGCCATCACTGCGGACGAGGCTCGTGGCGTGTGACCACCCACTTTGGACGAGGCCCTTAGCGCTGCTTGTAGGCAGGAGGGTGAGATGGAGCAATACCTTGAAGAGAAGAAGGTCGCAGGAAGACAAAGAAGTTCGTGATGGGACTCAAGCCATCACTGCGGACGAGGCTCGTGGCGTTTGACCACCGCACTTTGGACGAGGCCCTTAGCGCTGCTTGTAGGCAGGAGGGTGAGATGGAGCAATACCTTGAAGAGAAGAAGGTTTCGCAGAAGAGCCTGCAGCTACTTAAGCGACAGGCAAGAGAAGAAAGCGGGTGTACCAGACACCGCAGCGATCTGTGGCAGTCGGCAGTTCTCAGGTACCTTCTGTACGTTCCCTGGTGTGAAGAAAGAGTGTCCCCACTGTGGGAAGGCACATGGTGGTACCGAATGTTGGATGATTATGGGAAAGTGCTTGAAGTGCGGAAGCAGCGACCACAAGATCAAGGATTGTCCGAGACTTCAGCAAAGAGTCCAGCGCGGAGCGCCAGCCCCAGCAGCGGTAGCAGCAGCAGTGCTAGCTACCGGAAGACCAGGAAGGCCTCGAGCCCCAGCTCGAGTGTTTGCTTTAGCGCGCGAGGACGCCGAGCAGGCGGAGCATGTCACCGAAGGTACGGTTTTACTTCTAGGTGTGCACGCTGGGTTTTGTTTGATACGGGTGCTACTCACTCGTTCATTTTCGAGCGGTTCACTAGGCAGTTAGCCCTAGAGTCAGGCATAGAGTCTGAGGATTTATAGGTCCCTTGTCTGTGCACACCCCTGCGGGTACGGTATCGACTAGGAAGTGCATTCCGTCGTTACCTGTGTGCATTGAGGATAGAATCCTAGATGGGTGTTTCTTCTTGCTAAAGATGAAGGACTATGATGCTTCTTGGTTTGGATTGGCTTGAGGGGCACTATGCGTTAGTGGATTGTCGTCGGAAGAGGATTGTTTTCCGCATTCCTAGTGAGGACGAGTTCTCTCATCCCTTGCCAAGGAACTTGGCGGGAAAGTTAGTCATCTCTGCCATGAAGGCGATGCGCATGGTAAACAAGGGTTGTGACACTTTTCTTGCCAGCGTGGTGTTAGTGCCAGAGGCTGATGAGTCACCTACTCTTGCGGAGATTGAGGTAGTGCAGGATTTTTTAGATGTCTTTCCTGATGACTTGACTGGATTGCCACCGGATAGAGAGATAGAGTTTACCATAGAGTTGCTTCTGGGCACCTCTCCTATCTTGAAGGCTCCATATCGGATGGCACCTGCGGAGTTAGCCGAGTGAGGAGGCAGTGCAAGAGTTGCTTGATAAGGGATTTATTCGCCCTAGTGTTTCCCCAGGGCGCACCTGTATTATTCGTCAAGAAGAAAGACGGGTCACTTAGGTTATGCATTGACTACAGAAAGCTGAACCAAGTGACTATGAAGAACAAGTATCCTTACCTCGTATTGATGTTTGTTTGACACAGTTGCGAGATGCATCAGTCTTCTAAGATTGAACTGCGATCTGGTTATCATCAGTTGAGGATTCGGAGTGAGGATGTGTCCAAGACGCGTTTAGAACCCGTTATGGACATTATGAGTTTTTGGTCCTTCCTTTCGGATTGACCATGCCCCTGCAGCGTTCATGGATCTCATGAACAGGGTGTTTAGGCCTTATCTAGATAGCTTTGTCGTACTGTTTATTGATGATGTGCTGGTCTACTCTCTGGACGAGGCCACACACCATCAGCATTTGAGGGTAGTGTTAGAGGTTCTTCGTGAGCACAAGCTGTACGCTAAGTTCAGCAAGTGTGATTTCTGGTTGCGCGAGGTTCATTTCCTCGGGCATGTTATCTTCAGTGCTGGTGTTGCAGTGGATCCAGCAAAGGTCCAGGCAGTTATGGATTGGGAGATCCCCAAGACCCCTTCGGAGATTCGTAGTTTTATTGGTTTATCTGGTTACTATCGGCGATTTATTGAGGGATTTTCATCCATCACCGCCCCTTTGACTCAGCTTACCAGAAAGGGAGTGAAGTTTGTTTGGTCCGAGAAGTGTGAGAGTAGTTTTCAATTATTGAAGACTAAGCTCACGACAGCCCCAGTGTTAGTCTTACCGAGCGGTGTAGAGGGTTTTGCTATCTACACGGATGCGTCTCGGATTGGTTTAGGCTGTGTGCTAATGCAGCAGGAAAGGGTAGTGGCTTATGCTTCTTGTCAGTTGAAAGAGCATGAGAAGAACTATCCGACTCATGACTTGGAGCTCGCAGCAGTGGTTCATGCACTAAAGATCTGGAGGCACTATCTTTATGGTGTCAGATTTGAGGTGTTTACCGACCACAAGAGCTTAAAATATCTTTTCTCCCAAAAGAAACTAAACCTGAGGCAGAGAAGATGGATTGAGTTCTTGAAGGACTATGACTTCCACCTTTAGTATCACCCTGGAAAGGCGAATGTCGTAGCAGATGCTCTGAGTAGAAAGAGGCCATCTCTCCAGTAGGACTGGAAGATGTTGAAGGATGCGGCCTGCGCGTTGACTGAGTTAGACCCATCGCTATGCCAGGCTTTTGTAGCTCAGTTATCTCTAAGGTCCTCGGTTTTGGATGAGGTGATCGAGAAACAGAAGGCCGACCCTAGACTCTTACCGTTAGTGGGCAAGGCAGGCATTGCTCATGATGCGGACGGTGTGATTAGATTTCAGCACCGTGTTTGTGTCCCTAATTTAGTAGATGTTCGTGAGCATGTGTTAGCGGAGGCTCATAGATCGCGATTCTCTATTCATCCGGGTAACACGAAGATGTACCAGGATTTGAAGAGATCCTTTTGGTGGTCTGGCATGAAGAGGATGTAGCGGATTATGTATCCCGGTGTTTAGTATGCCAGCAAGTGAAGGCTGAGCGACAGCGACCATCCGGCCTTATGCAAAGGATGGACATCCAGTGTGGAAGGGAAGCTGTCACTATGGACTTTGTTTCGAGTTTGCCTCGACTAGAAGGGGCAATGACTCGATTTGGGTAGTTGTAGATAGATTCTCGAAGACTGCTCATTTCTTGCCTATGAAGAAGAAGCAGTTAGTAGAGAGTTTAGCTAGATTGTATGTTAGTGGTATCATTAGATTGCATGGTGTTCCGAAGTCGATCATCTCGGATCGAGATCCGAGATTCATTCGAGGTTGTGGAAGGGTCTTCAGGATGCTTTAGGATCGGAGCTGAAGCTCAGTTCGGCGTTCATCCCCAGACTAATGGACAGTCCGAGAGGACTATCCAGACGCTCGAGGACATGTTGAGGGCGTGTGTTCTGGATTGGAAGGATGATTGGAGCGCCATTTACCTCTTGTGGAGTTCGCATACAACAACAGCTTTCATGCAAGTATTGGTATGGCTCCATTCGAGGCGTTGTATGGTAGGCCCTGCAGATCTCCTTTATGTTGGGAGGAGACTAGTGATAGGCAGTTGATCGGACCGGAGTTAGTTCAGGAAACTTCGGATAAGATCCAGCTGATCAGAAAGAGGCTTGTTGTGGCACAGGATAGGCAGAAGAGTTATGCCGACAATAGGAGAAAGGATTTGGAGTTCGAGGTTGGCGATCATGTCTTCTTGAAGATATCGCCTACTCGAGGAGTCATCAGATTTGGCAGGCATAGTAAGTTGAGCCCTAGGTTCATTGGCCCATATGAGATTCTCAGACGTTTGGGCAGCGTGCCGTATGAGCTAGCCTTACCCCCAGCATTGGCTAGTGTTCATCCCGTTTCCACGTTTCGATGCTCATGAAGTATGTCCGAGATCGTCTCATGTGATTAGTCATGAGCCAGTGGAGATTCAGCCAGATCTTTCGTATGTCGAGCAACCAGTAGCTATTCTTGACCGGAAGGTTTAGCATCTCCGGAACAAGAGTATTGCGTCGGTGAAAGTTCTCTGGCGAAACTTCTCACGAGAGGAGGCTACTTGGGAGCTTGAGGATGCGATGAAGAGAAGTATCCCCTTTTGTTTGAGTAGTGTCGTTCTAACTTCGAGGATGAAGTTTCTTTAAAGGGGAGAGGGTGTAAGGCCCTCAAATTTGTTGCATTATTGTATTGCATGTAAATAATTCATGTTGTGTACGTACGTATGTAAATATCTACGTAAGTACTAGTTGGTATACTATGTATGCATGTGTATAATTAGTTGTAAATAATGTATGAATGGTATGATGGTAGTGTGTACATGATAACGTATACATATGGCACATATATGGTATAAGATGTGCATGGTTCTGCATGTTTTAGAGTTCTGGCCGAAGGCCAAATTGGCGTCACTATCAATAGACGTCGATGTTGTGTCGGCGTCAACCATATGGATGCCAACACTAACCCCAGCGTCCAGCGATGTGGACGCCAATTTCTCTGACCTACATGCGTTACAGAGCCGGATTTCCGGGAGCAAGCTTGCTCACCCATTGGGGAGCTGTCCCCAACGGTCTGAAAGCCTTCTTATCCGACCTGCATGAGAGGAGAGCTTCCTCTCCTCTATATACAAACCCTTTTGCAACCCTAGCCCTCTCTTGGCTCTCCTTGCAAGAGGAGAGGAAGGAGAAGAAGACAAACCCTAGTTTCTGTGAGAAGGACCTGACTTTGCAAGCCTAGATCGGGAATTTGGAGCTTCATCCGCCATCTACAACGACTGGGAGATAGCTGGAGCATCAGGGAAGGCTTCCCCGATCTTGCTTGGTGTCTACATCAGTCAAGAACCCGGAGGAAGGTGTCTTTGGAGGCTTCTTGGGACTTCCAAGGAGAGCTTCACTGCCATTTTAGATCCTTTGGAGTATTTTTTAGAGGCAAGTAACCCTCACACTTCATCCATGTAGATGTCTAGGAGGTTTTGCTAATTTTGCATATTTCCTCGTGTCCTGGATCCCCCAAATTCCCTTGGTTTGGAGCTCGGGGTCTGTTTTGCACAGACCTGAACTTGACGGCAACATCACTTGCCGTCAAGATCTTTATTAACGGCCAACGATGTTGTCGTTAAGACCCATTAACGGCCCAAAGCATGCCGTTAAGTTTATCAGGACAGAACAGGGAAATGTTCTGCCCTCTATATGATTAATTTCAACGTGTTTTGCGATGAGGATATAAGTAACTCTTATATGCTATGTATACTAGCTAATGTGATGAATGGGAGAATGAATGAACATTCATTTTTGGGGTGGTTGAGTTTATTCGTCTATCTAATGTGTATGCGAAAAGAATGGCAATGTATATTCACCATGATCCTAATGATCCGTGGCAAAGTGTATGATCCTGTCTGTGCTCTGAGTTTCTGACATTTTTCCCCATGCTTGTATGGTTATTGAAATTTCTGTTTTGGGAAATAGAATCATGCGTAGGTCATGTTAAATTTCCAGTAAATTGCGTGTTGCTCGGTAAATTCGGGAATAAATTCTGTGACCCTGTGCATGCTAGGGTAGACAGTGAGCTGTTAAATTTGTGATTATGTTCAACTCCATGTTAATTTGCATTATGAATAGTAATGTGAGATTGATGTTAAATTTTTATAACTTCATTTTGAGTCAGAAAAATCTGAAAATTTCATGTGGAATCATAAACTTGAGATCAGCATGTGGTCAAATGTTCAAGTCATTTGGAGAACTATATAGTGAAATATGAATTTTCCATGCGAGAAATGTGAAAAAAAAATGCATGCTAATGTGGGAATAATGTGACGTGTGTGTGATCTGATTCATGCAAATTCTGAAACATGTAGTCCATGTTAACTGTAGAATCATGTTAGGAAAATAGAGCCCTTGTGTGAGTGAGAAAATGAATGAGAGGCAAGCGACATGTGTAAAGATATGTGTTAAAAATCGGTAAATGTGTAAATTGTGCCAAGTGTGACACTGCTTCCATAGAGGGCAGTGGAACCGTATCAGGGAAAAGTCCCCCTGAGAAGGTTCAATGTGTTGTGATCCTAAGGGCATTAGGAGGAAATCCTGGAGGTGGACAAGTACCACTGGTTAGGGTGGAGACTTGTTCTCCCGGTCTGCGCAGTCCAAGAGTCGTCACTGTATTGCCTAGGTGACGTCTATGTGTATGTGATGTGATGTGTCCTTCTCTGGTGGTTTGGACTATGTGTCGCAGCACTAAATGTGAATGTGAAAATGTGTATGTGGTCATGTAAGAACTGTGGATGTGAACAATGTGTAAATGTGCATGTGTAAAGTGTAAATTATGAATGAGAAATTATGTAAACATGTGAAACCAAAACGTGAGGGTTGTGAATTTGTGATCCATGTTGTAGTAATCTGAAATCATGTTAAAACAGCAAACTAAATGTACTTATAATCATGCTTTACATGTGCAAATTGCCTAGAATCCATGTTAGAATGATTCTTAGTGGTGTGTAAGTAATCCCGTGCTTGTTTGCCTTCATGTCGTGACTTAAATTGATTAAGTAGCTCTCATGTGTTGGGTTACGCTTCCTAGTCTATGTAAAACCAGCAAGCTTAAAGAGGACAAAATAGTCATGAGTATGTATAGGAATGTATAGAAATTCATGCTAAGTGTATTCTTTTCACATAGGCATTTAAACCATGCTAAACTTGCTTTCATGATTAGTTTAATTGAAAATTGACCTTCCATGTATTGGAATGAGTAGAGAGCATGTGATAGGAAGTTTTATTGTGGAAAAAAAAATCTGAAAGCATGAACCATGTGTTTAATTTGGTAGAGGCATCATAATAGGGTGTTGACTTTCAATGTTAAGCATGTCATACATCGTATCTTGTAAATGTGTATGTAAAATCTGCTATGACGTGTACATGTATGGTATGTGTAGAGTTATTTACTGAGTCTTTTAGACTCATTACTTGCTTCGGCGTACAGGTGTAGTTGGTGACGACACACTTGCGGAGGAGGCAGTGGAGACCGACTCCGAGCGTGGAGATTAGATCGTCGGTGTACCTTGTGATATTTTGATTTCGTAGTATGTAATTGCAACATTGTACTTGCATTATCATGGAAAAATGTTTAAGTGCGGACAATTATGTATTTGATTTTCAGCAAGTTAATTATGTGGACTTTTAGTTCTTAAATGTTATCGAATCATGTATGTTAAATGTGGATGATGAATGAAATGAAGACAGTGGTTCTTTTACTTCCGCTACTTTGTTCTTATATTCACGTGTATCTCAGTTGAATGTTATTGTTGGGTAAATGTCCCACTGTGGCAACGTTTACTATATCGACGTGGGTTGGTATAATCGTACCGATATAATGAGGGTCGCTACAGATGTTCTAAGATAATCGATGTGAAAGACAATTGATTTTTAATTATAATCGATGTGAACGTAATCGATGTTTAAACATAATCGATGTTTGTACATAATCGATGTGAAAGCATAATCGATGTTCATGTAATCGATGTTTATGTAAATTGTAATTGATGTTTAAGTATATTGTAATCAATGTGTTTGTATCGTAATCGATGTGGCGCTTAGTCAGTAATCGATAGGCATTGAACAGCAATCGATTTAACTTTCCAGTGCAAATCATATTACATATATATTCATGATATTTAAGTTAATCATGGGTTTTTTTATCACCAAAATAAAGGATAAAATATAGGAGTGGTTCAACAAGTAGTATGTGCAGTGAGTGGTAGATTGCAGGAAGAAGAGGGTATACTTTCAGATACCCAGAGGGGATGCCTTCTACTCCAGGTATTATACCTCTTTCTTCTAGATTTCTGATTTCTGCTTTGAGGGCATGGAGGTTGTTGGCTTCTAGGTGCCAGGGTTTTCTTGCTACTACTGTACTTGTTGACCAGACACCTCGTGGTGTGGAAGACATCTCGATAGTGTGTGAGTTTTCGAATGTCTTTCCAGATGAGCTATCTGATCTACCACCAGTTACAGAGATCGAGTTTACTATTGAGCTTGTTCCTGGCACTGCACCTTTTGCATAGGCACCATACCTCATGGCACCAACAGAATTACGGGAATGAAGAGACAGGCTATATTCTCCCTAGCTTTTCACTCTGGGGGTCTCCAGTATTATTTGTGAAGAAGAAGGATGGTAGCCTGCAATTGTGTATTGATTATAGGAAGTTGAATTAAGTGACCATCAAGAATAGGTACCCACTACCTAGGATTGATGATCTCTTTGATCACCTTCATTCGGCTCGAGTTTTCTCCTGGATCGACTTGAGATCAGGCCACTATCAGCTGCGGATCAAAGATTTAGATGTGGAGAGGACAGCCTTCAGGACCAGATATGGGCACTTTGAGTTCTTGGTAATGTCATTCGGGCTCACCAATGCGCCAGCGGCCTTTATGGATTTGATGCATAGGGTGTTCCACCAGTACTTAGACTAATTTTTCATGGTGTTTGTTGACGACATTTTGGTGTACTCTACTTCAAAGGAGGAGCACACCCAACACTTGAGGATCATGTTGCAGACTCTGTGAGAGCACCAGCTGTATGCCAAGCTCAGTAAGTGTGAGTTTTTGATGCAGCAGGTTAACTTTTTGGCTCATGTGATCTCAGATGACAAAGTTTCTATAGATCCAGCAAAGGTCGAGGCAGTTTTGTAGTGGGAGAGACCCCGCACAGTGACAGAGATATACAGTTTTCTAGGCTTGTCTGGTTACTACTGCAGGTTTATTAGAGATTTTTCACAGATCGCTACACCCCTAACTCGTTTGACGAGGAAGGGAGTACCGTTTGAGTGGTCAGAGTAGAGCTTCATAGAGTTGAAGCAACTGCTTAAGTCAGCGCAGTCCTAGTGTTACCTTCAGGTACGGAGGGTTTTAAGGTCTACACAGATGCTTCTAGAATCAGTTTGGGAGCAGTTCTGATGTAGCATGGCAGAGTGGTGGCTTATGCGTCACATCAACTAAAGCCCCACAAGGAGAGCTACCCCACCCACGACCTATACCTGGCAGCTGTGGTTTTTTATTTGAGGATCTGGCGTCACTATTTGTAAGGAGTGATTTCAGTATTTGTATGGTTTGCACCGACCCCTAGAGCATGCAGTATGTCTTTTTACAGAGGGACTTAAATATGAGGCAGCGGCGCTAGATGGAGTATCTGAAGGACTATGATTTTAGTATTGAGTATCATCTTAGGAAGGCTAATGTAGTTGCAGATGCACTGAGTAGAAGGCACAGATCAGCTATCTCATGTTGAAAGAGTGGCAGTTGTGGCAATCTGCAGCAGAGGGGTCCTTCAGAGTCTCCACCAGGTGACATCAGTGCTTGCTAGGTAGTTTGTTAGTTGCTTCAGCCATTGACTGGAAGGTTATAGAGGCTCAGCAGGCAGATCTTGAGTTGCACAGAGTGTTGCTACTCCCAGAGGTCGAGTTATATGATGACGATACTGTCAGGTTCTGAGACAGACTCAACATGCCAGTTGAGGAGTCTGTCAGGAGAGCAGTGTTATAGGAGGCACAGTTTTGGTGGCTCGGGATGAAGAGACCATAGCGGCTTTTGTTGCCAAGTGTTTGGTCTGTTAGCAGGTGAAGGCCGAGCACCAGTGCCCTGGAGGGCTTGTTTAGCCACTAGAGGTCCCCATTGGGAAGTGGGACCATGTGATGATAGATTTTGTGTGGTGGACTACCGAGGACATTAGGAGGTTATGACAGTATTTGGGTGATTGTTGATAGATTGATGAAGAGTACTGCCAAGTTCTTGCCTATTAGAGCTGACTAGGGTGTAAGTAGGTTGGCCAGACTGTATGTGGAGCAGATAGTTCCTTTCTACGGGGTGTCAATCTCTATTGTGTCAAATAGAGATCCTCGCTTCTGGCGCAGCATTTGTAGGATCGAATAGGTAGATGGATCAGATCTAGAAGGGGGGGTTGAATAGATCTGACACAACTTACTGCGGAAGCTTAAGCAATTCAAAATTACTTCGAATCAAAGATCAATTCAAACAAACAATTTATTGATCTGAAGTTGGGTGTTGTAGATTATGTGTGAAGCAATTAAACACTTAGTGTGAAAGTAAATCCTATGTAAGCATCTAGCGTAGACAAGCAGATCAAACCATTGCACCAAGGATTTTTAGGTGGTTCGGAAATCACACCAGTGATTCCTACATCCACCCCTCACACCGTGAGGCTCACTAATCAGAAAGATCAACCACACTGGAGAACGACAACTCCAAAACAACCTTGAGCTTGACAGCTCACACAGACAACCATAGCACAGCCGCTCCAGTAATCAAGCACAACTGCTCAACTACACACTTAGTGTGCAACTCACAAAATCGACTCAACGGCTCACAAAACCCGCTAATCAAAGACAATAAAATTAGATCCTCTAGCAATGATCTGACTCAAGATGGATTCGTTCACAGGAATTTGTGCAGAACTTCATGCACAATTTCATAAACGAATTAAGAAGAACAAACTCAAGGTTAGAGAAGTGGATGTAAATGAGTGTCTTCGATGAAGATTTCTTGCAGAAGGTTGAATTGAAGAGGCTTGATGAAGCTCCTCGTCAATTGGCGATGCTCTGCTTCAATAGCTTCTGAATCTCCAGAGAATCCTCTCAATTGCTGTGCTCCTGCTAGATCTACTCCCTTGCTCAGCACATCAAGCTCTCTTCAGAAATTGGCCTTGATTCCCTCGTACTTTTTCTTGAAAGAATGGATCGCAGCTTCTAGAGATGAGCAAGATCAGGAGAGGCCTCTTTTTACTGCCAAAAAGGTTTCGCTAGGAATTGCACAGCAGCAGCAGCACTTTTTGGGGGGCAAGGATTAGGGGTATTTATAGTCCCATAGGTCCATGTGAACCCTTGGAGTGCGTGAGCATAAAAACCTAGGCAGATTCCCTTGATCCCCAAGTGGCCACGTGTCCAGAGAATTCAAGTACTAAGATTTTATCTGATGTGTGTCGACACCACCAAGTTGTGTGTCGACACCGTTGGCAAAGTCTTCAAACTGGGCTTCTGGGACAATGACTAGTGTCGACACCATCAGGGAGTGTGTCGACACCACTGGCATTTCTTTCAGAAAGTGCTTCTGGGACAGTCAACCAGTGTCGACACCATCAGGGGGTGTGTCGACACCCTGTCTTTCTTTTAGAAAATGCTTCTGGGACAGTTATCTAGTGTCACACCATCAGAGAATGTGTCGACACCACTGTGGCAAACTTGGGTAATCCTAAAATATTGAATGTAGGCCATTAACATAAGATATTATCATCAAAGTATGTGAAATAACCATTAAAAAAACATGTTGTTTAGGCATTGTTATGACATGAGAGATATGTGTAACATGTTTTACACATCATACACAAAATCACAAAGTGTCATCATCAAAACTAGGAAGAGAAAAATATTCATTGGTTAATTCCAAAAACACACTCAACCCAACATTCTCCCCCTTTTTGATGATGGCAACAATGATTTATCATGGAAATTAGATTTTCTTACAGATGTGATTTTGAGCCATTCATTCACATAGTTCCAAACATACAAGAACCATAACAATGACATTCAACATTTTCATCATTCAGTCAACCATCATTTCATTCAATTGTCATTTTCAAAAGCCTCAATCATACAAAAAGATAACCATATCAGAAGATATATCTTGAAATCCAAAAAAAAAAAATTCCATTACAAAATGAATCCATCTCCCCCTTTGACATCAGCAAAACAAAAGGATTGATCAAGAAGATGGAGGTGGAGGAGGAATAGGGAGTAAGAGGGTCTCAAAAGTCTTCATCCTGGCTTCCAAGGCAATCAGACTTGTTCTCATCTGTGTTTGCATGGTGGACAATCTTGTATGCAACAGGTCTTCCATCCTTTGATGATTATCATACATGTTCTCTTGAAATGCACTTAGGCTAGCTGACACATGTGGGGAGGCTGAAGAGGAGCTTGGGATGGTGCCATGTTGACTAAAATGACTGAGCTCATTCTTGAGATCTGCCATTTCCTGATCAATGTGAGCTATCAAGGTTTTCATTCTGTCCATATCATCAACCAAGTGAGCAAAAGACAGTCGACTCTTAGACACTTGAGAGACAGCTTCTTGACTGTTGAAAAGACCCTGTTGAGTGTTGGCTAAAATAGCTTCTAGACAGCTTGAGTCTTGAGTTGAAGGTCTTTGAGTTGGGTACAAGCATCACCCAAAGTTCCAATGAGCCTATTGAATCTTCGTGTGGCATGGTCAGCTGCCTCTTGTTGTCTAACAAACTGCCCATTGACTGAAATTTCCAATCTTTGAATCTGAAGCTCAAATCAATCTAACATCTACTATATAGAGGAATTGAGATTGTCAAATTGCTCTTGAAGAAATTTGTACAACTCTGGTGGAACAGAAGATCCACCAGAAGATGTGGAGGCTGATGCATGAGACTGGTGTAAGAAAGTGAAAGGAATTAGGACATTAGAAGGAGGAGGAGGTGTATGAGGTGTGGGTGGAGCAGGTGTGTCTTGTGAGACCTCCATCTCAACCTCAACCTGAGAGTGATCAACTGGATCATTCTGTAGAACATCAGCATCTGGAAATTGTGCTTCTCCTTCAGGTGCAGCTGGTGGCACAACAACTGGTCCTCTAATAATCTGATCACCTTCAATCCGAAAGCCCATGAATTTCTGCAAATGTTTGAGACAGTAAATGTTGTTCTTCAGGATTGTCTGAACCTTTTCATTATCAAATAAAACTCCAAAATGTCTGAACACTTCAGTGAGATGGGCAGCATAAGGCAGAGACCTGTGGAGATCCTTTCTGTTTGTCTCGGACAGAATTTGAGTCATAATCAGATTCAAGTTGACCTTAATGTCCTTCTTCATACAGTACATCACAAACCTCTGTATATCTGTCAGTCTATTCCTCCCACCACCTTGAGGTGTGATAATGGTGGTGAAAATGTGATGAACTAAACGAAGAACTGGAGGAAAGGTATTGGTGTTAAATCGAGTGACATGAGTTTGTCGTGAATCAGTACGATCATGTGGAAGACCAGTGAGTAGAGTGTATGCATCATGGAGATCAAATTCAAATGCACTGTAATCCTCGCCATCATTAGGAAACTGGAATAGCCGAGAAGCCAGTTCAGGAGTAAACAGAAATGAAGTGCCTTTGACTTCAGACTTAAAACCCTCAGGAACATCCTCCAAGTTCATATAAAATTCCTGAACCAATCAAGGGTACAAAGTGTAAAATTCGGAAATAAATTTCAACCAGCCTTGAAATTGGAAGAAAGTGATAAAATCAGGAAAAGCATTGGCAAAATTCTCGTCTAACAAGTCCATAGCCCGGGGCTTAAGGATGGATCTTCCTTCAATAGAAACCTTGGATGGTGTGACTCCAGGAGTTGAAGAGGAATCAGAGGAGTTGGATGAGGATTCCTCGTATGAGAAGCACTGGAGTCTGAGGAGCTGGAGAGAATCTTCTGCCGTGGGTGTCGAGACGAAATGGGGGACTTGCCTTTACTGGAGGGAGTCACCCTTCCCCGCTTGGAGGATTTAGCGGAACGAGAAGGAGCACCCGGACACTTGGACGGATCATGGCGAAGCTTGATCCGGTGTTCAGGCTGGGGCTCTTCAATCGCGACCCCGCACGCCGTAGCCCTAGACTTTACGCCCCTTCTTGGAGACTGCTTGGGAGGCATGACGGCGAGCAGGAAGGAAAGAGAGGGAGGGAATGATATGGAGAAGGATGAGATGGCAGGAACGTGGAAGAGATTCCTGAGAGAGAGAAGGTGGAGGTTAAAGAGAAGAAGATTTGAAGGTGATGGGTCAACCTGGTAAAAAGGGGTAAAGAAAAAGGAGGGTCAATAGAAGAGGTAAAATGAACCGCCGATTCGTTTACACTAAACATGGACTGTCGAAAGAACTCACCCTGATAGTCTGTGGTGTCGACACAGAAGAAGACTGGTGTCGAGCTGACAGACTTTGGTATCGACACAAGAAGGAGACTGTGTCGACCTGTCGGGGCAAAAAGTGGTGAAATTTTCAGGAAAAATGGAAGGAAAGTCTTTATGATGATGAAAAAGTCATGGAACCAAGTATTCAAGGATTTTTAATATGTTAAAGAAAGCATTGCCATTTGTCATCATAAAACCATTATTTAGACAAGGGTTAAACAACAGCTCACAAGAGTTGTTCATAAATTCTTCTAAAACACTAGAATGACAGTTTTCATTGAGATATGATATTCTATGCAGTCAATGACAATCTTTCATCTCTTACTAATCCAAAGTAATGTGCTTGCTTTAGGATTAAGTCAATTGTGTTGAAGTTAACCATTCTTAAACAGTCTGATTTGGGTGTAGGTTGTTTGTTTTGTTGATTGAATGTTCTTTAACATTTAGCAAAGAGCTTTCAATTGTAGTAATCTCTTTCACCCAAGAACTAATACTTTTTACACACCATAGTCCCTGGTTACTAAGGATTTACTCATTATCCAGCTTCAAGGGGTGAATGATAACCTTTTGACATGGAAATATACGTTTATCAGATGCCAATATTTCCAGTTACTCAGTTGTCATTGAATTATTATTTTTTTAATTTTAGATAGACCCCTTAGAATAGAGATAGCAAACACATCTCATGACATACATTGCTCTTCATTCGTTGTGAAGGTGTGTAGTTTCTCAGCATTATTGCCATTGCTCTGTTGAAAAATATTTGAAAATGAACAATAAGATATGAGTTACAACCTTATCCGTCATCAGATGTGAAAGAGATGTGTAAAGTCAATGCACAAGTAACCTTAATTCCATTAAAGAAAGCATATTACTTTAGAAGTTCAGAATAGAAATGAAGGATGACTGAGAGAATATAATAAAGCAATCAAGAAGTCATTCTTTGGTTTCTTCAGATAAAATTAATGAACATTTATTATACAGATGTTGTATCAACACATTGAAGCAATTCTTTATGAGAGAGAAATGCAATGAATTCTTTAGCTCCCCCTGAGTTGTTAATTCCATTATTCTTTCATAAAAAATAAAGAGGATCCTTCTGTACTGAGAAGATATTCACATAAATTGAATGAAGGGTAGAATGAAGATTTGGTAAAGATAAGAATGAACAGGAATGCACAGGAGACAATGCAGAATTTTGTCAAGACTTCCTGAAAGGTGTTGATTTGATATTGACACCAAAGGCTCACATTACTTCAGCATTTTTCAGATCAGTCATAGTATTACAAATCTCCATCCCTGAGCTTAACTTTTCTTTACAAGCAATACGACTCCCCCTCAAAATGTGCCTCAATAAAGCATTCAACACTCAACCCAATGACATAGAATTTAAAAAGTATGAACAAAAATAATTTACTGAAGACAAAAGCTCCCTCTGAACAAATGCCTACAAGGTTCTTGATACTTAGCAGAGACATATACTCTCGCATAGTGAAAGTATTTGGTCAAGCTTGACTTGCCTTTCTACAAATCACCATTTGATATACCAAGAAACCAATGTAATGCAAAAAGAGAGAGTTTATTTATAAAACCAAAACAACATGTATATATAAAAAAAAATTGGAAGACCTCAAAAATGTGGACATTTACATAAACCAAGCTCTCTTCTTAAAGATGAAAATCTGTTGTCAGGAAGAGGCTTAGTGAAAATATCAGCAATTTGTTTTTCAGTTTCAATGAAGTGAAGTTCAAATGATTTCTTAGCAACCTCATCCCTTAAGAAATGATGTCTTATTTCAATGTGTTTTGTTCGTGAATGCTGAATTGGATTTTTAGACAAATTGATAGCACTAGTGTTGTCACACAATATAGGAATGCACCCTAATTTGTGATTATAATCTAGGAGCTGGTGTTTCACCCAAAGAATTTAAGTGTCACAATGTTGCAGTCATTAAGCAACCACCTAGATATAAACACAATCCACTAGATTCTTTCTGTCAAGCTTGCAACCAGCATAAAGCATCACAGTAAGCAATTAGTCTTGCAGGGTACCAGCACATAACAAGATATTTAAAAATTCGTTTGACTAACATTGACTTTCTTAGGATTGGCTTGAAACCTTGCACACAAGCATACGCTAAATTGAATATCAGGCCTAGAGTTTGTGAGATAAAGTAGAGATCCAATCATACCTCTGTAGGTCTTTGGGTCCACTGACTTACCAAATGAATCTTCTTCTAGTTTTACATTCATTGCTATTTGTGTGCTTGAATGTTTGAGGTGCTGAAAGTCAAACCTTTTTAGAAGTTCTTTGATATACTTTGTTTGACTAATGAATATCCCTTCACTGGTTTGGTGCACCTGCAATCTCAAAAATAACTGTAAGTCGCCCATCAAGCTCATTTCAAATTCAGTTTTCATATGTTCAACAAATTCAGTACACAATTCTTTATTTGTGGATCCAAAAATTATGTCATTAACATAAATTTGGACAGAAATGATTTGTTGATTTACAATTTTTGTGAACAAAGTTTGGTCAACATTACCTCGAGTGTATCCTTTCTCCAATAAGAATGAACTCAAGCGATCATACCAAGCTCTTGGAGCTTGCTTAAGACCATAAAGAGCTTTATTAAGCTTGAAAACATGATCAAGAAATTTTTCATTTTCAAAGCCTGGAGGTTGTTCTAAAAAACATTTTCTTTGATGTATCCATTCAAAAAGGCACTTTTTACATCCATTTGGTAAACTTTAAATTACAGAGATGATGCAAAAGCAAGAAATATTCTCACAGCTTCTAGCCTAGCTACAGGGGCATATGACTATTTAAAATCAATTCCAAACTCTTGATTGTACCCCTTTGCAACTAGTCTAGCTTTATTCTTAACAACCTGTCCATTTTCATTCAATTTATTTCTAAACACCCATCTAGTACCAATAACAGATTGATCACTAAATCTAGGTACTAATTCCCACACTTGATTTCTATCAATTGATGAAGTTCATCATGCATTGCATTGATCCAATCCTCACTCGTTAGAGCTTCATCAATTGACTTGGGTTCAATTGGGAAATTAGTGCTAGTGGGTCTTCATTTATTACATTCAGAAAGATGATCTAGTTCTAACTCTATCATGCACATTACCAACTACATTCTCAATTGGATGATCTCTTAAAAATATGTTTTCAGGGATTACCTCTTGAGATGCATTCAAGTCTGGAACAATATTACCTGATCCACTTGTGGTAGGTGATTGGTTGTCCAGAATTTCAAATAAGTCTTTATTTTCCTCAATGGTTGGTGAAGATTCAACAATGAAATCATCCTCTTCATTATTTTGAGGAACCCTGCAAGATGTAGAATCATCAGTTGAAAATGAGTTTTCATCAAAGATTACATGTGGAGATTCTTCCACAGTTTTATTCTTGAGAATGTACACTCGAAAAGCTCTAGAGGTTCCTGAATAACAAAGGAAGATGGCTTTATGACTTTTGGCATCAAATTTATCAAGATTTTCTTTATTGTTATTATGTACAAAGCACTTACAACCAAAGACTTTAAAATAAGATAAGATTGGTTTTTTGTTTTTCAAAAGTTCATAAGGGGTTTTTCTGATTTTTGGTCTGACCAATGCTCTGTTTAGAATGTGATTTGCTGTATTTACAGCTTCAACCCAGAAGGATTTGGGCAGTTTGCTTTCTAAGAGCATGGATCTAGCCATTTCCACAAGTGTTCTATTCTTCCTTTCCACAACTCCATTTTGTTCTGGAGTTCTTGGAGAAGAAATTTGTGGAAAATGTTTAGTTCAGCACATAAATCAGAAAAAGTTTTGTTCTCAAATTCACCCCCATGATCAGTCAAAATGGATTTGATTTTATGTGAAAAACCATTTAAGGCAGAGGTGCAAAAGTTCCTGAATTCTAAGCAAGCATCACTCTTGTGGGATAGAAAAATAACCCAAGTATATCTAGTAAAATCATCAATGATGACAAAACCATATCTTTTGCCACTTAGACTAAGAATTCTTGTTGGCCCAAAAAGGTCCATATGAAGTAATTCTAGTGGCTTTGAAGTGAGTACATCATTGAAGGTTTTAAAAGATTTTCTGGTTTGTTTTCCTTGAGCACATATCCTACAAAGTTGATTCTCAATATTTGGAAAATATTCAAGAAGTCCTTTAACCAGATTTAGCCTTAAAAGTTTGTTTATTGTGTTGAAACTTGCATGACCAAGTCTTTTATGCCAAGTCCATACAATTTCATCTTTATTTGCAACCAAACAAATGTTTCAGCAAAGTTTTTATCAAGATTGATCATATACATTGTTTTCTCTTTTGCCAAAGAATTTTATTTTTTCAGTTGAAGAATCAATTATTTTGCAAAAATCAGATTCAAAAACAACCTTGTGACGTTTGTCACACAATTGACTAATGCTCAAAAGATTATAATCCAAACCATCAACTAACAAAACATTTTCAATTGAGTTTGAGGAGGATTTACCAACCTTTCCAGATCCAATGATTTTTCCTTTATTTTTACTTCCAAAAGTAACAGATCCTCCTTTCTTTTTCAATCAGAAATGAAAATTGTGCTCTATCTCCAGTCATGTGTCGTGAACATCCACTGTCAAGGAACCACACATTGGAGTTGGGTGCAAGACATTCCTGCAAGAATCAGATCAGAGAAGAAAAGATTTTGGTACCCAAACATTGTTGGGACCATCAGTTTGTTTGAGCAGAAACAATAGATCTTTTCTAATCCATATTTGAGTTGTTTTTGGCATTTGCTTTGTTTCAGAAGTGATTTCTCTTTTTGGCATTCTAACAATTCTTCTTGGAATGAGAGCACCAGTGTTCTTTTTTTTATGAGCATGGAGGTTATACATTTTGGCATGATTATTCATGTAAGGAACTCCAAACCAAAATTTATGTTGGTATCTTGGGAATTTTGGATAAAAGGATTGTGAATGGTACCAATAAGGATTATGATACCTTTTATTCCAAGAGTTGATCCAATTAGATTGATGTGTTGTCTTGTATCTCCAATGACTATCATGAAAGTTTTTTTTCTTTGTTTTTACTGTTTTTCAAATTTTTGTTTGATTTTTTGTTTAACTGATTGTTTTTCATAATTGGACAGGTCGACCTGTGTTGGACTGGTGTCGACCTGTCACCAATGTGTGTTGACCTATCTTGTTTCTTTTGGTTAGAGACATTCTTTTGTTCTGATTCTTGACATTTCAGATGTGTTCATTGACACTTGTTCATTTTTGTTTTCTGGACTAGTGCTTTTGACAAATTTTATCAAAGTTCATTTTTGTTTTCTGGACTAGTGCTTTTGACAAATTTTATCAAAGGAATTTTTGAAGGTTTTTCTTTCTTTTCACCAAATTTATTCTTCAAAGATTTTTGTGTGGTGAATCCTAGTCCATGTTTTTCAGCATTCATTCTTACTCCTAACAATGCATAAAGGTTTTCTTTTCCTTTTGTGAAGCTTTCAATTACTTGTTCCTTTTCTCCCAACAAGTTCTTAAGTTTCTGGATTTCATCAACAGCTTGTAGCTTTTCCTTTTGTTGCAATTCTATTTTTTTAGAAAGTTTTTCAAAATCATTTTTGGCCTTTTGATATGCAAGTTTGAGTTCATCAATTTCATTCAGAAGTTCTTCCTTTTCTTCATTAAGTTCATATACTTCATTTTCAAGTTCAGAAATTCTTCTATTAAATGAAGTATCATGCATGGTATTTTCAAATTTCTTTTTCATATGTTTGTTTTCTTTTCTTATTTCAGAGAATTTTTCAACCAACTCAGCATATGCATCTTGCCAATCTTCAATAGAGTATTGTTCAAAAGAAGAGCTTACCTTTCCATCACTATTGTTGGCCATAAAGCATAGCTCCTCATTTCCTGAACTTGAGGACTTTTCTTCTTCATCCTCACTTTGGTCATCATCTGACCAAGTTGCTATCATAGCTTTAGGCTTCTTCATTTTGTTGTTCTTTTTGTACTTGTCCTTCTTATTCTCAGGACATTCCCCCTTCATATGTCCTGCCTTGTTGCATCTGTAGCAAATAATAACGTCATTAGTTTTTTGATTTCTACTAGAATTGAAATTTGAGGAAGAAGAGATATTCCTTTTGCCAGAAGAAATTCTTCTTTCCATCAAAATTTTCCTTTTCTTGATTTTAAAATTTTCTAAATTGCCTAGTCATGAGAGCAAGTTCATCCTCATTGGACTCAGACTCTTCAGAACTTGATTTCTCTTTACATTTCTCTTTATTACTTGATGAAGCCTTAAGTGCTACCAGTTTGACCTTAAGCATATGTTCTTCACTTCTTTTCAAATTTATTTCATAAGTCATTAAAGACCCTATAAGTTCATCCAAAGAAATTTTGGATAAATCCTTAGAATCTTCAATCACTGTGGCCTTTGTATGCCAGATAGATGATAGAGAGCGCAAAATCTTTCTTACCAAATCAGCATCAGTATATTCTTTACCTAGTGCCTTCAGTCCATTGACAATCGTCATAAACCTGGCAAACATTTCAGAAATTGATTCATCAGATTTCATCATAAACAATCATATTCAGAAACAAGTATGTTTGCTTTGGTTTCCCTAACTTGAGGTGTTCCTTCATACATTAATTCAAGTTTATCCCACATTTCTTTAGCCAATTTACACATGGATAGTCTTGAATATTCTTTAGGATGGACTGCACATTGAAGCATGTTCATGGCACTATAGTTAAGAGTAGCTCTCCTAATCTGTTCTCTAGTCCAATTCTATTCATCTCCTTGATTTTCATAAGGACCCACTTCAACTACTTTCAAGATTTCATAGTTTTGAGCCCTAAGAAAAACTTGCATGCGATTTTTCCAATAAGAGTAATCGAACCCATTGAAAAATGGTAGCATATTGATGGAATGGCCTTCAGCAACAAATCCTCGAGAATCCATTAAGTGAGATGAAAGACAATGATAGAGCAACCAAACAATTCAAGCAAATGAGACAGAGAATTCAAACAAGCTCACTCAAATCAGATCAGAAATGGATATAAACCTGCTCTGATACCAATTGTAGGATTGAATAGGTGGATGGATCAGATCTAGAAGGGGGGGTTGAATAGATCTGACACAACTTACTGCGGAAGCTTAAGCAATTCAAAATTACTTCGAATCAAAGATCAATTCAAACAAACAGTTTACTGATCTGAAGTGTGGGTGTGTGTAGATTATGTGTGAAGCAATTAAACACTTAGTGTGAAAGAAAAATCCTATGTAAGCATCTAGCACAGACAAGCAGATCAAACCATTGCACAAAGGATTTTTAGGTGGTTCGGAAATCACACCAGTGATTCCTACATCCACCTCTCACACCGTGAGGCTCCACTAACCACAAAGATCAACCACACTGGAGCACGACGACTCCAAAACAACCTTGAGCTCGACAGCTCACACACACAAACCGGAGCACAGCCACTCCAGTAATCAAGCACAACTGCTCAACTACACACTTAGTGTGCAACTCACAAAACCTAGCTCAACGGCTCACAAAACCCACGATAGATCAAAGACAACAAAAATCAGATCCTCTAGCAATGATCTAACTCAAGATGGATTCATTCACAGAATTTGTGCAGAACTTCATGCACAAATTTCATAGACGAATTAAGGAAGAACAAACTCAAGGTTAGAGAAGTAGATGTAGAATGAGTGTTCTTCGATGAAGATTTCTTGCAGAAGGTTGAATTGAAGAGGCTTGATGAAGCTCCTAGTCAATTGGCGATGTGCTACTTCAATAGCTTCTGAATCGCCAGAGAAGTCTCTTCAATTGCTGTGCTCCTGCTGGATCTACTCCCTTGCTCAGCACATCAAGACTCTCTTCAGAAATTGGCCTTGATTCCCTGGTACTTTTTCTTGAAAGAATGGATCGCAGCTTCTGGAGATGAGCAAGATCTGGAGAGGCCTCTTTTTGCCGCCAAAAAGGTTTCACTGGGAATTGCAACAGCAGCAGCAGCACTTTTGGGGGGGGTAAGGATTAGGGGGATGTGAACCCTTGGAGTGCGTGAGCACAAAAACCTAGGCAGATTCCCTTAATCCCCAAGCGGCCACGTGTCCAGAGAATTCAAGTACTAAGATTTTACCCGATGTGTCGACACCACCAAGTTGTGTGTCGACACCATTGGCAAAGTCTTCAAACCGGGCTTCTGGGACAATGAACTAGTGTCGACACCATCAGGGAGTGTGTCGACACCACTGGCATTTCATTCAGAAAGTGCTTCTGGGACAGTCAACCAGTGTCGACACCATCAGGGGGTGTGTCGACACCACTGGTCCTTTCTTTTAGGAAATGCTTCTGGGACAGTTATCTAGTGTCGACACCATCAGGGAATGTGTCGACACCACTGTGGCAAACTTGTGTAATCCTGAAAAAATTGAATGTAGGCCATTAACATAAGATATTATCATCAAAGTATGAGATAATAACCATTAAAAAACATGTTGTTTAGGCATTATTATGACATGAGAGATATGTGTAACATATTTTACACATCATGCACAAAATCACAAAGTGTCATCATCAAAACTAGGAAGAGAAAAATATTCATTGGTTAATTCCAAAAACACACTCAACCCAACAGCTTTCAGAGTGCTTTGGGGATAGAGTTGGCGTTTAGCTCTGCCTACCACCCACAGTCAGATGGACAGTCAGAGCAGACTATTTAGACTTTGGAGGACATGTTGTGATCCTGTTGTTTGGAGTGGCAGGGATCGTGGGCAGCTCACTTGCCATTGGTCGAGTTTGCTTATAATAACAGTTATCATTCTACCATTGGCATGGCACCCTATGAGGCTCTATATGGATGACCATGTCGTACTCCTCTTGATTGGTTTGAGGTTGGTGAGCGTGTTGTCACCGGGCTAGAGTTGGTTCAGCAGTTAGTGGAGGTGGTGCAGCTTTTTAGGCAGAGGCTTCAGATAGCACAGAGTTGGCAGAAGAGTTATGTAGACCAGCGCAAACGACTACTTGAGTTTTAGGTAGGGGACCAGATATTTTTTAGAGTGTCCCCTATGAAGGGGGTGATAAGGTTTGGCAAGAGTGAAAAACTGAGTCTCACTATATCGGACCCTTCACCATCACTGAGCACATTGGAGGTCTGGCGTACCGGCTACAGTTACCTTTAGAGTTGGCAGCGGTCCACGATCTATTCCATGTGTCGATGTTGCAGCGGTACCTTGTAGATGAGTCGCACGTTCTCCCAAGTTTAGTGTGGGTTGAGGTGACATCAATATTGACAGTGCTAGAGTTTTCTCTATACATTGAGGATCGCCGAGTTTAGAGATTGAGGAACAAAGCGATTTCGTTGGTTCATGTTGCATGGCAATGACACTCGGATGACAAGTTGACCTGGGAGAGGGAGGATGAGATGTGCAAGCAGTTTTTGTACCTCTTTTGTGAGATATCTTTCCCCTTGTTCTTGTTTCAATTTAGAGGATGAAATTCTTTTAAGGGGGGAGGCTATAAGGCCTTGGGCCTTATTGGACCCTTAATGGGCCTTTCAGCAATAGTGTCTATTGACGGTAATATCGATTGCCATCAACCTTGTGTTGGCGACACTGAAGTGTGTCGTCTAATGGATGTTGGAAGCACAGGGTTGTGCCATCAACAATATCTTAGCGGCAACAGATGTTGTCGTCTAACCTAGTTTCTAGAGGTTTACAACTTCTAAACTCGACAGCAATTGATGTTGCCATCAAGTTTGAGGCGGTTCGGTTGATGGCAACTGAGGTTCATGTCAACCTAGGCCGGGTCTATTTTTATATGGCAACACGATGCCTCCCATTCCACCCCTTTCGACACCTTCACCTCTCTCCTACTCCACTACTTCTGGTGGCCGATAGGAGCTCGTAGGGAGGTCGTGGTGCTCGTGGTGGCCTTAGATCGGGCGAGGAGACGGAAGATTTGGGGGTTCGACCTCACTCGGTGTGCTTGGACAAATGATGTAATTTTGGGGTTTTTCTTGGATTTTTTGGTGTCTTGAGGTAGGGATCCTACCCCTAAACCCCCCTTGATCTTAATATAAGAAAGGAATGCATGTGATTTATGTGAAAATTGAGTTTTCGGGAGGGTTTTTCCATGCCGAGAATTTGAGGGTGTGTTGCTCAATCCGAGCATTGGATCGGTGTTTCCCAGTATCATTATGGTGTTATTCGATGTGGGAAAGCATTTCCCAACATCGGATCGTGCTTTTCTAGGCTTGGATTGCCCTAGGAAGCGACCTAGGGTCGTATCAGCTGCTGGAAGCCGATGAACTTGACGGCATGGTCAGCTGTCGTCAAGCTCTTCAGGATGAACATGGCGGCAAGATCCCTTGCCATCAAGATGAGGTCGATGGCAGTTGACACTGCTGTCTACTTTGATAGAAGGTAGATCTATGTGCCATCTACCCTGTGTTGACGGCAATCAGGATTGTCGTCAACCCCATAGGTAGATCCCAGCAGTTTGAGCCCCTTTCTGTGTGCGAGGCTTAGACACGCGGTGTCTGCCTCCTAGCACGATGTGCCAAACGTCGAGAGCGTCTTCGTTGGTGCATGTGTCATGCTTTGTCGTGCCTATGTTTGGGTTGTGTTCCTCCCGGGCGTTGAGTTGGGCTCCGACTGGATGACTAATGTTGAGTTCTTACTCCAATGAGCCTAGGCGTCGAATGCGACTACATCCAGTGCATGCCTCTTGTGGTGGTTATGAGCGATTTCTGTGGGGCCCCTTCTCCACCATTTGAGTCCGACGTAGGGCACAATCGGTCAAGGACCAAACACGAGGGAGAGTGTAGTGGTCCTCGTCGGTCAAACCCGTTAACCTAATAACGAGCTTGACCCAACTCTACCTCTCGCGAACAGGTCGCAGCCTCGCAAGGGATATCAACACACATGTCTGTGGAAATATAAAAGAAACATGTTAAACATATTAAACATATATAATATTGCACATCTCACACATATTTACATGGAATATACATAGTCAGTTCTCAACTAGAGTCAAAGTACAGAGTACAACAACCTAGGTCATACCCCGAGGTGAACAGAAAGTAAAATTACACTGCTAGAGGTGCAGGCCCAAATCCGCTATAGTGCGGCTCCAAACTAGATGAGGGACGGGACCCCTTCTGCTCTCCTTCACCTGGAAGAAGTATGGGTGAGCCTCACAAGTCACTGGCTCAGTTGGGAAACTCCCTCAAAAGTCGAAACAACACCAAACTCACAAGAAGCAAGAGTAAAGAACTAAACTAAACAATTAATAGAACTACCTACACATTATACTATAACTACAACTAAATAAACAGTTCTACACTAATAATATGGGTCAACCACTAATAAATAAACAGCAAAGCTTGCTCAAGTGTACAAGCTAAGCTAAGAAGGGTAACGCCACACTCGGGCCACAAAAATTGATTATCGACACCAGCTACTGACCCGAACAAACCACACGGAACTACCTCTCAGTCTCACAGCCATGGACGTAACGTCTAGCTACCACTCCACCTCAACAGAGCCAATAAAACTATGGAGACCAACCAACACCACACCCGTAGGCCACACTGCTATAGGCCCATACCTGGCACCTTTAGGGACTGTGGCCCGAGCTCCATAAAGTGAGGCACTGGAAAACAGGACTAGCTGGGGCCTAGTCCGTCTACTGGTGTCCGTACCCCCAACCACGAGCGGGCTACAAGCGACCAAACACAAACACACACAAGTCGTTGTCCCACTGCCGTCTTTCCCTCAGCTGGATATACAACTTGACACATAGGTGACGGTAACCAGGAAGACGACACATACCTTTTCAGTACACACAGTACAAAGACAAACCCCGAGCACCTACTTGCCTGGCTCACACAGAACCTGGGGTACTTGATTCGAGAGGTAACCACGGAAGGCATCATACTACCCAACTCGCCACTTACGTCCAAACCATGCAACCGCGATATTCCTTAAACTCGACACGTGCCAAAGCACCACTTTCATATTTAAAATACATAAAATAGTAGCCACATAGTGTCACACCCCTGATTTTTTAGCAGCGGAATTAATCAGGAACGCGACAAACAAGCATGCATTCAGAAGACATATGCAAATGACTAATACCTGTAGGGCCCATTGTAACACCCCAGAAATTTAGAGAATTTAAAAATTAGAAATAAATTGAAATAAATAATTTTTGTATTATCGAAATGGTAAAACTTATGTACCACTATCGTATGTGAGAGAACACATTGAAAAATTCCGTAAAATTATAAATCAACCCCAAACATTATTCCTAGGTGTTCCACGAAGAAATTCGTGCAACGAAAAATCCGATTGGCCAAGTGTACGTCACAATGTGACTAATTACCCAAGTTAGGAAACTAAGTCGGAAAACTATTAACGCGAAAAAATAACACGACCATAAATTAAATAAATAGGTTAGAGAGACTTCCAACATCATGGATTAATGACCTATTATCAAAATTGGGTCAATGGATCACTTTTCGCCCAAGAATAAAATTGGAGCAAGGAAATACCTAAAAATTCGCACATGTAATTATGCGGTAATTAGGAAGGGCAAATTAGGGTTTAAAATAATGCTATTAGCCAAGCATAGCAAGCCAAATCATGGCCAACCATGCTTGGGACCTTCCTATGGTGTAGCTACTCCATTTGGGAGGAAAAATCCCAATTTTTGGAAGGTGCAATGCAGATTTTGCAGCCCCCTTTCCTAACACCATTGGGACACGAAATTAAACCCTAGATGTATATATAATCGTAAAGAGACTCTTAGGGAGGGTTTGGTATTGAGTTGGGGTCGTGAGGAGCAAGCTAGGGCGCATGAAGAGTGGAGAACGGCTGGGGAAAACTGATTTCTTCCTCAACCTTGCTCTGCATCGACCTGGGTCATTGCGTCTCTTTCATCCATCTAAAGGTAGGTGATCTCGGGCGAAGACTAAACAAAACCTATAACATCTTGTAGTGCTACATGTTTAGTTTCATATGCACTTGATTTGCCCAATTTCACTGTGTATCCGTCGAGTTATAAGTGTTTTCCCTAAGTCGCGCACGTTTAGGGATTTTTGCATTCTTAATGTGTTGCATGTGATTTGAGACCGACTTAGATCCAACCCAGAACAAGAAAGTCCTTCTACTAGTTGTCCTCGTCATGTTTCATGTTGAAGGTTTTGTCTAAATGTCAGTAGATAGAGAGATATAAGCATCGTAAGAGGATCATTGCCTGTTCCTGCGTTTTCAGTTTGAAGTTTGAATCGCGACCATACCAGGCGACGCGATTCCAGCGCCTGGTATCGCGTCGGTCTTGGAGATCGTGATTCGGTAAAATGTGACTGTGAGGTCCGACGTGATTCACTGTCTGAGCAGTCAATGGTCAGCATGGGACTTCACGCTGCATGGACTTCAGTGCTTGTCTGATACGCGACGGGTACCCCCGACTCAATTCAACATGTTTTCCTGCTCAAAGTTTTTCGCTAATTTTTATATTAGTATTTTAAATGCTTTTCATGAACATGACGGGGTATCCCATCGCGATTCAAGGTTAAAGGCATCCAGGTAAGCCATCGCATTTTCTATTCTTCACAGTTGGCCATGTTTTGACTATACACCGTGTTATGAAAAGCATCTACTGTGTAGGACGCGATTCAAAGATCGACCCAAGACTTTATTTTTTTGGCTAGTCAGTCAGCATGTTTAATCTCTTAGTCTGTAAGCATGTCACTTACTGTGCATTGGCCTAAAAGTAATCAACCCACTTGGAAATGGTAATGACATGAATATGATTCTAATGTGTATTATGTGATTGATCTTATGTTCATTTGATTTCCTTCTTGTAATCTAGCTTGATAATGGAATTGTCATCATAAGTATGTGATATCAATATGTGATGAATACATGATTAGAATGGACTTGTTTGGTTAAGTTTTCTATCATGATTTGCATGTGGGTTTTTCTTTATTCATGTGATTTTCGATGTTCCATTATCCGTTCATCAATTGCATACATGTTTAGGAAAGATCCGTGACACGTCACTTACACATTTGCACGATTAGGCACACCCTTCTTGGGGAATTGGGAGCTCTCTACCGGTCATTCCGTATTGGCAGACTAGCGATCTTTTCTCCAAGACCCCTGTAAGTCTCCATACTCTATGGATTCCCTCATAGAGACCGAGCTGGTTGTACCATGAAGTACCGTGGAGATAGAGAGCACTTGTATCGTGTACGAACTGTCATTAGTCATCCTCTTGTTAAGACATTAATGAATTATGAAACATAAGATACGTCGTTATGCTGTCCAATTGATCTCTTGAGCTATTGTCTTACCTTGACTCTATGAATGATCATGTCCTTATTACAATAAGCTTGTTATTGAAATTTCGTGGCCATAATATGTATATGTTTGATCGGCACAACGTGGGACTTCGGTCCATTTGACTAATGCCTGTGCAATAGGGGCCCTGTCTGGTCCTGGGGAGGAGCGCCCCAACGTACTTATAACCGCGGAAGTATGGACTTGTGGTGCTTGGCATGGCACTGACATGTGTTCAAGATTTGTGGGAATGTGCCTTCGTTTGATATGATGTGATAAGTTTGATATGATACGTCTGATCACGTGAATATGTTATATCTGTGTGAATATGGCCAATTCCTTTTGATATGATTCTATTCTTGAATTACCTGTCCATTGCATATGAAATTCAATAATTGATTTGATATGATATTCGTTCTATTCAGCTATTTGACTTGTTAGAACTGCATGCATTGTCATCATGTTCATGTTGACATCCTGCCTGTTTAAAATGTTAATCATGTATATTAGTGCCCGCACATTGGGATGTAAATCCTACTGAGCTAGTTCGCTCACCCTATCATCCTATCCTTTTCAGGAAGTGATGAGGATCCAGTGGACTCCGATGGGGTAGGGCAAGAGTGAACAGCACCCGTCTTACGAGTAGTTGAAAGATTAGGAATAGATATTTGAGTAGTTTATGTAATAGTGAAACATTTTCATGGAGTTTTATTGAATAATGGACCTTTTAGTTGGTTCCTTTAATGTAAGGTTTTTATTTAGTTGAATGGAATGGAACAAGGAGTATTATAGTTGACTTTATTACTGTCTCAAGTATGATGTTACATTTAATTATGACTCTATGTTATTCAACTGTGATACGTCTATTTGTATCGTTCACGCATCCTGGTATTTACTCCGCTGCTAAATATCGGGGCGTGACACCCATAATTCAATAATCAAAGCTCTATTCATCATAATAAATGAATAATACAATATCCAATGTCAAAATAAGAACAACTCTCTACTTACTAGTCTTAGCTATCTCTCAAAGAAAGATAAAATTACAATGATGACAAAATTCTCACTATTAAAATAAATAAAAACTCTCTAAAGTGTACTTCACGCTCAGCACACAATCTCATCCTTAAGCTTTATTCTTCATCCTCGCTTCTTAAAAATGTTAGGAAAGTAGGTATGAGCGAACTCTCCCAATAAGATTTACATCTTGATGTGCGGGCAATGATATAAGTGATTAACATTTTACTCAGGAAAGCACGAGTATAAACAAGATGTTCTAACATGCATGATATATCCAGTGAAAACATAATTAGCAATGCGTTCAAGAGATGTCCAAAGAGATTATCACACTAGAAGGTATATTGCATGTACAGAGGAGTATTCACATTTGGAAGTAATAAACATGGTCAATAGTTCAAGAAGGTCAGGATAACTCATGTGTCAATATCACTGAAGAGGGAACAATCAGGATTGTACAAGAAAGTTCTTTCATGCAAGAAAATCACTAGATTATCTTTCAAGAGACCAAGATAGCAATGGGAAATGCAAGCACATAGGACAATTCACTAGCAAGCATTTTGAGTAACTCATTTTGGGCACTCCACAAGAGATGTAATTTTCATATCACGTAGGGTCTACTGGTGCCTCAAACAAGTACGTCCCTCTACCACTCAGATTAAGGACCAGCATGTAGTAGCGAGTAACAAGTCAATCAAGTGTATCATATGTAACAAGTACGTGCCATGCTAAGCTCCAATCATGATTTCACACCACAACACAACTTTGTAAGGGGATCAGCCTAACAATCAACTCCTGGGGTAATGAACATCTTCGAGAAACTGAGCAATAAACACCTTGGGGTAAACACGACTTTGTCGGGAGCACATCCGACAATCACTACCATAGGCAACACGACTTTGCTAGAATCTCCAATACCAAATACGAGCCCACAGTCAGATTTGTATTGTGCAATACTGGCATATATTCCAATGAGCCCGTCCCATAGGCAACACGACTTTGCTAGAATCTCCAATACCAAATACGAGCCCACAGTCAGATTTGTATTGTGCAATACTGGCATATATTCCAATGAGCCCGTCGACTCATGGGTAACAAGAATGTGTTTTGAGTCCATGACTCCAATCTTATTCATATCATTAGAATGCACTTCGAGATTGTATCACAAGAAGGTGTGTCAATAAGGATGGACTGGTCAAGAGAGTTCAAGACTATCATGTCAAGGACAAAGATTCAAGATCACGATTGTAAAGAGAATGATTAGCCATAATTTTAGTTTAATAATCTATTAATATCTTGTCATTCAAATTGGACTAATGCCAAGGGAGGAAGATGAGAAAGAAAAGTGCACTCTATCTCTAGGGAACTTCAATGGTACAACTAGCTCGGTCTCCATGAAGGAATCCACGAAGTATGAAGAATTACGGAGGTCTTAACAAAAAGGTTCCTAGTCTGCCAAAACGGAATGTCCACCAGATAGGTTCCAATTTGTCAAGAAGGGGTTGCCTAACTTGGGCAAATGTACAAGTGTAACGTGAATCGAAAACTTGCCAAATCAAGTGTGCTATAGAATAGTAAGGGAATTATGACAAACATGGGAAGTAACTAATAAGACAAGTTTAAAATCAAGAAAATCCAAATAAAGCAAGATCATTATGTAACATATAGAATAAATTAAAAGCTATGCATGGTTAAGGTATGGTTCTCTAAATGCCATTATCACCAAGCCATTTTTCATTCAAGTTTAAGTTATCATTTTAACCATAAACTGAGCATAAGATGATGAATAAGATCAATCATATGGTAACAGAGACATAATCATATCATTAAGAATATTAGAATAAGATTTCAAGTTATTAACGTCTTTACAAATGGGTTAAACAATTTTTATATTGCTAGAAGTATGAAAATAATGCTTAATGGAACATAATCAAGCTTAATCATGGCTTAATCGGGCTTAATTAAACTTAATCAAGGTTAATTATGGATTAATAAGACTTAATTAGAGTTAATTAGGACTTAATCAAACTTAATAAGACATAATCTGTAACGACCCTCTTTATACCGGTATGATTATACCAATCCACGTCGGTACAAAGAACGCCGTCACAGTGAGACATTTACCCAACACTATACAATAGGTTGATATGTACATGAATAACAATGAAAATACAACGGAAATAAAATGTAATTCTTATCCCATCATCATCCACACATTTCACAGTGTATATAGCAATGAAAGAAATAACAATGTCCACATTATTACAATTCCAAATGAAATACATTGTCCATAACATCATTTACATACTATGGAAAGAAAAGTATAACTATGAAGAAATCTTCCACAAGTAGCTACTCCTCGTGCTTGGAGTCACTCTTCGCTATGCTCTCCTCAAGTACGGGGACACCTGTCTCATCTGTATGCCGAAGTAAGTATGAGTCTTCTAAAAAGACCCAGCAAGCAATCTAAAGATAGCATCCTTACACATATCACATACACATGCTAATCTTCTAAACAATAAGGAAATACATGGTACATGCTTCATATCACTTTAACAAATATACATAACCAACCTATACATGATAATTAACTTGATTCATGTTGCAAATCACAATGTATATCAATCTTATCCTTAAAATAAGTAAATATCCATGAATGACCTATAGCATGCTTCTTACACATTATGTATAACATAATTCAAGATTTCAAACTTTACTCAAATCATTTCACAATTATACGAAGTTTGATCATGGAAATATGTACATGGTAAATAACACTCCTAACATGATATCTAACCAATTTCACATGCAAATATAACACTTTTTCACACATTTAGCTTGTTGTTTTAATATAAATTATCACATTCACATGGATTATATTAAAATATGCAACATGATACTAAACATGATATCACAATTAACATAAGTTACATTAACACGTGTATAACATGAACATATGCATTTTACCTGGGTTTTCACATGCATTTACTCTCTCATTTACATTCACTTTCATTTACACATGATTTCACACATTTTTCATGTAGTTTTAACTTATACATTCACATGTCACATCACTTGCACTTACCACGTGCCACACTCACATGTCACTTTACATATTTTACACATATTCACTTTTTTTCACTTACTTGCCGTGACACATAGTCCGAACCACCATCCAGAAGGACACACATAAACATAACACATAACACATACCCGCCACCTAGGCAACACAGTGACGAATCTTGGTACTGCGTAGACCGGGAGAAGCCCTCTCCACCCTAACCAGTGGTACTTGTCCACCTCCAGGATTTCATCCTAATGCACAGAGGATATCACATACACGTTGAGCCTTCCCATAGGGACTTTACTACAGTACGGCTCCACAGCCCTCTATGGTAGCAGTGTCAATATCGACACAATTTTACTCATTCACACTTTATCACATTGTTTACATAATTCACATGCATTGTTTAACACATTTACATGCACTTTTAAATAATTACACATGCTTCAGTTTATAGAACATGATACTTCTATTTCACAGTGATAATTAAATCATAACATAATCCTAACCATGCTGCTAATCACTGAATTCCACATGATTAAAATTAACATACTTAACATGGTCAATTTCCCTTGTTAACTAATAACAGTACCTACTATTGTCAATACAGCATGAAATTTTTATCAAAGGCTTCACACAGGTTATATATCACATACCCAAATTTTTAGATCTTTTGGAACAATAAAGCTAATTTTAACAGTTAAAACAGATCTCATGCAGATTTATCAAGAAATTCATTAAAACATGGTTTACATCAATACAGTCAGTTCTAACAGTTCTTAAAACCGGAAAATAGTCAACATAAGATCATATAAAATTTTTGAAACCCTAACTTGCAACAACTCAATTTATTTAGAATTAACACATGTAGATCATGCTTATTTTCCGATTACAGAATTTACCCTAATTTATATCATGCTCAGAAAATTGACAAATCCTCATGATATGACCTACAGTCCGTACCTGACCAGTCACAAATTTTACAGCATGCACATATATCTAGAAATCCGACAAACACAGCACAGAGATCAAAATAGTTATTCTGAAAAACCTGAAAAACTAATGGGGTTGCCGCCAACCGGGATTAACGGCACACGATGCTACGGCCTACTATAGATCTTGACGGCAAACAAGTGGCCGTCAATTTCCTGTCTGCAGAAGTGCAGACTGAACGAAATACACAAGGGGAAATGGAGGTTCTAGGACACGAGGAAAAATCCACAAAAATCCTAGGACCAAAAGGACATGTGCAGGGATGAAATCCCTTGATTATTTGCCTGAAAATAAATCCAAGAAGATCTAATTTCATTGATGAAGCCCTCCTCGGCCAAGCCAAGAAGGGGCACAAATCTCCTCCCAGATCCGGTCTTTACACTTTCACAGGGGAGTCTCCGGAGTCGGGGAAGCTTCCTCAATGCTTGGAGTATCTCCCAGTCAATGTAGATCGACAGAAGACCCCTCCAATCGTCGAATCAAGCTCGCCAAAGGTCAGGTTTTCCCACAGAAACCCTAGGTTCTTCCTCATGATCCAAAGCCCTAATCTCGCTGAGAACTCTAGGTTTTATAGACTAATGGGTCGGGGTACACATAAGGTTAGGTTTCGTACCGTTAGAGCTAGGTTTCCTAAACAAGAACTGGGGAAAACGCAGTCATTTCCAGATCTAAAATCGCAACAAAAATTGGGAAATTAACGGCCACATCACTACCATTAACAGGGAGTCAGCGTCCATCGATATGGACGTCAACCTCTCCTGGCCATGCAGTCAACGGCACACATGTTGCCGTCAACATGCAATTAACGTCAATGTGTGTTGACGTTAACTGGCATTTCGGCCAGAACACAGAAATACATCAAAACATATATACATATACACCATAAACAATTTAATGTGTATAGAAAACAAATAGATATCATATGCACAGAATAAACATATATATATATATATATATATATACATATGTACACAGCATAATTACATACAATATGTACTGAATAAATAAATATAATATGCACATCAATAATTTGATACTATATGCACAATATTATTTAAATACAATATGCATAGGATTTAAATAAGTACAATATGTACAGAATTAGCTAAGTACTTATATTCACATAAACAAATATATATATATATATATATATATATATATATACACATACATATGCACATGAGTAATTAAATACTTATATTATGCACAAAGTTAAACAAACATAGTGTGAGCAAAACTCGAGGGTCTCACATAATCAAGCTTAATTAAACATAATTAGGACTTATTCAAGCTTAATCAAACTTAATCAAGCTTAATCGGAGCTTAATTAGACTTTAATATACTTAATATGGCTTAATCATACATAAATAATACTTAATCTATCTTGACAGTGCTTAAAGAGGGCTTAATCAGACTTAATCTAACTTAATTAAAGTTAAACAAACTTAAACAATCCTTAATCAAGCTTAATCTAACTTAATCAATGTTAAATAGGGTTAAACAATACTTAATCAGACTTAATCACATTAAAACAGTGCTTAATCAGGCTAAACCAGGGTTAAACAGGCTTAAATAGTACTTAATCAGGCTTAAATAGAACTTAATCTGACTTTAAAATGTTACTGGATAACATGTTCCACTAAATAAATGACTTACAAGGGCTTCTGTGCAAAAGACCAATAAAAAAAAGTAAAACAAAGAGGTATAAGGCTCAAAGGGGAGCTCGATCCAGTGTGCCAACCAAGAGAGACAAACAGCCAGGCAGTAAAGCTCGGTGCAGTGCACCAAACAAGTGGGCACCTCCGACTTGGTGTAGTGCGCCGCCACATGGAGGGCAATCATACATTTAATAAAAACAGGCTACTCTGAGCCTGCAGTGCTGCCTGAGTATGTGCCTGGGTCTGCATAGCCTGGACCAAACCTTGCATGAACACTCCATAATCCACAGATGGTGGTGGAGGAAGAATTGTAGGACCCTGTGGTGTTGGGTCCTACTGCTCACCCTTGTCCTTACGCCTCTGCTCATCATCTCGAGCCTGAGCACCACGCCTACCATGAGTAGACATAGCCTGTAAAATAAATTAATCTAGTTAGAAACTAAGTGATTAGCCCTAACCATTTTCTTAGCTATCTTCCATTCATTATTAAATATTTTCTACATATGTGGACGAATTCTATAAAGACTTAGCATATTATGAAGATGATGGTATATTCATGTACAATCTTAACCTATTGCTCTGATACCAATCTCTGTAACGATCCTCCTTATACCGGTACGATTATACTAATCCACGTCGGTACAAAGAACGCTGTCACAGTGGGACATTTACCCAACAGTAAATGATAGATTGAGATGTACACAAATATCAAAATTATAGTGGAATTAAAAGAAGTATTCTTATTCTCATTCTGTCATCATCACATATCCACAGCCTATCTAGCAATAAAAGAGGTGCCAATGTCCACATTATTACAACTCCAAAATAAATTACATTGTCCATATGAATTACACAATTTCATTGATTACATACTAATGTAAGGAAAGTAACAACGTAGAAGTTTCCACAAAGGTAGCTACTCCTCGCACTCGGAGTCGCTCCTCACTATGTCTTCCTCAGGAGTGGAGACACCTGTCACACATGTACGCCGAAGTACGAATGAGTCTTCTAAAAGACCCAGCAAGCAATCCAAGAACAACATCCATACACATATCACTTACACAAGCTGTCTTTTATCAATAAGGAGAAACACATGGTACATACTTATAAAAATTGACAATATAACATAATCATCCTACACATGCTTTCTACACATAACATGTAACATGCTTTATAATTCAAACTCTATTCATATCATTGCACAATTCTACAAAATTAGAACATGGCGTTATGTACAAGGTAAATAACAAACCTAGCATGGTATCTAAGCATTTTCACATGTAGTCACTACACTTAATCATATGTTTAACTTGTTGTGTTAATACAAATAAAACACATTTACACATGGTATCACATTTTCACATATTAACACTTTCACATTACGTTATCACATGCTCATATTCCACATTTGCGCAACTACATGTTCACATTCACATAATCACACTTTTACACTTAGTTTTCGTGACACATAGTCCAAACCACTATTAGAAGGACACACTTACACATACACATACCCGTCACCTAGGCAACACAGTGACGAATCTTGGTTAACTGCACAGAACCAAAAGAAGCCCTCTCCACCCTAATCAGTGGTACTTGTCCACCTCCAGGATTTCATCCTAATGCCTATAGGATATCACAACACATTGAGCCTTCCCATAGGGACTTTACTATAGTACGGCTCCACAGCCCTCTATGGTATCAGTGTCAATTTCGGAAAAATTTCACATTAAACACATTATCACTTTGTATCACATTGTTCACATGCACTATATAACCCATTTACATACACTTTCAAATGATTACACATGCTTCAGTTTTCATAACATGGTGCTACTATTTCACAGTGACAGTTAACTCATAACATAATCCTAATCATGTTGTTAATCATTGAATTTCACATACTTAAACTTAACATGCTCATCATGTTCAATTTCCATTGTTAAACCAATAACAAAACCTACTGTTGTCAAAAGAGTATGAAACTTTTATCACAGTCTTCACACAGCTAAATTTTTAGATTTTTTGGAACAGTAAAGCTAATTTTAATATTTAAAACAGATTACATGCAGACTTATCAAGAAATTCCTTTAAATATGATTCACGTTCCTTTAAATATGATTCACGGTGAAACAGTCGTACCTAACCATTTCAAACCTTGAAAACAGTCAACATACGTTCATGGGAAAATTATGAAACCCTAATATACCATGGATCTATATATTTAGGATTTATCATGGTCAGATCATGCTCATTATTCATTTATAGAAATTTTAATAAATAACACTATGTACAAAAATTTTGACCTATCCTCATGACATGACCTACTGACTGTACCTGAGCAAATAAATTTTTCATAGTATGCACATATACCCAAAAAATTTGACAACACACAACAGAGATCAAAACAACCATTCTGTAAAACCTGATGAACTTGGCGGCAAAGGGGTTGTCGCCAACCGGGGTTAACGGCACAAGATGTTGCCGCTAACTCAGGATCTTGATGGCAGCAAGCTTGCCGTCAAGTTCCTGTCTGCAGAAGTGCTGACAGAACGGACATAGCTTGACGAATTGAGGGTTCCAGGACATGAGGAAAAATCCAATAAAATCCTAGGACCTAAAGGACATGGGTAGGGATGAAATCCCTAGATCACTTGCCTATAATAAGATCGCTAATGGGATTAATTTGTCGGAGAAGCTCTCCTCGGCCAGGCGAAGAAGAGACACAAAATCCTCCCGATCCGGGTCTTCACGCCTTCACAAGGGAGTCTCCGAAGTCGGGGAAGCTTCACAAATGTCCAGAGCTTCTTCCAATCGATGAAGATCGCCGGAAGATGCACAGAAACGCCAGACCAAAGTCTCCAAAGTCTGGGTTTTCTCACAGAAAGCCCTAGGGTTCTCAAGAGCCAAAAGAACCTCTTTTGAGCGAAAACGGGGTATTTTATAGGTTTAAGGGGTTTGGGTACGCATTAAGGATAGGATCCTACCGTTGGAGGTTGGTTTCCTAATCTAGAACCGGAGAAAACACGACCGTTTCCAGATCTGAACCCGCAACAAAAACTGAGAAGTAAACGGCCATAATGCTGTCGTTAACAGGAAATAAACGGCCATTGATCTGGACGTCGACTTGCCCTTAACGTCAAGGGGTATTGACGTTAATTGGCATGTCGGCTAGAACACAGACATCAGAATAAACATGCATTCACCTTATAAATTATATACTCTATACATCATATTATTTAAATACAATATGTACAACTTAAATAAAAACAATATGTACATAAATAGACATGTATATACATATGTACATATACACAACATCATTTAAACATAATATGTACAGAAATAAACGCATATATACATATTCACATATGCACATAAACAATATACACAAAAGTAAATAAACAACATATGACAAAGTCCGCAGAATGAGAACAAAGTTTGAGGGCCTTACATTTGATGCTTTACAGCTTTACATATTATATCTGTTGATTATTGTGTTTGTCGACTTTGGGGGAGTTACCCTACTGAGCTAGTGACTTGTGAGGCTCACCCCTTCTTCTTCCAGGTGAAGGAGAGCAATAGGGTTCTCGTCCCTCGTCTAGTTCCGGTCGACATCATAGTGGAGTCGGGCCTTCACCACCAGTAGAGTAATGCCTTTACTTGTGGAGCCTTAGGGATTCGTCCCAGGCTGTTGTACTGGTTAATGACTTGTATGGAACTGAATATGTACATTCAGGTGAATATATGTGAGAAATGGTATCTTATGTGTGTTCATTGTGTTTCTTTATATTTTCACGGACATGTGTGATTGATATCCCTTGCGAGGCTTCGGCCCGATCACGGGAGGTAGAGTCGTGTCGGGCACGTTATTGGGTTAATAGGCCTGAATGGCGAGGACCGTCACATACGTTGCCTAAGGTTCAAATCTTTCTGCGAGAAAATGTACTTTAAACTCTTATGATCCGTAAAAATTTCAAATCTTTCTGCATACAAATAGTGTCTCCACAATTTCAATGCAAATACCACCAGTGCTAGCTCCAAATCATGCATTGGGTAGTTCTCTTCATGTCGCTTCAGTTACCTATATGCATATGCCACCACCTTTCCATGCTGCATCAGTATCACTCCAAGTCTTCTTCTGGAAGCATTTGTACACAACACAACACCTCCACTACCTGATGGTATCTCTAATATGGGTGTTGTAGTAAGCCTCTTCTTCAATTCCATAAAACTCATCGACAATTTGGTGACCACACAAAGGGCACTCCTTCCTGGTTACTCTTGTCATGGGTGCTGCAATCTTCGAGAAATCCTGAATAAACTGTCCATAGTATCTTGTCAAACCAAGAAAGCTTCTGATTTCTGACAATGTTTTTGGCTCTTCCCACTTCATAACAGCTTCAACCTTGGCTGGGTCCACTACCACACCTTGTCCCGAAATCACGTGATCCAAAACCTAAATCTTCTGTAACCAAAACTCACATTTTTTGAACTTAGCATACAATTAATGATCCCGCAAAGTCTGCAAAGTAATCCTCAAATGTGTTCTATGTTGAGCAACTATCCCTTAAGAAAATTGTTTAAGATTTTAAACTATTTTAACATGGTGATTTTGCTATGACAAAACCTTTTAAAGACTTTCTACGAACAAATCTACTGAAAAATATCTCAAAGAACAAAACTTGAATAATACTATGTATCAACACTATCTTGAAATTTCTTAAGTCCACAGAGTATACTATGTACCATACTAACTCCGACTGTGGAATCCGACTCTAGAAAAGTCGAAGTGTTGAACCATCTTTGTACTGGACTCCAACTCTTTGGAAGTCAAAGTCTGGACTCCAACACTTTGAAAGTTGAAGCCTAGACTCTGACTCTCCTAAAGTCGAAGTAAGGTATCAATTGATGAACACTTCAGAGAAGTCGAAGTCTTCACTCCGACTCCTAAGAAGTCGAAGTCTCCGTATTGTATTCCAACTCTCTAAAAGTCGAAGTATTCACTCCGACTCCCCCAAAAGTCGAAGTATGACAGATTAATGCTTATCACTCCAACTTTCCAAAAGTCAAATTCTATGATCAGTCTCACTGCGACTTCTATAGAGTCGAAGTTCAGTTTGTATCTCTTGTACTTGACTCTGACTCTGAGAGAGTCGAAGTACATGTCTTTCTGATTCTGACTTCCGTGATAACTTCTGTACTTCATATTTTCTGGTATAAAATTATTATTTCATAAGATCTATGAAATCTTGATTGTATGTTTTTCAATGTGATTGTTATCCCTATGGGATCTTTTATAGAACATATAATACTTGTTTATCCTACAGAATAATGCCTTGTCTTGTTACTATCATTTAAAATATTCTGACAGGTAGGATATATTATATTCAAAATGACCACAAAAAATTATCTTTGAAAAGATCTGAATTAATTATACAAATTGGTCTCTTGCTTTTTGTCAGAAGTTCTGTTCTTCTTTATTCAGCAATTATCTTGTAGTAAATACTATCAGCCGCATGGGGTATCTGGCAGAGGCTCACCTACCACTGTCAGAACCTCACCTTTTTTTCTGATGCAACTATATGTCTGCCTTTTATTGCACTAAACATCTATCTATCCGAGGCTTTTATACTTTACATATATTTCTGACTAATCTACCTCAGAAAGTATTGAGGTATCTTTTCTTTTGTCTTGTCCATTGTTGCAGAACATTTATTAAGCACGTTCCAAGCATGGAGTTTCATAGAACATTAAATATAGTCTATCATTCAAGCTGTGATGCCTCAAACATAGTCTGAAGCCATTGGAAAGCCAAAAGGCTGAAGGACTGTTGGATAACAAAATGTCAACAGCATCAACATCCAAAGGATCAAAGGTCACTCCTCAAACGGATAGCTTCAAATGAAAACCTAAAAGAATTCTAAAGCATATATAGAAGTCGAAGTTTTGAACAAGACACGCGCTTGAACAGTCAGACCATCTTGCAACACATTCAACTCACATCTGCATTCTGCTAGCAAGAGCCTTCACAAGCCTTCTACTGAGTTGAAAGATAGAGAGCTTCCACAGTCTGAAAACTTCCAAGCTCTCCATTTCTTAGAAGTCTTGTTTCTGTTGGGTGGCATTTGTAATCCTTGATCTTTTCTTCAGCCCACCCTTATTTGATTTAGAAAGTGTTAGATCTGAAAGTCCTTTTGCAATCCTTTCTGAATCCTCTGTGTTTGCTCATTCTTGTGAGCAGGCACACTAGTCTTTCATTTCTATTTGTGCAACCCGCAGGAGGTTTGTTGATGTTGTGCCCCTCTTGTGAAGGGAAGACCTTTTTGAAGGTAGTCTTTGTACCCCTGTTAAGGGAAGACTTGCTTGGGAGCAAGTGGGCTTGTAATTCCTCTCAAGGGTGAGAGAAGGCCAAGTATTCTTGGTAGTTAGTGAAATCTCAAGTGGTTTGATTGAGGACTGAACGTAGGACTTCCATGTGAGAAGGGCCGAACCAGGATAAAATTTCTTGTGCATTTGTGTGATTGTTTCTGCCAACTTACACTTGTTTCACACACTACACTAAACACTAACAATTTTTTTTGTGTTGTCTAATTTCAAATAAAATATCTTTTAAGTGCAAGAAGTCCTATTCACCCCCCTCTAGGACATTATTAGTGCCATCTCGATCCAACAAGTGGTATCAGAGTGAGGTCTTCTAAGAAGAATCGAACGATTTGAGAAGAGATGGCAGCTGAAGGCCACAACTATGAAGGTCAGTCTGTTACAAGGCCACCATTCTTTGATGGTGAGGACAATCAGTACTGGAAGATGCAGATGGGATGCTTCATCAGAGGCACAGATTTTGATCTTTGGCAGGTAATAGAACAAGGTGATTTTGCTATACTTGGTAAAACTAGTTCTGCTCTTTCTATAGCTGATAAGAGCAACATGTCCTTAAACTATAAAGCCAAGAACTATTTATGTTGTGCTCTATCTCAAAATTTCAATTGATCATGTTCATACCTTCTTTGTGCAAATTATTTGACAAGAACATGTTTGAATTACTTGAATGCTCACTTCAATACCATGCAAACATTATGGGGGAGTAAGTTAAAAAAAAATTTTGAGTGAGTTGCTTGAGGGACACTCTTTCACATCATCCTCTATCTTTTTGAAATCTTCACAAATTCAGGGGGAGCTGATTCGTTCTTAAATCATCATGATAACATCCACTCAAATTCATGCTTGAAAATCAGTTTCATGTGATTTCCTGATTCTCTCTTCTTGACATTTCATATCTTTTACTCAACTCTTACATCAGGATAAATGAGTTTTTATGATATTTCTATATGAGAGATTTCATACATAAAGACTACAATAATTGTGCACTTAGTTTAGTTTCAAAGATACAATCTAAGAACAAGACTATGCCAACTTTTAATGTTGAACTCATTTAAACTGAGTTGCAAAACACTTGTAGGCACATGAGTAGCTTTAGTGTTTAACATGTGTATGTTTTGAAGCTTTATCTTTAACACATGTTAAGAATAATCTCTCTACACTCATAATCATGTCTATTCTAATTAATGTAATTCTGGTCTTTTTAAAATATATATATATTCAAACATAAAGTATTCAGAAAAATAGAGAGATACAAACAGAGTAATGAAAACTTTATTTTATCACTGAGTAACCGGGTTCATTTCACCTAATCAAGTGCTTTGGCTCACGTCAAACAGTGACAAACAAATTGTTTCAACTCTGTATAAGGTAATGAAGGTTAAACCACTGAGTAATCAGGAGGTCTTGCATTGGGTAAATGTGACATCTTCCACTGAAAGGTGTGATTTGGCCAATTTACTCTTGTATTCTCTCTCACAAAATGAAAGAAAAATATAAAGAGCATAAAAAGAACAGTATGTACATTGATCTAGATGAAGTTCCTGTTAATTGGGTTTGGAGTTATTGTTCTACATTGTGTTAAATGTTTAGCTACTAAACTCATGTGATAAACACTTTTGTCAACTCATCTAGGTCACTTTCATCACATTTGCTTCATCCTTTTAAATGCATTCAGGTTATTACAACTTTGACATATGTTGTGATTGAATGTGTCTTTGTTATTAAACTTTGTTGCACAATCCAAAGACACAATATTTTTTCTCTCATATTTTAATATCAAAGATCTTATTGATTCTGATCATTTCTGATCATTCCTCTCCCAATTCCACCCCTTGCTTACATGTTAGTCATATTTTGATCTCCATCTATTGATGTTCTTTGGTATCACATTTTCCTACTTACTTCATTGGCACCCTCGTAGGAGGAGAGTGTTATAACAAGGGGGTGACTAGTTGTTGTTGCTTAAGGGGGAGAGAGCGTCTTTTTGATGTTGTCAAAAAGGGGGAGAAATATGAATGTATATTTTGTCATCATCAAAAAGGGGGAAAATGTTGAGTTGTGCTTATTTGATCATTGCTTTGATTTATTTTTGATGATGACATAATCATGGTCATTCATGTTAACATTCATGTTAAGATGCTCTTAATAATGACACAACTGTTTGTAAGATGACATATGTGTGGTGTTGATGATGAATTGATGTTTGTGATGAATTGATGTTTGTAACATGATAGACATGAAAGAAATGATCAAGTAAAAACAATTCTTCTATGACTATCCATGTATTCATTATATCTTACTTGAAATGTTATTTCATGTAGGTGTGAATGAACATTAAAGAGAAGAAACCAAATCCAAGTGCAAAAGTCTGGAAAGACACATCAAGTAATTACCTGTCGACAGCCAAGATGTTACCTGTCGACAGATAGACAATCCAGAAACACGACTCTCTATGCTTGGACACCACTATATATAGATCATATGAAGGTATTTTCACAGAAAGAAGCCACCATATCAAAACCCTAAGCAAAACCCAAGAAAAGAGCTTCTTCCTGCTGCTCTGCTTCAACTCTCCAGATTGTTCAAAGAAGATCCATCTCGTAAGAGGAGTTGAAGTCGGTTTGTCCGTGAATCAAGCTTCGTCTACATCATCTGGTCGTCATCAACACGAACCCTAAAGTTCTTTTGAACGACCACCACGAAGAGTTCTTCATCTGGATTTGATCTTCAACTCAGAACTCTTCCTTCTTTCTACTTTCATATATCTGTGTGTGTGTACTGATTGGAGATCAGTACGTGGCATTTGTGGAAGTGTGTGGTTTGTGATCTGTAAAAGGGTTGTGTATAGATCACAGTGTGTGGTGTGTTGGTCAGATCAAGGCTAGATGATCTGATCTTTTGTGGACTTGATCTAGCGTGTGTGTGTGTGTGGTTGAGCCGTTGTGCTCGTGTGTGTGTTGTACTCAGTTCTTGAGTAGTGTGTCCTCACTGTGTGAGGGGTGGATGTAGGAGTCACGTGGTGTGATCTCTGAACCACCTAAAAATCCCTTGTGCACTGTGGTTTGATCTGTATTGCGCTAGATGCATGCATAGGGATTTCGTCTACACACTAACTGTTAGTTTGCTCACACACATTGCATCAGATCAGAGGGGCTTTAATTAAGTAGATCTTTTAATCCAAAGTAATTCATAAATTGCTTAAGTTTCCGCTGCAAATCTATTCAACCCCCCCCCCCCTTCTAGCTTTGCCATCACCGAATATCTGATCCTAACATTAAATTCTGAAACCTCTTTTACACGCATAATCATTGGTGACTGCCACCTGATAAGAGTCTTTCACCAATACCTAGGAAGTCACCACCGGAGAAGAAGACCTAAAGAAAGCGAATGCTTGGACAAAGGAAAAGGACAAGAAAGGTACAAAAGGAAGGAAAAGACTAACTTCCAGCGTCGGGGAAGTACCTAAGAACACAATTCGTTAGGTTTCACCATTGGGGGTGTCTGCCACTGTCGCAGGTGGATCTTGGGAGAGAAGGAGAGACCAACTTCCAGCAAAGGGGAAGTACCTAAGGACACAATCTGTTAGGTTGCACCATCGGGGGCGTCTGCCACTGCCTCAGGTGGATCTCTGGGAGTAAAATGAAAAGGATAAATCCAAACAAAGGATTCTTAAGGAAATCAGCCTGGAGGCGACAACAAAGAGAGTTGGGTATTCGACCCGGAATGGAATATTTCAGAGTTGCTTTGAATTTGAGGCACGGATGGCCCTCAAATTGGCTTGGAAGAGTGGATTTCCACTGAGATTTCAATATGCATGTATGCTGGGCTAAAGAAAAATAAGATTAAGAGAGGATTAGAAAATAACTAAGGACAATATTGTTATGCCAGTGAGTCAGGACCAGGGGGTATGCATGGGTCCATCATCCTCACATGCCAAGCGTAACGGCCTATCCGTGCGGCTAAGGATCTTCTGGGATAATCATTATTTTTGATAGAGGGGAACTCAAATCCCAGATTCCTCAGAGCCACAAGGTCCCTGGTATGCTCTAAGGGTATACATATAGTAGATGCAGATAAGTGATGGTAGGAGAAGCAGCAGCCTGATTGCGCCAGATGAGGTAACTCGAATCCTGCGCTCAAAACTCATTAGCCAAGAAAAATAAATGTCATGGAAAAACAGCATTCACTCAAAACATGTCTTGGAGCATTAATAAAGCATTAAATAAACAGCTCATTTGGTTTGTTTATTTTTATCCATGAGGATAAGTGATCTTTGGTTGGGGAGATTGGAGTTAAGGATGGGAGGAACCCATGAAGGGGAAGATTTGCGTTGATCTGATGCAGACAGGAGGCGATGCTTGCCTGGTGCAATACCATCGTAATTTTTTTGGATTTTTGAAATATTCAATTTTTTTTTGATTTTGAGAAATATTTGATTTTTTTGTGGAGTTTTGGAAATATTTGGATTTTTTGTGATTTTGGAAATATGTGATTTTTGTTGGTTTTGGAAGTATTTGATTTTTGTTGGATTTTAGAAGTATTTGATTTTTTTTTTAAATATTGTCATGCCATGGCGACATTAGGGTTATAAAAATTGACTGGGGAGGGGTCTTTTGTTACCTCCCGTTTCATTAAGGAATGCCCATAGTAGGGCATGCATTTTAACATGGTGCCCACGAGCTAATTGCACTCGGTTAACGGTGCTACTATCAAAGCCATGCCTGAAAAGGCGACTAAGTCTGGCAGGGAGAAGGGAAGAAAGCTTGGAGATAATCTTGGTATGGGTATTTAAGGAGTTGTGTGTGACTTCCTTCCTTGGCAGAACTGTCAAAAGATTTAGTCTCATTAAGCACTGGGGCTTTTGAATTATTTTGGAATCTTGAGTGATGACCACTTGATTGTAGGGACATGCATACGCCCAGGTCCATTTGGATCTCTGCGGGGGCTTTGCCACTCTTTGCCATGCCCTATTAACTTGATTTGATTTTGACTTTTGCATGCACACGACCGGGTCCATTTGGATCTCCGCGGGGACTTCGCCACTCTTGACATGCGTTTGACTTGTTTTTCTTGGTCATTTTGATTTGCCCATTTGGAGGACGTTCTCTTATGACGGAGTGCCTTGGGTTGGTTGCCTTGCCCAGACTACCTCTGCTACCCATATTTTGGCCGAGTAAGAGGAGAAACAGACATTTGTGCCTTTCAGGTGCGGCTGTGACGTTGACGGTGTCTACCGGGAGCAATCGGCTTAGGGCGTCGTGAAGTGTGTGCAAGTGCCCATGCTAAGGGCAAGCTTTAATAACCCGGGAGGGAATTTTGGACTCCTGACACGGACTGCGACGGCATGGCAATGCTAAAATATTCATCTTTTTATGGGTTTTTGGCACTGATAAATATAGTAAGAGTTCGGAAGATAACAGAATGACAAATGCCCTATGCTGGGGCGAGAATCGGAGGTCTATGAGAATTTACATTTTTTATTTGGAAATTAAAAAGACATGTGGAGGCTAAAACCCCGAAAATAATGCGAGAAGGGTCGAAGGACTCGATTAAAGATAGCGAGGAGAGAGTGGAGGAAAGATTTTGGAGACTCCAGCAGGGCCGGAGGGGATTGGAGAAGAAGGAGGGCGCGGTGCCCTGAGAGAGGAAAAGAATCCGGCGGGGCCGGAGGAGAGAAAGGAAAAAGCGGGCTGCGAGGGGCCAAGAAGGGAGGTGTGCAGCGTAGGGCGCAGGATGGAGAGGTGCCATATGGGGCACAAGAAGGAGATGTGCCACGTGGGGCACTGGGAGGAGATGTGCCACGTGGGGCATGGAAAGGAGATGTGCCACGTGGGGCACTGAAGGGAGAGCAAGGAGTACAAAAAGGGGGGCGTGATGCCCAGTGCAAGAGGATAGATTGTACAACAAATGAAAATAAAATGCCTCCCGTGGGGAGGGAATGTGGAGAACCCACGGGAAGGTGCTGAGAAATACAAACGATGATTGGAAAGGAAATGAAAAAGATGGAGAAGATCCCCTGGTCTTTTGCCTTGCCCGGCGTTTGGGCTTCTGCGGCATTCTGACCCTCAGATACTTCCTCATAAATTTGGCCCAGCGGGCAGATGGTCTTGCTCTTCTCCGGGGGATTGAGCAGCTCTCAATGATTGGAGGGCTGACATCCGTCGGAGTTTCAAGCGATAGTGGCAACTCCCTTGGAATGTAGTGGAATGAAAGGGTGGGGAGTTCCACCGGTAGAGTTGGAAGCAACAATGAGGGGACCGTGCCCAAAGATTCTAAACTGTTTGATATAGAAGGGGGCACGACCCTTGAGTAATTGATTGTGCCAATGATCTAGCATTGGAGTGCATGAGCACAACCTGAGAAGCTGACCCCTTCACTAGAGTGGGAAGGTTCACAATAACTGTGTGAGGGGTCATGAGAGCTTGGAGGGAGAGATTCCCTATGAGTATTTTAAAATAAACCCGGTTGGCAACGGGTATGATTGGCATTGATTTAGAAGGCCCCTTGACGGCCATGATTGGAGGGGAGAACTCCCGCTCGGTAAATGTGCCCAGTATATTGACAATGACCGGCATGCGAGGAATACAATCTTGGAGTTTGAAAAGCACGCCCGGTCCCGGGGATTCCTTCTACTGACGCTTGAATCTCCTTAAATGTTTGCACCTGCTCGTTGGATGGGGGTGGATACGGTGGATGTAATGGGAGGTTGTATGGCCTGTGGAGGCGCGATGGGTATGAAGGGGAAGATTTGCTCAGGTTTGGTTGCCAATGGTGCTGGCGTAGTGGGAGGTGCAATGGTTGGTGTAATGATGGGTGGAGACTTGGTAGTGGAGGATTTGGTAAATGTGGATGGCAATATGGGAGGAGTAGGTAAATGGCGTACGAACATGACCTCGGAAGGTTCATCGTCATAGCACCAAGTGGTTTTGCAGATGGGTTGGTCATTGGCAACTTCATCCCGAGCAACAGGCTGTGGTGAAGGTGGAGGTTGTTGTGGTGGAGGTATGGGAATTGGCATGGGAGCCGGAGCAGGTGCAACGTAGGGCACGGGAGCTTCTTCTTGAATGGGGGCATCGTAGGGCCCAATTGGAGGTTGTTGAGTCCGAGGAGGACGAATCAGTGGACGCCTGGGTGGAGACATGTTGTGGTAAATGGGTGTTTGTGGAGGTATACACGAAGTGTATGTTGTATGGTGGTGAGGTGGATGGTGGATGGCGTCCACTGATCCGTTCTTTCTCGGTTTAATTTGATCAAAAAGATCTACGATCTGGGAGTCTATTAGATGTGCCTGAACGTAGCGTCCCCACTCGTAGAGCTCTTCCATTGTTTCGATTTGGTTCATGGCCAGGATGTGCCTGAACCTCAGAGTAGAGTTGGAAATGATTATATTAACTTGCTCTGACTCTGAGAGCTCATGCGTATTCTCGTGGCCATTGACCTCCAACTGTCAGCAAATTGTACAAAGGCCTCGTTGGCCCCCATCTTCTCGGATGCTAAATCCATGATAGACAGATAAGGGCTGTCGCGGTCTTTGTACCTCTGAAGGAATTTTTTGTGCACGGGGCAGAAGTCTCCTACCTCACTTGGCTCTATAGAGTAGAACCATTCGAGTGCAGGGCCGTCAAGAGATTTTCTAAATAAATATGCCAGAGTTATAGGGTCTTGTTGCCACGAGAAGACTCATAGAGAAATTCCTTGACATGAAGATAGGGGTTACCCGTGCCATTGTACAATTGGTACGTTGGCATCTCCAAAGGATGTATATAAATTTGAGGGAGAGTCGGCATGGCGGCAACAGGGTCGCCCGTGGAATTTGAAAGTTTGTTGATTTGACTCTCCAGATGGTTCAATTTCTAGAGAAGAGCATTTTGGAGTGGAGTGGGTTGCTGCTGGGCAACTGAGAGAATACATGGGGGTGGCCTTGAATTAATGGGCCTTCCCAAGGGGTGGTCTGTTCAGACAGGAGCACGGGAGTGCAAATGGCCAAGGGACCGAGGTGATGGAGAATGTATAGGGGAATGTGGCGAAGTCTCCGGAATGTACAAAGGTGGGTGTTTGGGAGACGGAGAGGGAGAGGGAGAAGAAGAGGAAGTCACACCCTCAACTAAAGATTGGATCAAATTTAGTTGTTGAGGGGTGAGTTGATCGAGTGCATGCAGGACAGTTTGGACTGTGGGATCATGGTGGGGGGAAGGCTCTTGCGGGTTTTGATTGGAGTGAGGTATGGAGGGACATCAGATAGGCTGGTGCGTGGTGTGCGCACATAACCACAGGAGGTGGAAGGTTGTCCCTCACGGTGGTGAAATGGACGGACATGGGATTGAAAAGACTAGACGCTTGAATTATCCTCATAGTCCTCATAATGAAAATCGGCATGATAATATTGGTCCATTTTAACAAGGCAAGCAGACAAACAAGTTGAACAAAGATTAATCAAGCAATATGGTTCAATCAAGTTATGATGCTTAGCACTTGTTTTTAGGAGTTTCATAATTAATTAATAGATTGAAAAATATTGTGTCACTCCAGGTGAGATCCTAGTTGGGTAGAAAATGAGTACCTCGGGGTGCAACTAGAATCACCTCACACCACGAAATGGATATCTAAATCCGGATCAACGGAGGGATACCGCCAGCTCAGTCCACCGTGAGGGAATCCACAAGTTACGGAGTCTTACGGGGCTCTTGGCAAAGGTTCCCTAGTCCAATGAGACGGAATGCCCAAAGGAGAGGTTGCCCTTACCAAGAGAGATGTGTGGAGCCTAGGATATGAGGGAAGGAGGTCCTCCGACCAAATGCAAAATGCCCTGCATGCACAATTTATGGCAAACAAACGGAAGGTCGGCGCGTTTCTGTCAGCAGTTTGAGTCACGTCGGATGCCGACGCCGCCACTCAGACTTAATCGTGTCCAGTCACCAGGATGCGGATCTGCAAGCCACCGAAGGCTGTCAGAGCCGCGAACAGGTCCCTGTGGATGGTCAGTGTCAGGCAGAAAGGCGTCTGCTCTGGCCTTCACAACAAGAAACATAAATGCGTCCGGATTGCCGACCGTGTTATCAAGCAGTGAATCGCGTCCTCTATGTAGGACGCGATTCCAAACAGGCACCCAAGAACAAAACGGAAAGCAAGAAAAAAGCAGTAAAGGAATGCATCGGGCTTAGCCGCCGCGACAAGGAAACTGGATGCATCGGCTTTGGCCGTCGCGACAAGGAAACGAATGCGGCATGTGTAGTGGACGCGTTATAAACGCGTCCTCTATGTTGGACGCAATTCCGACAGGCCACCCAAGGACACAAACAATGCAGGAAACAAGCAGGATGTATATAAAACAAAGAAAGATAAATAAACGTTAAACACACGGCATGCTTTTGTGGGGTATATAAAATAATATAAAAGAGGGGTGCCACGTGGGGCACAAGAGGGAGGAGGGTAATCAAAAAGAAAATGCAAAAATAAGTCCCATCGCGATCACCATTTGTGGATTATGTTTTTCGCTCCTCTTCAAGGGGGCGAAGAACAGTAAGCCCACATAGAGGGGTGGAAAATGAAAAACGGGTGGAAAAGACGGAAAATAAAATAAACGTGATCGTCAGGCATACGAGGGTGCCGAATGGAAATGCACACGTGAGGGGTGCGGGGGAAGGAAGTATGATCGCGAGTGTACGTTTTGGAGCATGGAGATTGCGCGGGGGATGATGTGGGTCCTTTCTTCCTCTACGAACACGGCCGGCCGTGGTAGAGGGCATTTTCCTCGTTCGATTACCCTGACAAAAAGACAAAGAAAATAAGGGAATTAGCCAAATAAGACGTGTAGTATCGAATCCCGAACGAATAAATGAAATGAATAAAATGGGGAGGACTCACCGGATGGTGGTTTTTAAACCCCTAAAATAGGTGTGTGTGTGTGTGTGTGTGTGTGTGTGTGTGTATGCATGCATGTGTGTGTGTAAAAGAAGTAAAATGGGCCACATGGGGCCCGGAGGAGATAAATGAAAAGGGAAGAAAGGGGAAGGAGGGGTGCTTCCCCAAATGTTGGTGCGGCGTGACTGGCTGTTGTCGGAATTGATGGAGGACGTGGAGGAAGACGCTCCCACCTCACGCGTGGAATGGAAGGAGACGACGGCGCCGGACTTCAGGGAAGAAGGACGGATTGACGTGGATGATGCCCCTAGGGGCGGAGGTTGAGGTGAGAATCTGATAGGGCTTTGCCGCTTCTTGGAACCCCCCCCCCCCCCTTTACAAATGACCCTCAGCGGTCAATTTATAGGCAACAAATTCTTGAATCGCGTCGGGTACAACCGTCGCGACAAGAAACTGAATCGCATCTGGGTGGCAGGCTGCGACTCGAATCGCGTCGGGCTAGCACGCCGCGACATGGATTGCATTGCGTCCAGGCGGCAGGCCGCATTTTAGAAGGTCAATTTTGATGGGACATGCGCATGATGTCCGTCTGAATCGCGTCCTGTCAGGACGTCGCGATAAGGAGGGGAATCGCGTCCGCCAGGGCGTCTGCCAGGGCTACCTTAGGGGCAATTTCGAGGCAATCAGCTCATAAATGCGGTTGTCAGCTGGAAGCTTTTAGGATTTGACCTTCTAAATCGCGTCATTCTGACTAGACACGATTCAGGATTTTCTCATGATTTCCCAGCGTAGGCTCTTAAGTGCGGCGACTTCTGGGGCATAGCCTTTTTGACTTTTAAATCGCGGCGATCATGTTGGACGCATTAATGAGAGTCGCGTCCCGCAAGGCTGTCACGTTAAGGTCGCGTCCCCGGAGGCCGTCGCAATGAGGTTGCGCCTGTTATAGCTGTCGCATTAAAGTCCTGAATCGTGTCCAGTATCCTGGACGCCTTTAAGAATGCGTCCCTCAGACCCGTCGCGAGATGAATTTGATGCCTATAATCTCCGAGGGGCCATGGAAATGGAGAGGAAGCACCGGGGAAAGATGGGGAGACCTTAAATGATGGGGAAAACTACTCTTGCAAGGCAAAAGGAGGGCCATTTGTGGCATTATGGCGCAACATGAAATTTGCCTACGGTGGAGCCAAATTCGCGTGTCTACACTTGCTTAGAAAACACTAACTCTGATCTTAAATTAGAAATGGAACAATTGGAAACACAATTAAAGGAAAGTAAAGATAATATTCATCTTTTGAATGAAAACTTAAAAGTAAGAACAATGAAAAATTAGAGTCAGAAGAAAATTCAAAAACTCTAACTAAAGAAAATCTTTATTTAAAAGAATTAGTTAGGAAGTTAACCAAAGGGAAAACATCTCTAGCTCTATGCTTAAAAGGATCAAAATCTAGGAACAACAAACAGGTCTTAGATACGGACCTCTTGAAAAAGGAAAACAAGTCACAATTCCTGAAAAATATCCATTGCCAAAATTTGTAAAAGAAACCAAAATGCCTCAGAAAAAGGCCCCTGAAATGAACAAGTTTTATCAAAAGAACAAGGTTTCTAAAAATTGTGTTCTAAACAGACATCACAAAGACAATAAGAATTGCAAAACAAATTATATTCATTGTTGTTCTCATTGTAATAAATTAGGACACACAGTAAACACCTGCACAACCAGGCACCTAGTATGGATTTCGAAAGGATATTTTCATGCATCTAACCATTAAGGACCCAAAAAGATTTGGGTACCTACTTTTGAATAAGTTGTTTGCAGGATAGCCTTGGAGCATCAGAAACAAAGGATGCTCAAGGCATTGGTGGCTGCCAGCTCTTCATCCAACTCACATCTGAAGAGGGAGTAGTCACATATTTGTTTTTTTTTTAATTTATAGTACTACTAACATTTGTTTGCAAGTCTAACTCAGGTGAAGCCTCTCATTCAGGGGGAGCACAGACTAAGGGAGAGCTACTAATTAATGTCAAACATTGTTGAACCCCTCTCACACAACATACTGGTAAGAAGTATTCACTAAAAAGGGGAGAGAGTGCAATGGTAAGATCCTTCCTTTTTGGTTAGTGACAAAAAGGGGGAGAGTATGCATAATCTGTGAATTTTCTGTATTTTCTATGTTTTAAGTATTTTGTCAGAAAATTCACATAAGTTTTGTCATCACCAAAAAGGGGAAGATTGTTGAACCACTCTTATTTTTTACCCTTATATTTTGGTCATAACAAAAATCATGATTACTTAAATATTATAAATTTATTTAATATCATGTTTTCCTAATAAATATAATTTTATAGCACTATCGCTTTGTGATTAGCACTGAAAAGGCAAATCGATGGTTGTTCAATACACATCTATTACTGACTAAGTGCCACAACGATTTCCATACAAATACATCGATTATAGTTCATCTCATATAAACATCGATTTTATTCAACATCGATTTCACTTAAACATCGACTCTATTGAACACCGATTTCATTAGAACATCGATTTTGCTTAAACATCGATTTCAATTAAACATCGATTTCATTAAAACATCGACTCCATGTAAACATCGATTTCATTAAAGCATCGACTTCATGTAAACATCGATTTCAATCAAACATTGACTTCAGTGAAACATCGATTCACTCTCAACATGGATTATGTTTACATCGACTCTCTTTATACATCGATTATGTTTAACATCGACATCACTTAAACATCGACATCACTTAAACATCGATTTCGATCAAACAACGACTCCATTGAAACATCGACTTCGAAACATGGATTACATTGAAACAACGATTGCAGTGAAACATCGATTGTCTTTCACATTGATTCTATTACACTTAAACATCGATTTCCTCTATATTTCAAACATTTTAAATTCTCTTTGGCGCCCAATGAAAACTCAAATGCATTTCATATGCGTAACCTAATATCTCTCTGACAAAAAATCTGTTTGCTTATCACATAGGATCTCTTCCTTCCTGTCAGACAAAAAGGGATTACCTACCACTTTTGGGTGTCAGCAGAAAACACAGAGGTATGATCCTTCTGACATATGATGACCAAACCTTCCCCATATAAATTAATTCAGTTATTTATATATATTAATTTTGATGATTAACAAAATAGTACTAATGAATTACTTGAGCCTTGAGAACAGGAAATAAAAGAAAAATAGAAAGTTCAAGACAATCAGGTAAGTCTCATTTCATGTTTTGTCTAAGTCATTGTATCGACTTCTTCACACCTCATATCGACTTCTATTGATAAGCAGAACGATTTCCTTTTTGACCGAAAAGTTCAAACAAATCGATACCGCAATGATTTCTTTAGTCCTCGTAACGGTTTCTTTATAACTCGCAACAACTTTCTAGCCGTAACGATTTCCTTAGTCCTCGTAACGATTTCTTTGAAACTCGTAACGACTTGATAGCCATAACGATTTCTTTAGTTCTCATAACGATTTCTTTGAAACTCGTAACGACTTGATAGCTGTAACGATTTCCTTAGTCCTCGTAACGATTTCTTTGAAACTCGTAACGACTTGATAGCCATAACGATTTCTTTAGTTCTCGTAACGATTTCTTTGAAACTCGTAACGACTTGATAGCTGTAACGATTTTTTTAGTTCTCGTAACGATTTCTTTGAAACTCGTAACGACTTGATAGCCATAACGATTTCTTTAGTTCTCGTAACGATTTCTTTGAAACTCGTAACGACTTGATAGCTGTAACGATTTCTTTAGTTCTCGTAACAATTTCTTTGAAACTCGTAACGACTTGATAGCCATAACGATTTCTTTAGTTCTCGTAACGATTTCTTTGAAACTCATAACGACTTGATAGCTGTAACGATTTCTTTAGTTCTCGTAACGATTTCTTTGAAACTCGTAACGACTTGATAGCCATAACGATTTCTTTAGTTCTCGTAACGATTTCTTTGAAACTCGTAACGACTTGATAGCCATAACGATTTCTTTAGTTCTCGCAACGATTTCTTTAGAGTTCATAACGACTTCATAAGTGTTTATAACGATTTGCTATAACTCATAACGATTTCATCATTATAATTTAATAATGCTCTGTCATAACGATTTTTATGTTATCGTATAACGATTTCATAAGTCATGAAGGCATCGGGATTGTTCATATCGACTTTTTTGTTGTATCAGTATAATGCTCTTTAATAGCGTTGAAAAGTCAAAGTCATATCTTGTCTGTTGACTGCTACGCATTAAATACTCTCTGATCGTATCTCCCATGCATGCAGACAATATCTTCCACTTTTATGCTACTCTGTCTACGTCCTTTTTAGACAGAAAGGAGCTTTGCTATATATTGCAATATCTGTTCCAACTGCAACTAACAATCGACGACAGTCCTAGCTGTCCTCTATTTATTGTTGATATGCTCGCAGATATCTGACAAGACTCATCTGTACAACGTTGGACACAAGATACAAGATTCTAAAATATTTTTCTGGCATGTACTAAAGGATAAAAGACTGAAGATCAGAAGCTTCCTTGCTGACCAGTTTAACGTACACCTGGATGAGAGACAACGGTTCTTTTAACGTTCAAATTTCAAGTAGAAGCTTAAATACAAGACTCAAGATGAGAAGAATATACACACAAAAAAAAGAGATAACATTATTTAGAAAGAAAGCAACACCAATTCTTCGAGCCTTCTGAGTTCCAAGCAAGAGCGAAGCGACCATTCCAATTGTTCTCTTAGCTCTTTAGCTCTCAGTGTTCAAAGAAGAAATTCTTGTGAGAGCCTGTGTAGTCTTTGGAGAGAAACCAGTGTCAAATTCTCTTTCTCTCTCGAGGCTTGTTTGCTTCAGCTTGTAGCTGGTTAAGCTAGTGTTTGAAGCTTGTTCTTAAACTTCGTTTCTTTGGTTTGTACCCTTCTGGATGAAGGAAGACCTGGTGGTATCTAGGGTGGTTGTTTTCCCTTCAAGTTGAAGGAAGACCATTTGAGGCTGGGTGTAAGGATCTGTGAGGGGGATAGTACCCTAATTAGTGAAATCCTGAGGCATTGCTCAGGGACTGGACGTAGGTCTCCTATGGAGAGGAGTTCCGAACCAGGATAAAAACCCTTGTGTCTTGTGGTTGTGATTATGTGCGTTTGCTGTCTTATTTTGTCCAACTCTAACGTTTGTTTAAGTTGTTGTGTAATCTTTTTAGTGAACAGGTTTTAATTAAAGATCAAATTTTAAATAACCCATTCACCCCCCCCCCCCCCTCTGGGCTAGCTAGCTGGGCAACAAGTGGTATCAGAGCGAGTCTCTTCGACAAAGAAGAAGATCCAACGATCTGAAGAGTAAAGATCCATGGCAGCCCAAAGTAACTTCGAAGGTCAGTCAGTCAACAGGCCTCCCTTGTTCGATGGAGAAGATTACACCTACTGGAAGACAAGAATGGAGTACTTTCTACAAGGCCACGATTATACAATATGGTCCATTGTGGAAGAAGGTTATCTTCTAGTCACAAATGCAAAGGCTCAGTGGACAGATGACGACAGGAGAAGAATATCCTTAAACTGCAAAGCCAAGAGTGTTCTGTGCTGTGCCCTCAGCAAGAAAGAATTCAACAGAGTTTCAGCCTGCAAATCCGCAATGGAAATGTGGGAAAAGCTCAGGATTACCTTTGAAGGGACAGACAAAGTAAAGGAGACAAGAATCGATATTCTTGTGGCTCAATACGAAAGATTCCAGATGCAGTCAGGTGAATCTATAACTCAGATGCTTAGTAGATTCACAGATATTACAAATGGATTAGCTGGATTAGGAAAAGTTTACAATGCACCAGACATGGTCAGGAAGATCCTCAGATCTCTGCCATCCTCATGGACTCCAAAGGTAACAGCCATTGAGGAAGCCAACGATCTAAAGCTAATGTCATTGGAAAAACTAATAGGATCCCTGATGGCTCACGAGATAAACATGGAAAGATTAGGAGAATCCTCCAGCAGAAGGAAGCAATCAAACGCTCTCAAAGCAAATGAAGATATATCATAAGAATCTTTGGATAACAGTGAAAGTAGTAAAGACAGTGATGATGAAGAAGCCATGCTGTCTCGAAGACTTCAGAGAATCTTAGCAAAGAAGAAAAAGTTCCAGTCTGGGAGAAGATTTTTTAAGAAGAATAAAGATCACAGAAAACCTGAAGTAAAGGATTCAAAGAAAGGAGAAGTGATTTGTTATGAATGCAAAAAGCCTGGACACATAAAGGTAGACTGTCCAATGCTTAAGAAAAACGATCATAAAAAGAAGGATAATTTCAGAAGGTTTAAGAAGTATAAAAATAAGGCAATGGCAGCTGCTTGGGAGAATAGCAATGACTCAGACAGTGAGTCAAGCTCTAGCAGTGAAGATGAAGAAGCCAACCTGGCTCTCATGGCCAACACCGAAGACAAGGTAACCTCTTACTCCTCGTTTGATTCCTGCAATGATTCAGATTCTGATAATCTAGAAAGTGCTTTTAATGAAGTCTATGATAAATATAAAGAGGTATGTAAATTACTTAAAACTAGTAAGAAAAATGTAATCTGTTTAGAAAATACAAACTCAGACTTAAAAACCGAAAATGAAGAACTTGAAAAACAAATAACTGAACATAAAAGAAGAAATGAATTATTATGTGAAAAATTAAAAGAGAAAAACAGAAAAATAATTCACTTAGAAAAATAAGAAGACTTAAGTGGACTTAAAACAGAAATAGAAAGACTAAATAAAGAAAATGAACATTTAACAAGCACCATAAACAAGTTCACAAATAATAAACCTCTTCTATTGATAAACGGAGCTAAAAGATCAAACAAAAAGAAACATGGGTTTGGTTACACTCCCTCAGAAAATGAAGAAACAAAAGTCTTTCCTAACACTTATCCAACCCCTGAGTTTATATCCGAAAAAGACAAAGAACATAAAAATTTTAAATACACTCCAGTTGAAAGAATAACTAGAATAACCTGCTGCAATCTTTGTAACAAACTAGGACATAACAAAGCAACTTGTCCCACTAAGAACAAAAAGTGGATAATAAAAAGAAAAATCAATGATACTAACCCATCAGGACCCAAAGGAACTTGGGTACCTAAAACTTAGTGTTTAAATTTCAGGGAAATTCAAGAGCATCCAAATGGTATTTGGACAGTGGATGCTCAAGGCACATGTCAGGCAACAAGAAGATTTTCGTTGATCTCCAAGCTGAAGAAGGAATAGTTACCTATGGAGATAATGGAAAAGGCACTGTGGTAGGAAGTGGGTCCGTGAACATCAAAGGAAAATCAGTTATTGAAGACGTAATGCTGGTCAGAGGATTAAAACACAATCTCATCAGCATCAGCCAGCTGTGTGACAAAGGCCATCAGATTCAGTTCCAAGAATCAAAGTGCAGTATATTAAAGGATAGTGCAGTCATATTTGAAGCTTACAGAGAAAGAAACTTGTATGTTCTCTATCTCGAGGAACTCAAGAATCAAGATGTCTGTTTGGCAGCCAGCAAAGATCAATCAACAGAGCTGTGGCACAGAAGATTGGGTCACTGCAGCTTGGATGGTTTAAACAAGCTCAGAAAAAGAAATATAGTGGAAGGACTGCCAAAGGTCAACTCAAGAATGGATAGTATATGCAGACCTTGTGCAAGAGGAAAGCACACCAAGAGCTCTTTCAAATCAAAGACTTTAGTAACCACCTCAAAGCCCTTAGAACTACTTCATATGGATCTATTTGGGCCAATGAGGACTACCAGTCTAGGAGGAAAGAATTTTGGATTTGTCATAGTTGACGATTATTCAAGATTTACTTGGGTATCCTTTCTAGAACACAAAGATGACACCTTTGAAAATTTTGTCAGCTTCAGTAGGAAAGTTCAGAAAGATCAGAAGTTCACCATTATCTCTATTCGATCAGATCATGGTGGTGAGTTTCAAAATGAAAAGTTTGCAAAGTTCTGCAATGATCAAGGAATTGAGCACAACTTCTCAGCACCAAGGACACCTCAACAGAATGGAATTGTTGAGAGGAAAAATAGAACTCTTTTGGATATGGCAAGAACCATGTTATCAGAATATGACTTGCCAAGATATTTTTGGGCCGAAGCCATCAACACTGCATGCTACATCATTAACAGGGTGATGATCATGCCGATTCTGAAAAAGACTGCTTATGAACTCTACAAGGGAAAGAAACCAAAGATCAGCCATTTCAGAATATTTGGATGTCCTTGCTTCATCCACAACAATGGAAAAGGGACATTGGTAAGTTGGATGCCAAATCAGATGAAGGCATCTTTATGGGGTACTCTTCTAAACCCAAAGGTTATAGAGCTTTCAATAAACGTTCATTATTAATTGAACAATCTGTACATGTTATTTTTGATGAATCTAACCCTTCCTTGAAAAAGGAAGAAATTAGTGACATTGATGATGCAGATGACTTGTCTGAAAAGTTAAAGAATACCTCAATTAAGGACAAGGAAGATCCTCCTATGGAAGAACTGCAGCAAACTGAAATTCAACATGAAAATCTTCCAAAAGAATGGAGACATCAGAAAGATCACCCTCCTGAGAATATTATTGGTGATCCATCTGTAGGGGTAAGAACAAGAGGTAATGTAATTCCTTGTGATTATTTAGCCTTTGTTTCTCAAACAGAGCCTAAGACAGTCAATGAAGCTTTATCTGATGAATCTTGGATATTAGCCATGCAAGATGAACTAAATCAGTTCAAGAGAAACCAAGTATGGTCACTTGTTCCTAGACCATCCAATCATTCAGTTATTGGCACCAAGTGGGTGTTCAGAAATAAATTGGATGAGTCTGGAGTAATCCTAAGGAACAAGGCCAGACTGGTAGCTCAAGGCTACTCCCAAGAGGAAGGCATAGATTTCGATGAAACCTATGCACCTGTAGCTAGACTTGAGGCTATTAGGATTTTACTTGCTTATGCATCTGCATTTGATTTAAAACTATTTCAAATGGATGTCAAATCAGCCTTTTTAAATGGTTTTATCAAGGAGGAAGTTTATGTTGAACAACCTCCAGGTTTTGATGATACCGAATTTCCAAATCATGTATTTAAACTTCATAAGGCTTTATACGGTTTAAAGCAAGCACCTAGAGCCTGGTATGAAAGGCTCAGTACCTTCTTATTAGATCATGGTTTCACTAGAGGTAAGGTAGACAGTACATTATTTATAAAATCTAAGGTTAAAAATATACTTCTTGTGCAAATATATGTAGATGATATTATTTTTGGATCTACTGATGAGTCTCTTTGCAAGTACTTTGAAAAGCTCATGCAGGGAGAATTCGAAATGAGCTTGATGGGGGAGCTGAGCTACTTCCTTGGATTGCAAATCAAGTAAGGGAAGGATGGCACTCATATCTGTCAAGCCAAGTACACCAAAGAGCTGTTAAAGAAATTTGAATTTGAAGGTGCAAAGCCATTATCAACTCCAATGAGCACATCAACCAGAATGGACAGTGATCAAAAGGTAAAAAGGTAGATCAAAAGAATTATAGAGGTATGATAGGGTCATTACTTTACTTAACTACAAGTAGACCAGACATTTTGTTTAGTGTATGCATGTGTGCTAGATATCAGGCAGACCCTAGAGAGTCTCATTTAATTTCAGTAAAAAGAATATTTAGATATCTGGCTAGAACTCATGATTTAGGTCTCTGGTATCCTAGATCTTGTGAAATAAAATTAGTAGGATATTCAAATGCTGATTATGCTGGATGCAAAGTAGATAGAAAAAGCACCAGCGGTTGTTGTCAGTTTCTTGCAGGATGCCTAATATCTTGGTCCTCCAAGAAACAAAATTTTGTAGCTCTATCAACAGCTGAGGCAGAATATGTTGCTGCTGGAAGTTGTTGTACACAACTCCTTTGGATAAAGCAACAACTTGAGGATTTCGGCATACATATCAAGTCAATTCCACTACTATGTGATAATACAAGTGCCATCAACCTCACCAAGAATCCAGTACAACACTCAAGGACTAAGCACATTGAGGTAAGATATCATTTCATTCGAGACCATGTAGCTAGTGGCAACTTAGAAATTTCTTTTATAGATACAAATGGTCAACTAGCAGATATCTTCACAAAAGCCCTACCTGAAGAGAGATTTACATCTCTTAGAAGGGAATTAGGGATGTGCAATTTGTGAAAAGATTTAGTAGTAAACAATCCATCATCAGCCCCTGTCCAAACACATATATCTGGCGTGTCCGAAAGCTTTATTTTCTGCACCACATTTTGAACCAAAGCATACTGACGAAGTGGATGATTATCCTGCCCCACAATGTCCTTGACCGAGGCGCTAGGTAGCTGATCAGGTAAAAGAGAAGACAGATTTGTTTTGCCTACCCAGTTATGAAATAGGAAATCGATCCTTTCATTGTTCCCTAAAATCCACCTAGAATTTTTTAGAATAAGAGATTTAACAGTGGAAAAGATATCTGTAGATACACCAACAGGGGAATTGGTGCGCTCAGTGAAAGGAGCGTGGAGAAATCTGCTTCTGGCATACCTGGACCAAAGAGAATTACCATGAATAATATTCCAGACTACTTTAGTAGTTAGTGACACTTGGATATGCCACAGACTTCTGATTCCAAGGCCACCCTCCACCTTTGGCCGTTGAATAGTATTCCAGGAAACCCAATGGCGACATCTAGTACCATCAGCACCACCCCAAAAAAAATTGGCACAGGAGCGCTCAATAAAGTGGATGACATATTTTGGTAAACAGGAGGCAGTCCCCAAATATATAGGAATAGAACTAAGAATAGATTTAATCAATATAATTCGACCTGCATGGGACAGCATCTTGGATTTCCAAGAAACTAAGTTGTTATTGACCTTGTCCATGATAAACTTGTAATCTGAAATCAGATATCTCCCTACCTTAATCGGGATGCCCAGATAGAATAAAGTGCCCTTCTGGAATTTGAATCCAGTGATCTCCTTAATCCGGTTCACAATAGAGTTCATTGCTTTTTCAGACACCATAAAACAGCTCTTACTCACATTAATTTTCTGTCCAGACAATCTCTCATAGGCATTCAAAAATTGGAGAAATCTCCTGATGTACTTAGACTACCCATTCATAAAAATAAGTGTATCATCTGCATATAACAAGTGAGAAATTTTTGTGCATCCCCGGGGGCCTTTAAAAGGAGCTAAAACACCATTGGAGAACAGTAGCCGAATACCATGACTCAGAGCTTCTTCCATAATAATAAATAATGCAAGAGCAAGCGGGTCCCTCTGTCTTAACCCTCTAGAGGATTTGAAATAACCAACCTGAGTGCCATTAAACATAACAGAAAACCAGTAGTTACTTACCAGCATACCCATGTAAGACACAAACCTTGAGGAGAAACCAAATTTACGCAGGACAGCAAAAAGGAAGTCCCACTCCACTCTATCATAGGCTTTCATCATATCAAGTTTAAAAATCACATATGGCCTCTAGTCTTCCTACCAATATCCCTCATCATGTGTCTGGCAATGGACACATTATCCAGGATAAACTGGCCCTTCACAAATGCTCCTTGTTCTTCAAAGATGATCATGGCAAAATAGGGGTAAGCCGATCACAAAATATTCTGGAAATAATTTTATAGAAGAAATTACAAAGACTAACTGGACGAAAATCACCAAAAGATTGAGGATCCTTAACTTTAGGAATTAGAGAAATAAGAGTAGAAGTAGCAACCGGTGGGAGGGGGTAGCCCCTGAAGAAATCTTGCACTGCTTGAATTAGATCCTTGGCAATAATACTCCAGCACAATGTATAAAAGTAGCCAGTAAAACCATCTGGCCTAGGAGAGACCTTACCATTCATCCCCCACACCACTGCCTTGACCTCTTCAGCAGATGGTAACGCATAAAGAGAGTTATTAAGCTCCTTAGATAAGCTCCTCAGAAATTAATTGAGGAATGCAATCAAGTAAGTTGTTATCAATGGTGCATGTCTCTGATGTGAGTAGTTTGTTGAAAAAAGAGGCCGCTGCATCCTTGAGCAACTCTTGATCCTCACACCAATGGTCTGAGCCATCAATATGTAACCTGTGTATACAATTTCTTTGACGGTTGCTTTTGACGACAGCTTGATAAAAAGCAGTATTACGATCACCATTTTGAAGCCATTCAATCCTTGCTTTCTGACACCACATTTTTTCCTCATTTAGAAGAGCACGACGCAAAGACGCTTGAGCAGCGGATAGGATAGCCCTATTAGTTTCAGAGGGGGCACCATCAAACTGGCACTCTGTGACCTCTACTTCCGATTCTGCCATCTGGATTTTCTGATGCACAAGACCAAATACCTCCTTATTCCAAATGTGAAGGGCCTGCTTCACCACCCTAAGACGTAGAATAAGAGTAGTAAAGGAGTCATGTTCGACTGCCAGCACCCCATGCCAAGCTTTTTCCACTACTGAGAGAAAAGTCTCATTAGACACCCACATGTTTTGAAAAATAACCCTACTAGGAGTAGGTTCCAGATTATGAGAATAGATAAACAAGGGGTTATGGTCAGAGACCCCATGTCTAAGGTGCCTGACCGTGGTACCAGGCTATGAATCCTGCCAGGAAGCATTAAAAAGGGCCCTGTCTAGGCGAGCCCTCACCTGAGCATTCCCAGTACACATATTAGACCAAGTATAGGCTGGTCCAATATAACCTGCATCAAAAAAACCAGCACTAGTAATCATATCATTAAAATCCGCCATAGCCTGGGAACCAGTAAAAAGGCCCCCATATTTCTCAAAGGGTTGAGCAACGCAATTAAAATCCCCCACCACCAACCAGGGAACATTGGAGATAGATTGTGAGAAAACTGAGAGATCATTAAACATGTTCCTTCTATCCCTTGGGTTGCAGGCTGCATAAAGCACCATGAAATAGCACTTAACTGAGGAGCTATCCCTTATTACCAGAGTAATTAACTGAGAAGAGCAAGACTCCACCATAATATCATCTTGGGAACACCAAAAAACCCAGATCTTTGACTCATCACTCGAATTTCCAGCATAGCTATCCATACGCAAAGATCGACACAAAGGAGCCGCATTACAAAACTTAGACTTAGGTTCAGAAATACCTATGATATGAGGATCATACTGCTTGGCCAACCGTTTTAAGCTTTTCTTAGAAGGGCGGTTGGAAACCCTTCTAATATTCCATACCAGAGCTTGGCAGATCATGATGACAAATAGCCATCGCCTCCACCAATGGCTTTAGCCTTTGACCTAGTTTTGACGCCAGGAGCATGGATGACACTAGGAAGTAAATTACCCTCCTTATCAATAATTGAGTCCGGCATAAGTAAATTTTACTCCAGCACAGAAGATTCCACTGTCGCCCCATCAATAGGTTTGGACATATAAATAGCATTTAATACCTCTTTTTTCGCAAGGCTCCTAACGGGGTTTTCATGCTCCCTGGTAGCCATCGGAATACTGCACTCACTGCTCAATGCCTCCATCTTAGAAGGCGACCTTTCTGCTGTAATAGTACCATGCACGTATCCAGTCGAAACATGAGCTTGCTCCCTTGACAAAATAACAGCCCCGACAGAAGTGGAAACACCCTCTTCCCTAACCTCCATAAGCTTTCCTTTCGCTTTAACAATAATAGAGTCTCCGGGACGAGATCCTGATCCCCCAGCTTCTTGCAATTGAACACTCGGGTCTTTATCAATAAGGTGGTTGATGTGCCCCTCCACGTTAACATCCTTCGTGAGGGTGTTAAAGCGATTAACAAGGGTAGTATTAGAAACCTCTTTCTCCTGCCAGATTTGCCTTCTCCTCTTTGGCCGGACCTGTTGTCTATCTCCTTCATGACCCACAGTCTTTTTATCAATATCTGAGAGTTTGCTCTTGTTTTTAAGACAATCAACAGCCAAGTTACCTAACTTGTGGCAAGAAGAACATACCGAGGGAATTCTATGGAAGATCACCTTTTGCCAGAAACCATCCCTATCCCAACCAATCCAGATACGCTCCGGCCTAGTCATTTTGATATACAGTTCCACACAAACCAAAGCCTCCTATGTTTGTGTCATAGCGATGGTACCCTCATGGATCTGCAGAACATTGCCAAAGTTCCCTGCTATAGACCTTAAGAAATCCTCATGGTAAAAATTCACTGGGAGTTGAGGAAAGCCAATCCAGATAGGAATAAAAGTAGGATCATACGAATAATTGAAGTTATGTTCTCATTGGAAGAATCTGTATAGGAGGCCTTTAATGTAGAGACTCCTACGTAGGAGCACTTTAATGAAGTCTTGCTCGTTATCAAAACAAAAAAGTAGATGCCGGTGGTTTAAGACGCTCACAATAAAGTCCTTGGACAAAGCAAGGCATTGGGATATGTAGGACTTAATTTCTGGGATCGATGAGCATCCTTAGGAACACTTCACAATTATAGCATGCTTGAACGAATCCATGGACATGGCCAGTTCCTCCTTGGAGAAATGAACTACTGGTTCTCCCTGGTCCGTGAAAGCCAGACTTTTGATACCAATCTTGACAGACGATACCGGCTTGCTCGCTGCGATGATCTGGGCGAAGGTTCTTCCCAGCTGGGCGTTAGCAGCATCTGACGCAGGAAGAGGAACCCCGTCCTCCATGACCGAAGATAGCGGCTGGCCATCCCACCCTAGCCGGCGGCGGCCAAACCAGGGCAGAAACCCTAACAAAGTCGCAACCCTAGCAGAACCCCCCCCCCCAAATCATCCACATCAATGCAGACTCTTTTCTATGTCCTAGAACTGTGACTGTCATGAAGTCGGAGTGTATACTGCGACTCTCACAAAGTCGGAGTCTACTACAACTCATGAAGCAGGAATTGTGTACTACAACTTTTGAAAAGTCGGAGGCGGCACTTCGACTCCTCCAGAGTCGGAGTCTATGAAGTCGAAGTTCATGTTAATTTAAATATATATATATTAATTAAATAAAACATTTTTCATTGTCATTTAACGAGGAATTTATTTCAATAACGGTTCACTCATTTAATCTTAGCCATTCATCTTCTCATCAATGGTCTGTTACTTATTCCCATTTCTATATTAGGACCCTTTCCTCATTTTCCCAAACCACCCGTTTGAACTCTCTCTCCGACTCCCCTGTCGTCTTCTTCCTCTTCCCGCACATGGTGTTCACCCCGACCAGAACCGTCTTCGGAGCATCAACAGGATCTTTCATTCTCTCTGAAGAAAGGTAGGTTTCTTGACTTCTAAACACCATTTCTGTAACTCCTTTGACATTCCTCTCAGTCTTCTCTGTCGTTCTTGTCTAGATGGCCTCTTCTAGGGCTCTGCAAGGAACCATGTTCACACCTGAATAGTTCCAACGCCTCTCATCTGCTAAAGCTTCCATTTGCCCCAGAAGGTAGTAGATTTCAGTCAACTTCATGGTAGGCTAGTATGGGTAGAAGAAACCCTAGCAGAATTGGGCTGGTCAAGACTGTGTCAGTTTGCAGAGCCAACCTTCGAAGGTGCTCTTAAGGCATTCTATGTATCCCTCCAAGTCACTCCTGAAGGATTAGTCACAAGGATAGTGAAGGGCACTACCATCACAATTTCTGAAGAGCTTTTGGTTGAAATGCTAGATTGCCCTAATTCTGGACATAAGATCAGTGAAGTCGTACCCATGGAGAAGTAAAGATTAGGAGTTATTGGAAGTTTGGGGTCTATTAGCAAGAAAGGACTCTTTGTAAATGAATTGTCTGTGGAGAAAAGATTGATCCACTCCATAATCACCAACATCATCACACCTAGGGCTGGCACTCATTCCTCTATAATTGCCAGAGATGGTAGTCTATTATTTTGGGCTATTCAGAGACATAGGGTCAACCTGCCTTCTATCATATTGGAGAGGATGGCAGGATCTAGAAATTTACAGGAGTCCCTCCCATATGGACCTCTGTTGACCCTTATTTTCAAGAAATTTTTAGTGGATCTTAGTGGTGAGATTTCAGTGGTAGTCAAGGAAACGATAGGTCTGTCTACATTAAGGAGAAGCCACTACAGTCTAGAGAGCAAGGCACAAAACTTTTGGACCAAGGACTCTGTGCCACGGTGCTCACATGAAATCTTTCCTGATGAGGCACAGAGCTCCTCATCTATTCCAGAAGTGCAGCCTCCACAGATGGGCAATGATGAAGTCAGAGTAGATGTATCTGTGGAAGAACAACAAGAGCAAGAGCAACAAGGACAACAACAACAAGAAGAAGAAGAAGAGCAAGAACAAGAAACTCAGTTACAGCAAGAGCAGGCTCTTGTCCCATCTCCTAAGCATGAAGCCCCAGAAGATACAATAAATCAAGTGCTTAGGGGCAAGGGAGTAGCACAAGAAGAAGAAGTACCTAGAACTACTCCATTTGAGCCAGTATTTGAAGAAGAACATCATATCTCTCCTCCACACATTGAGATCCGGTCAAGGACTCAGGGGGAGACCAGCAGCAGTATAAATGATTTGATGGATTTGTTAATGAAGCAGTAAGAGAGCATGTCAGTTCTATAAATGCAAGTCCAACAAGTTGATATCAAGTTTGATATTTTGGCTAAGGAGGTCCAGCAGATGAAGGACCTTCTGCTTCAATTGGTGTGCCAACAAGGCACAGGTAAGTCTTCTGCTCCATCCACTGCACAGCAAGAGGAGCAGCAGCCAGAGCAGCAGCAGCCAGAGCAAGAGCAGCAGCAGCCAGAGCAAGAGCAGCAACAGCCAGAGGAGCAGCAGCCTGAGCAGCAGCAGAAAGAGCAGCAGCAGAAACAGTTTGGGGAAGTGTCTGAACTGATAGAAGTTCTTGTAGTTTAGCAACAACAGTAGCAGCAACCCCCTCAGGAGAAGGAGTCAGTGTCTAAGTAACCTCTAGAGTCTCAAGATTTGGAGGTAGATGCTGACCTCAAGGTCAAAACCTTTAAGAGGAGGGTTAGAAGGAAACTCCATAAAGATGGTCAGCCTATGTTCCCTTCTCAACCCTTGACCATTTCCTCTCCTCCCACTGATCCAACTCCTACCACTACCACTGCTCCTACTGTCCCTACTGCTCCTACACCTCCAGCTCCCACTGCTGATCAACAGCCTCCACCTCCTCCTTCAACTTCATCAAATCCTCCTCCCTCTACCTCTCATCCAGAGGATCAGCCTATTGCTTTCAACAATATTACTTTCTCTATTTATCCTCTGAAGTACAATTTCCAGCCTTCTAAGGCAATCATTCCCACTCTTCACACTTCAGCTCCACATTTCTTTTCTTCTCTTCCTACCCCTTCTACACCCTCTTCTGGCAGATCCACTCTTTCTATAGCGGAGATAGTACCTAGTGTGGTACTTTCATCCAAAGGTCGGCGCCATTTGAAAGACAACCCTACCAAACTACTTCCTCCTTTCTGGTATGCCTTTGTATACCATTCTGAACACCATATAAACCTCTTCAAAGAATTTCTGTCTATCAAAGCCTTCCTTGAAGTCCATGAAATGCCAGGCTATACCTTTGAGGACTGGCTTCCTTTTTTACTCCAAACCTCTCAAGTACTGTTGGCTTATATCAATCTCATTACCCAGAAAAGCCACAGTTTATCTCCCAAAGCATTCTTAGGACTCTATCCTGATGAAGCCACCAAATACCAAGAAACACAGGCTAGAAACCAATTTATGGATATTTCTCTTCACCTGAATCTTAGAATTTTTGATCTTTTTGGCAACCTCCTTAGAGAGTTGTAGACCAAGTACTCTAGAATGAAGCTATTCAATGAAGCAAGGTTCAGGATGGGTTTGCCTGATACTAATAAAGGCCAATGGGAGATGTTAATCCATGGGCAAAGAGAAGTAACACCTTCGATGATGGTCGGATTGCCTTCTGGATTGCATCCAAGTCTGATAGGCACCATTTTTTCTAGGAACAAGTTTGCCCCAACAGTTTTCAACAGACATATCATAATTGCTACTAGGTTCAGAATCAAGTACAACATGAGTCTGTCATTCCACATATTTGCCCTTATGTATGCTCCTAAGAACTCTTAGCATATGATAGATTTTTAGAATTCTTTTGTTGAATCTGAGAGATTTACAGAAGATCAGTGGGCTACAGCATATCTTGAAGATCATTCTGATTGCTTGAAGCTCAAAATGATTGTTCCTGAGTATCTCTACAGAGTTTATGAAAATATTTGGAAATCTATTGCACATAAATGGAAGCAGAGGTACCTAGTATAGTATTAAGCCAAGGAAGCACCAATCAATCAGGGCCTGTACTGAAATATTACAGTTCATGAATTTCATCATCTGGCAGCCAGCAAGAAGTTTGTCCCTCTGAAGGCTCTTCTGCGCCCTAGCAACTACCATAGGAGGGTTAGTTGGTTCCATCGTAGACATGTCAAGTCTTATAGAAAAATCCCCTCTATAGGACCTTCCTACAAGATAGATCCTTCTAAGTTTGAGAACTTCTTTCCTGACAATGAGAAGAAGCTTTGGGCTCTTCTTCAACCTTTCCTTGCCAAGATCCCACCTCCTCTGTATCTCCCAAGCTCTTTATCAGCTTCTTAGACGTAATTTGTACTTAAACACTCAATATATATATATGCAATTCTATTCTACATTTCTATGTGCATCTCTCTCTCTCTCCTTGTATCTTATCATTTTTGTTAATGCCACAAAGGGGGAGAAAGAAAGTAAGAAACAAATACATAGGACATAGGACATAGGACATACAATTTTGGCAAAATCAAATTTGTTTTTTCACTATCTATTTAAAAGTTTTTGTCATTAACAAAAAGGGGGAGAATTGTTGAGCAACTATCCCTTAAGAAAATTGTTTAATATTTTAAACTATTTTAACATGGTGATTTTTCTATGATAAAACCTTTTAAAGACTTTCTACGAACAAATCTACTGAAAAATATCTCAAAGAACAAAACTTGAATAATACTATGTATCAACATTATCTTGAAATTTCTGAAGTCCACAAAGTATACTATGTACTATACTAACTCCGACTATGGACTCCGACTCCAGAAAAGTCGAAGTGTTGAACCATCTTTGTACTGGACTCCAACTCTTTGGAAGTCGAAGTCTGGACTCCAACCCTTTGAAAGTCGAAGCCTAGACTCCGACTCTCCTAAAGTCGAAGTAAGGTATCGATTGATGAACACTTCAAAGAAGTCAAAGTCCTCACTCCGACTCCTGAGAAGTCGAAGTCTCTGTATTGTATTCCAACTCTCTAAAAGTCGAAGTATTCACTCTGACTCCCCTAGAAGTTGAAGTATGACCGATTGATGCTTATCACTCCAACATTCTAAAAGTCGAATTCTATGATCAGTCTCAATGCAACTTCTGTAGAGTCTAAGTTTAGTTTGTATCTCTTGTACTTGACTCTGACTCTGAGAGAGTCGAAGTACATGTCTTTCTGACTCCGACTTCCTTGACAACTTCTGTACATAATATTTTCTGGTGTAAAATTATTATTTCATAAGATCCATAAAATCTTGATTGTATGTTTTTCAATGTGATTGTTATCCCTATGGGATCTTTTATAGAACATATAATACTTGTTTATCCTACAGAATAATGCCTTGTCTTATTACTATTATTTAAAATATTCTGACAGGGAGGATATATTATATTCAAAATGACCACAAAAAATTATCCTTGAAAAGATCTAAATTAATTATACAAATTGGTCTCTTACTTTTTGTTAGAAGTTCAGTTCTTCTTTATTCAGCAATTGTCTTGCAGTAAATGCTATCAGCCGCTTGGGGTATCTGACAGAGGCACACCTACCACTGTCAGAACCTCACCTTATTTTTTGATGCAACTGTATGTCTGCCTTTTATTGCACTGAACATCTCTCTATCCTAGGTTTTTATACTTTACATATATTTCTAACTAATCTACCTTAGAAAGTATGGAGGTATCTTTTCTTTTGTCTTGTCCTTTGTTGTAGAACATTTATTAAGCACGTTTCCAACATGGAGTTTCACATAACATTAAATATAGTCTGTCCTTCAAGCTGTGAAGCCTCAAACATAGTCTGAAGCCGTTAGAAAGCCAAAAAGTTGAAGGACTGTTGGATAACAAAATGTCAACAGCATCTACATCCAAAGGATCAAAGGTCACTCCTCAAACGACTAGTTCTCCAACGGATAGCTTCAAACGGAAACCTAAAAGAATTTTGAAGCATATATAGAAGCCGAAATTTTGAACAAGACACGCGCTTGAACAGCCAGACCATCTTGCAACACATTCAACTCACATCTGCATTCTGCTTGCAAGAGCCTTCACAAGCCTTCTACTGAGTTGAAAGATAGAGAGCTTCCACAGTCGAAAAACTTCTAGGCTCTCCATTTCATAGAAGTCTTGTTTCTGTTGGGTGGCATTTGTAATCCTTGATCTTTTCTTCAGCCCACCCTTGTTTGATTCATAAAGTGTTAGAGCTAAAAGTCCTTTTGCAATCCTTTCTAAATCCTCTGTGTTTGCTCATTCTTGTGAGCAAGCACACTAGTCTTTCATTTCTATTTGTGCAACCCGCAGGAGGTTTGTTCCTGTTGTGCCCCTCTTATGAAGGGAAGACCTTTTTGAAGGTAGTCTTTGTACCCCTGTTAAGGGAAGACTTGCTTGGGAGCAAGTGGGCTTGTAATTCCTCTCAAGGGTGAGAGAAGGCCAAGTATTCTTGGTAGTCAGTGAAATCTCAAGTGGTTTGCTTGAGGACTGGATGTAAGACTTCCATGTGGGAAGGGTCGAACCAGGATAAAATTTCTTGTGCATTTGTGTGATTGTTTCCGCCAACTTACACTTGTTTCACACACTACACTAAACACTAACAATTTTATTTAGTGTTGTCTAATTTCAGATAAAATATTTTTTAAGCGCAAGAAGTCCTATTCACCCCCCTCTAGGACATTATTAGTGCCATGTCGATCCAACATTCCATGCTCTTCTTCTAACGCTGCGTACACCAATATGTCATCAATAAACACCACAATGAACTAAACCAAATAGGGGTGAAATATCCAGTTCATGAAAGTTGCTAATGCATTGGTCAATCCAAATGGCATGACCACAAACTCATAAATGTCCTTATCTTGTTCTAAAAGATGTCTTATCAATGTATTCTTCTCTGATCCTCAACAGATGGTACCCGAATCTCAAATCAATATTGGAGAAGACCTTAGCTGATTGCAACTAATCAAACAAGTCATCTATCCTCGGAAGTGGATACTTGTTCTTGATGGTAACCTTATTCAACTGACGATAATCTATGCACATTTTGAGGCTACCATCCTTCTTTCTAACAAATAACAATGGAGCTCCCCATGGTGAATGACTAGGCCTGATAAAACATTTCTCCAACAATTCCTGCAACTATTTCTTCAACTCCTTCAACTCAGCTGGTGTCATCCTGTAATGTGACAACCCCACTAACAAACTGACCCAACAACCATACTATTTGGTAGACTTCCCAGGAAGGTCACCCATCCTAGGACTACTACCAACTGAACACACTTAACTTCAGATTTCTTTTTCTGCTCGAGCTCTAAAAATGACTAATCCGAATTATTGGTAGTCTACTGATTTAGTCCATTTAACATATTCTTATATGGGGTGTTACAATCTACCCCTCTTATATAAGCGACGTCCTCATCGCTGTTCACATATAGCAAATAATCAAACCCCAGGCAGACAGAATTCTAGAGGTGGCCCTCACAGGCTCAAGAGGTGGCTCCCACTATGTAGCACTTTGTGCCATTCTGGCCTCAAGAGGTGGCTCCCATAGTGTAGCACTTTTCCCTGTGTGGCACTTAATTCCTGCACTTCCGGCTGGATAAGGCTCTTATACTACTAGTGACGACCCCACTAGCAAACTGGCCCAATAACCATACTAGTTGGTAGACTTCCCAGGAAGGTCACCCATCCTGGGACTACTCCCAACTGAGCATACTTAACTTCAGAGTTCTTTTTCTACTCGAGCTCTGAAAATGACTAGTCTGAGTTGTTGGTAGTCTACTGATTTAGTCCATTTAACATATTCTTATATGGGGTGTTACATGTAAGGTGCTTTTGAAATAGGCATATTGTCCGGCTGTAATTTCACTGTGAAATCCACCTCTCTTTGTAGAGCTAACCCTGGCAAATCTTCTGGGAACACATCTGCAAACTCTTTGACCACTGGTACCATCTCTACTGACTTATCAGACCCAACTAAACTTACTGAAGATAAGTATGCTACACACCTCGCATTAATCAATCTTCTAGCTCTAAGTGCAGAAATAATAAATTTAGGAGTATAAAATGGCATACCTTGGAATTCAAACACTGCTCCACTTGGATGGAAAAATCTGACCCTTGCTTTCTACAATCTACCATTGCCTCGTAGGCCTCCCAAAATCACATCATACTCTTTAACTGTAATGTATACAATCTAGCTAGCAATTGATTCCCCTGTATCACTATCGAAACCTCATCTAAATAACAAGAAGTAAGCATGAAACCACCTAATGGAACTCCACAACTAACTCACAATACCTCTCCTCTAAGGGGTGAATCATGCTATCCATGAAATCTTCGAAAATAAAAGAATGTGATGCACTCGGATCAATCAACACTCCTACAAAATATTAAAAATGGGCAATATACCTTCAATTAAATTTGATGCCTCCGTCTGTGCTCTAGTGATAGCCATGACCCATCCTCGTCCCCTTTGAAAAGGAGGACCTCTACCTCGCTCTACTGGTGGCTGTTGGAATGGTTGCTGCTTACTCTCGGGGATATGGACAATTCCTAGCTAAATGTCCTGGCTACCCACAATTATAACACCTATATCTTGGAGGAACCATGGGCTGCCCTATTGTGCCCTACTGGGACTCCTCTGGCACTGGTCTAAAGCCTCGACCCTGCTGAAAACTCGGCTGAAAACTCTGTTGTCTACCACTGCCTCGCCCTCTGAATATCTTCTTCAATTTGAAACCCCACTTGGCGAACCCTAATGATGATGATGCTCTTGAGGGTGCCTTGCCCTTACTAATACCTGGGGAATGTTGTGGGAGCCGAAAGCTACCTGTCTCTCTTGACTGCCTAGCCTACAAAGTCCTCTCAAGAATTACTGCTCTCTGAGCTGCTTTCTCCACCGTCCTGCACATAAGGGGAATCACCGCGTCCTGCAACTCTGGTCGCAATCCTCGGATAAACTACTCCACCATCATAGCATTATCTATAACCACATATGGTGCATATTTGCTCAGTGCCATAAACCTCATCTGGTACTCTAATACTGACAAATTCCCTTTTGTAATGTCCTAATCTTCTCCCTCTTTGCCTGCTGAATCTGGACTGGAAAGAATGTATCATTGAATACTTCCAAAAACTCTGGCCAAGTGATGGAATCCTCCGTCCTGCCTGCAAACATTTTCTACATCTTTAGCCTCCACCATTTCTGTGCAAATCCACACAACTAGTATGTAGCTAAAATCACCCTGTTAGCCTGCGGACACCTCATGGTGACAAAAACTCTCTCAATCTCATGTACCCAGTGCTCTGTCATGTCCGGATTCGGACCTCCTGAATATGTAGGTGGCTGCAACCGCAAAAACCTCTCCACTAGTACTGTAGGCTCTTCTACACTGGCTGGACATGCCGGTGCAACTGATGGTACAGGTACAACTGGTGGTACCTCAACTCCAAGTGGTGGTGTGGGTGGTGCCACTGGTGCTGGTACTGCCTCCTCTATAATCTAGGGTGCCACAACTACTGGCTGAACTAGTACCTGCTGGTCAAACCTCATCTGAATCTTCGTGATACTCTCTCGTAGTCTCTCAATCAGCTAGTGTGTTGTCTCCTCTGGCTCATCTCCACCACCTCCCCAATCTCTTCTATCGACCATTTTTGATCTTGCACATACATCATTCTAACCATATAACACACAAACAAATCAATACAAAACTGGGGCCAACTACCAGTAGTGAACTGAAGTAGAGATCAGGCTATGCAAATCTCCATATTCCTTTATATTCATAGGAACCTTGCTCTGATACCAACTATAGAGGTCATTGCCGTTCAAACCCTGTTGAGTTGTGTGTTTTGATGATGACATATTGATGATGATTACACTCTCATACTTTGATTTTAATGATGACTAAAACATTTGGTTGTGAATGTTGTCCAAATGCTCACACTTTGATTTTGATGATGACATATGTCACAATGATACCAAAACAACATGTTCTTTATGCTCAATGTTTCATATTTTACTAATAATGACATATTTTGATGGTCTACTCTTCATATTTACAGGTTTGCAAAGTTTTGTCAAAATAGTGTCAACACTACTTGACAGATAGGTCGACACTACCAGACTACCCAGCAAGTTTCTGAAGAAAATGTCAAAAGTTAGAGTTTGCAAAGTTGTGTCAAAATAGTGTCAACACTACTTGACAGATAGGTTGACACTACCAGACTGCCCAGCAAGTTTCTGAAGAAAAAGTCAGAGTAAGGTCGATACTACTTGACAGTAAGGTCAACTCTACCAGTATGCTCAGCAAGTTCCTGAAGAACAAGCTGCCAGTAAGGTCGACACTAGCTGAGAGTAAGATCGACACTAGTTGCCATCCAGTGAACCAGTTTTGGAGATATTCTCAGGAGGTTGACACTGTCTATTGATCAGGTCGACACTAGTGTCTGCCAGGTCGATTCTAATGTTCTGCCAGTTAAGAGAAATTAGAATTACTGATCAGTAGTGTCGACACTATGGGAATGTAGGTCGACACTCTTTTTATGTAAACTCGGAATTGAACAGAGCATAGAATCCAGCGGCTGTGATCTCTTTCTGAGATCTTTTTGAGAGATGCTATATTTACCAAATTGCCCTTTCATCCAAGTGGCAATGAGGTAAAGGCCTTTTGGACACGTGGCAGCCTTGTGTGCACCCTAGGTTTGTGTGCACACCTTCTCACGTGTTTGGGACTGTGCAGTGGCTATATTAGCCTCTATCTCATCTAAAGCAGCCATCCCTTTGAGCATTTCATCGATTCCATCAAAGAGAACTTTGGGATCAAGGCCAAACAGTGGGAGAAAGCTATGGAGTGCTAAAACAGGAGCAGATCAAGAAGAAAGCAGCAGAGGAAGAAGAAGGAATTATGCAAGCAACAGAGCTTTGTGGATTTTGCACAGAAGAAGCATCAGAGCTGATAAGAAGAAGAAGATCTGAAGGCAGGTGGAAGAGGAAGCCAGAGCAAGAGCAGAAGCACAAAGTTCTGCATCTGTGGAGGAGCTCAAGAGCAAGAGTTTAGATCTGAAATTCTCTGTGAATCAGATCTGAAATAGAGTACTGCGAATTGAGGCCGATTTGAAGGATTTCAGATCAAATTGGTTGAGAAGCACAACCAGATGATGCATATGCGCAAGATGATCTGAAGCACACCTTCAACTCTCAAGATCTGAAGATTCAGAGTTCAGATTACACAGTCCAAAAGGAATTGGGCAAAACTGAAGGACTGGTGTTTGAGGATTTGTTCCCCTTAACTCTGATCTTCTTGTGTATTTGATTGTTTCTTTTTAAACCTTTCTCCAAACTCTCTGAGTGCTCCTACTGGTGATAGGAGTGTTGATCCATACTGTGTGTGTGTGGATTGAGGAGGTCCATATGACCTTGAAGCTGTGAATCAGCGGATAAGTTGTGTAATCAGCGGTGTGCAAGCTGTGAGTCAGCATTCAAGCTGTGAGTCAGCAGGTGTTTGAAGTTGTGAATCAGCGGTTTAGTGAAGCCTCACTTTGTTTGAGTGAGGGGTGGATGTAGGTCTCCGTCTGGGAGCCGAACCACCTAAAAAATCTCCTGTGCAATGGTTTGATCTATTTTCTTCTAGATGCTTGCATAGGTTTCTGCATTCACATTGCTTATCTAACTTCTACCCACATCGATTCACACATTCTCATCAATTCAGTAAGACTGTGAATCTGATTAGATCTTTTAATCTGAAGTGAATTTTAATTTGCTTAAGCTTCCGCTGAATTTTATTAATGATCTATTCAACCCCCCCTTCTAGATCTATTCCCATATACATTTTCGATCCAACAATTGGTATCAGAGCCTTGGCTCTCTACTCTTGTGGTTTAATAACCCGTAGAGTACTTGTGAAATGGATCTAAGGGGATATATGCCAGAAGGGCGCTCTATGTATAGACCTCCTTATTTTGATGGTTCAAACTATACTTACTGGAAAACTCGTATGCAGGTTTTCTTGAGAGCCCAGAATCATCAAATCTGGAAGGTAGTGAATAGTGGACCATATGAGCTCCCAGAGGATGAAGAAAAATGGATGACAGAGCAAGTCAAAAAGTCAAATGCTATTTGGAGTGCAATGAACATCATGCACTGCTCTCTTCACCCAACGGAGTTCTCAAGAGTCTCCTCATGTGCAACTGCCAAAGAAGTATGGGATCGTCTAATGGTAATTTATGAAGGTACTTCTGAGGTAAAGGAAACCAAACTCAATTTGTTAATTTCTGAGTATGAAGTCTTTAAAATGGAAAATGACTAAACCATCTCAGAGATGTATGGTAGGTTAACTCTTTTGATAAATAGCTTGAAAAGTCTAGGAAAAACATTTACTGAATATGAACTTGTCAGGAAAATTCTTAGATCCTTAACTTCTATGTGGCACACAAAGGCTAATGTAGTTGAAGAGTCTAGGAATTTGTCTACTATGATAGTTGATCAATTGATTGGTTCCATAATGACATATGAATTTGGTCTGAAAAGAATAGATAATGACATGAAGAAAAAGAAGTCACTAACACTTAGAGCAAGTCCAAATTTGAAAGAAACAACTAAGGAAGAAGAATCTTCAAGCTCAGGTGACTCAAGTGAATCTACCTTGCTTACAAGAAAATTCAGAAAGTTTCTAAGAAAAGAAGGTAAAAAATTTCTTACCAAAGAACCTCAGGTAAACAACTCCTTCAAGAAGAAAAAATTTGCTAATAAAAATGCTAACAGAGTTGTTTGTTATAATTGCAGAAAACCAGGGCATGTAAAACCAGAATGCCCAAATGTTCAGAAAGAGTTTCAACCCAAGTGGAAGAGAAATAAGCCCAAAGTTATGATTGGAACTTGGAGTGAAGAAGAAGATGATGAGGAAGAAAAAAATTCAGAAGATGATGAGGATGAAAGCATAATAGGCTTGATGGCTAGAGAGAGTTCCAATGATTCGGTAAACTCCAATAATTTTCTGAATTCATGTTCTACTTCTGACAGTGATAATAAAGAATTGTCTTATGATGATTTGAAAGATATTTGTGAACATTTGTATAAAAGAATAAAGAAAATGAAATCTGAAAATAAGATTCTAAAACTTAAAATCCAAACAGATCAGACCATGTTGAAAAGTTCTCAAATCATTTCAAAAGAAAATGAAAATCTGAAATCTGAAGTTGAACATTTAAAGAAACAAATTGCAAACATGGCTCATGATCATCAAGTAAATGAAAAGCTTAAACAATTGGTTGAAGAAAATCATCATTTGAAAAAGAAAATTGAAAGCTTACTTTCTGACAGAACTTTGAATATTGAATGCAACAGTCTAAAAAGGATGAATGACAAGCTCAAAGCTGAAAAAGAAAAATTGACAAATGAACTTGAAGTTGCTGTGAATAAAAATCAAAATTCTGAAAAGAAAATCACTGAATTAAACAAGACTATTGAAGGTCAATAATCTGCTTTTCTCTAAATTTGTGCAGGGTACAAACAATCTGAATAATCTTCTTGGAATGAAGGTTAACTTTCAAAAGGAAGGTTTAGGATATAACCCTAAAAATAAAAAGAATTTTGAAAATAAAACAAAAACCTCTTTTGTAAAAACTGTTACTAACAAAAACTTCTTTTCATCTAATGAAAAATCAGTGAAAGTTCCTATTCAGGAAAATGCTCAGAAACAAAAATAGAAAATGAAGAAGAACACAACAAATAAAAAGAAACATGTGGTTGCTAAAAACCAGAAACAGAAAATTGAAAAACAAACAAGTTTCTAAAAAAGTTTCCAACCTTCTTCATCAACTCAAAGTGCTCCAAGGCAAGCTTCAAATCCAAATCATGTTAAAAGCTATCAAAAGGTAAATTCTCCTCAAAGGAAGATGGGGTTTCAGCACATGTACTCATGCCAAGGTAAGCATCAGGTAAGAAACTCTTCTATATGCTTTTATTGCTATAAACTTGGTTATCTTACCAAACATTGTTGGAATAAAAATTAAAATTTCAATAAACATGCCAAATCAGTCCAATACTTTACATGTCATAAATTTGGTCACATTTCTAGAAATTGTTGGTACATAAATGATTATTTTGTGCATGCTCCGAAATTCCATACTAATGCATATGTCAACACACATAGGAATAAATATCATGTTCATACTGAAAATGTTCAGAAATTCCATGTGTATAGGCACAGTAATATTGCACAAAATCATTCTGTTTTTGCTCATATCAAAAATCCAAAAAACAGATAAATTCATAAAAACATAGATGCATTGAACAAGAAAAAGAAGAATTCTTGAACTAATTCTGCTCATAGTTCCATTAATGAAAAAATGGCATTTATACAAAAATTAAAATCTGTGTGGATTCAAAAACCATTGTTGATTTCTAACACTGGTTTCATTGCAGGACCCAAGGAAGTGTGGGTCCCAAAGGTAGCTTTATCAGCAAGCTATTGAGCCTTGTAGCCATATTTTTCATCCAAAATCAAGTTAATGGCTATGCAAGGCAAGAAATGTTGGAGAACACAGGTAAAATCATTGAAAAAGATATGAATACTGTTCAGGTAAAATCTCATTTCATTTCTGAATTAAATTGCTTGAGTTGGAATAACTTTCTAGACCTTTATCTAAACAATGGAAAATGTGTTGTGTGACGGACCGGGGTATTTATGCCCAATAAGGCTCCATATCCAGATACGCCACCCGCGAACGGACCGAAGTCTCGCAAGGGATATCTCACACACGTGTCCAGTAAGAGTATAAAAGACAAACCACAAGAATATAAGACACAAGAAAATACATGTGCTCATATCTGTTCACTGATTTGTACAACTGTCCCATTACATTAATACATGTCCAATTAAAAGAGTACAACTACCTGGGGCATACCCCGAGGGAGCACAAGCTCACACAACACTAACTACTAAACAACTGCTGGTGGTACAAGTCTGACACAACGCCACTGCAAGCCAAACACACGGCAAGCCCTGAAAAGAACTGTAGGGGAGTGAGCCTCAACAAGTCACTGGCTCAGTAGGGGCTACCCAAAACAACACCGTAACCACAAACACCTCAACCCCAATGGGTCTCACTGGCAACATCAATAGCCAAACCATTTCATGCTCACATCATGACAATAAATAACAATTAAACATACTCATGATAATAACATAACGTCTCAAAAGAAAAGTAGGACTACAGGACTAACATAAAATCATTAGTCAGCCCAACTACTAAAGTGCCTAAACCACAGTCTCACTGGCACACTGCTACAACAACTGGTTGCCTAAACTATAAGCCACACAGGCAGGTCACTGCCTAAGCTGCAAGCTTCACAGGCAAACCTCAAGCACTTGAATAACAGGACTGCTAACAAAGAGCTGGTCCTTTATACTCCAAACCACACTACATCGGAAACTACATACAAGGTAACAGAACTGGCTACCACAAAGCCAATCCATAACACACTAAAACTATAATTGGAATCATACCCAAGAAGAGTAAAACTCAACAAGTGGAAGGTCTCACACGGCCTCCACGGAGCATAGCTCTACTAAACCACAATATGCCTAAGCCACAAGCCTCATCGGCAAAATACCCACAAAGGTAACGTATTAATAATCACAAACTAATCCACAATAAAATATAAACAAAGATCTACTTAAAACAGTTAGGATACAACAAGTGGCAGGTCAAACCACAAGACCTCCACAACACACGAGAACCTAAGAAGGTTGGTACACAATGTACCACCACAAAACTACAAAGTAACCCACGAAGGGAACATGTACCTGCTACTCTGAGGTACCACAACACAAACACCCGAACAAAGGGTACAGGAAGGTGGTAAACACCACACTGAACCACAATTATATTGTACCTTTATTTAGGCACAATATACAGGTAAAACCTCAACCGGAAAATCACATAAACTACAACTCAACCACAATTGTGCCAACACCAGGGCACACCTCGAACTGGTCAAACCTCGACCACGAGTCATAAACTCACAAACCACAGCCAGTGGCAAAGCACGAGTCAAAAAGAACGACGCCACCACACGGGAACGGACTACTAGCTGATCAGGCCAGTATCCAACCCGGACAACACAACACAAGAACAACCTCTCAGCCTCGCAGTCACGGACGAAAGGTCCAACTGCCGCTCCACAAGGAAGAAGTCAAACAACTGTGGAGACCAACCAACACCACACCTGCAGACACACAGCTGCAGGCCCATGCCTGGCACCTCTAGAGTCTCTGGCCGGAGCACCCTAAAGTGAGGCACTGGAAAACATGACTAGCTGGGGACCAGTGACGTCTACTGGTGTCCGTACCCCCAACTACGAGCGCGCTACAAGCGACACAAGAACAAACTCTGGGAAGTCGCTGCCCCACTGCCATCTTTCCCTCAGCCGGACGTACAACTCAAACTCAGGAGTGAGGGTGTCCAGGAAGACGACACAGACCTCGACGGTACAACACTAGTACCGGGACAAAACCCCGAGCACAACAAACACACGTGCCTGGCTCACCTGACTAGAGAGGCATTCCGGAATAGGCGCCGGACCACCACACTCGGCTAGCACAAACCACGATACTTACACATATAGCCTTTACTTATAATTTACGATATACAAGTGTTAGGATTAGCTTAACATCGGTCACCATATGAACCCAAAGCTATCCCACACCAACACATACCTGAACCACAAACTTGCCTATCATTGGTCACCTCATGACCTCCGTGGCAACACACACACCACTTAATACATAAATCAATATAATGTTATTCGAAAGACAACAACGAACCAGGGCTAGGTCGGTATGGACCTTCACTGCCCAAACACCACAAAGTCATGGCTAGGCTCACACAGGAACCTCACTGCCCAGTTACTACGACAAATCATAAGAATTACATTACAACAAAGTGTGTAGTATACACACACTCAAACCACGTAGACAACACGTGTATATTACACCCTGGTTGGTGTACCACACGTCTACCACGAAACCACATGTCCAACACATGGACAACGCACTCCAAGAGTGCCACGGGTGCCAACGCACCACACATACTGCGTAAAGCAATTACGTACATCACACATCATTCACGTAAAACATGCCCATTACATGAGCAGTATGCTCCAAGAGCATAACAAGTGCACTGGCTCACACCGGTCATCGCCATGCACACACAAACACGTAATATTCATAATCAGAAAAGCTACGTAAACCACACTGCATGAATACATGCACAAGTTGGCGGCAACATCGACTGCCGCTTATAGGAAGTAGACGGCAATGGATCTGGCCGTCTATATCCCGGCTGATGAACCTGGCGACCAACGATGTTGACGCCAAGATCTTCAGCTTCTACTCCTGCAGAAACCCTAACCGATCCCACATGCATTCCTGATCCCGAAACCATTAAGAAAATAGGAGGAAACAGTTCCTCTAACTCCCATGCATTATAATTAAACTAAAACAACATGCTTTACTACATAAAATCATCAAACCACCCATTATCCCCGCATGGGTGCCATGACCCGAAATCACATTTTCATGCAGATTCATGTTATCTAATTACATTAACACGACCTACAGGAACTACAAGGGTCATCCCTACCTCAGAACACGCTCAAACCCTCCGAATTCTCCCGGTTCACACCGAACCCTCCGCGAGCTCCCACGGGAATTGCACCACGCCACAGCGTTTCCTCGTCCGATTCGACAACGCCACACGCTCCACGATCCTCCAACCACCCTTCAGTACCTGTTGGAAGCTTTAGAAACACGGGGACGCGAAGCTAGGGCAAGGGGAAGAGAGAGACAGTGGGAAACCTGCTCTCGGGTGACCCTATAACCTGCAGAATTCTCAGGTTGGCGTCAACCCCTCTGCCGCCAAAGACAACCGCCACCCTAAACGTCCACATCTAATGCCGCCAAGATCATGCAGTCAACGGCCACTTACCTGGACGCCAACAAGTCAACGACCACCCCTGGCCGCCAACTCCTACTCAACTGCAGCAGGTCCTATTTCATTTCGGGACCTAACCTGCACCACACCTACACACACCACGCGTCTACACCACACTGGCCTTACAACAGCCATCACAACCACAACACACACGATCCAAAAGGATCCGAAAATAAGCGACGTTACATTATTATCACCTAAAAACAAATGTCGTCCTCGACATATAAAACAAATCACAACAATCCGGATTATCACCTAAAAACAAATAAAGCCGAACACAGAACAAGTAGGATACTCTTTCTCTGCTTCAGCCTTTCAATTCATCTCACAATTACTCTGTTCTGTCGATTCCATTGCCTTTCTTTAGCTTTCAACCGTAGGCGATCCTACCTTGCCAATGGTGCTTTATCTCCTTGGACTGAACCTGCTTCCACAATTTCTGGGCTGTGTTTGCAACATTTCTTTCGAGACCGCTTTATCTTTCTCAAATATCTTACACTGTAATATTCTTTCATGCCACCATTTTCTTTTTCCATTTATCACTGCTTGTTGTTATCCTGCCTCATCTGCATTTACATTCACAACTGACACCTCTTCAAAGAAAACCAATCACCATCTTTGAATTTCCTGCTCTTTCATATTATTCTACTCATACTACTTAAAGTCAATCTCTGATTAAAAAACCATAATAAACTCTGTTCCTTTATTCCACTGCGCAAAACTTTACACTTTCTCCTTATTCAAGCAAACTTGAACAATCTCTGAATATTAAATCTTTCTTTGCTTCCGCTTCCGCTGCGCTACTCTGATCACACTGAACTTTTTTGCAAAATATTCCACAATTTCTGCTTACATTATTACTTTCAATTACTTTCTTCTGGCTTCAACTGCTTTTCAAATCATCTCATTTAATTAATTCATGCTGAAGAAATTACTGCAATTTCTGATCTGCCAAACCGCTATTGACATATTGTGCTTTTCATATATTTTTCCTGCTTTACTGACATTCTCTGGCTAATTCCCATAATTCTGGGGCATAAACTTTTCAAATATTCTTAATCAATCTGCTCCAGTATTTAAACCCTGAAATATCTTAATAACAATTCCTTTCTGCTCAATTAAATCATTTCTTTGCACCAATATGCAAACTTTAACTGATATTTCCTGACTTATCTGATCTTATTCACTTTATCATTTGCTAATTCTTCCTTTCTCTAATTCATATCTTTTCTGCAAAATACCTCTTTTTTTCATTAAATGTTCTTTCTGAAAAACTTTTCATAATCTGCCATTCATCAACTAAATATTCCTCTTGTGCAATTCTCACAAATTCTTATTGCACATTAATCCTTCTTTTCTCTCTTTCTTTATTCAACTGATCTTTTCTATACTTATTTATACAAATCTTCATATCACACTTCCTGTTACCATTATCATCATAACAACACTTTTCTCAAATTTCTGATCTCAGGCATACTTAATCTATCTGCCATAAATCACTGCTCTTTTATGTACTGATACTTTTTTTAAGCTGATCTGCCTTTTAATCATATCAAACTCTTCATAACACTAATCACATTTTCATCCACACTGTTTCTTAATATCATCTGACTCAAATCTCTAATGCCACAATACCTTACTGAGGTTCTCAACTGCAACTTATCACACACACACTGACCTGATCCTTATCACCTTGTTACCATGCACCTGTCTCTGCCAACTTTCTATCTCATTATAACTTACTTACTGAATTCCATATCCAAACTTGTTAATCTCTTCAATTCCTTTAACTGCAAATCTTTAATAACCAAACTGATCTATCACAGAAATACTCTATACTTGTCTCTGCTAACTCTGTACTTTACTAACATATAACAGGTATATCCCTCTCAGGGCACTACTTTACCTTTCTCCTCTAATCTCTGCAACTGAAAACTTTTAAATACTATATTTAACTGCTTTAACTGCACTAGTGCCAGGACACAACCACACAATTTATGCCACTATCCACGTTGTGGCACAACAGCTGCTCACAACTGCCAATCTAACAAACAAAAACACACGGTTTACGTGCCAAAAGCTCACGTAAAAACTACTTTATATCACACAAAACCTCAGACTTACTACCAGCAGTGAACATTAATCCATGTATTGGGACATTGTACTTTCAATGTCTTTTCATATTCTAACTGGACATTGCTCTGATACCAACTGTGACGGACCGGGGTATTTATGCCCAATAAGGCTCCATATCCAGATCCGCCTCCCGCGAACGGACCGAAGTCTCGCAAGGGATATCTCACACACGTGTCCAGTAAGAGTATAAAAGACAAACCACAAGAATATAAGACACAAGAAAGTACATGTGCTCATATCTGTTCACTGATTTGTACAACTGTCCCATTACATTAATACATGTCCAATTAAAAGAGTACAACTACCTGGGGCATACCCCGAGGGAGCACAAGCTCACACAACACTAACTACTAAACAACTGCTGGTGGTACAAGTCTGACACAACGCCACTGCAAGCCAAACACACGGCAAGCCCTGAAAAGAACTGTAGGGGAGTGAGCCTCAACAAGTCACTGGCTCAGTAGGGGCTACCCAAAACAACACCGTAACCACAAACACCTCAACCCCAATGGGTCTCACTGGCAACATCAATAGCCAAACCATTTCATGCTCACATCATGACAATAAATAACAATTAAACATACTCATGATAATAACATAACGTTCTCAAAAGAAAAGTAGGACTACAGGACTAACATAAAATCATTAGTCAGCCCAACTACTAAAGTGCCTAAACCACAGTCTCACTGGCACACTGCTACAACAACTGGTTGCCTAAACTATAAGCCACACAGGCAGGTCACTGCCTAAGCTGCAAGCTTCACAGGCAAACCTCAAGCACTTGAATAACAGGACTGCTAACAAAGAGCTGGTCCTTTATACTCCAAACCACACTACATCGGAAACTACATACAAGGTAACAGAACTGGCTACCACAAAGCCAATCCATAACACACTAAAACTATAATTGGAATCATACCCAAGAAGAGTAAAACTCAACAAGTGGAAGGTCTCACACGGCCTCCACGGAGCATAGCTCTACTAAACCACAATATGCCTAAGCCACAAGCCTCATCGGCAAAATACCCACAAAGGTAACGTATTAATAATCACAAACTAATCCACAATAAAATATAAACAAAGATCTACTTAAAACAGTTAGGATACAACAAGTGGCAGGTCAAACCACAAGACCTCCACAACACACGAGAACCTAAGAAGGTTGGTACACAATGTACCACCACAAAACTACAAAGTAACCCACGAAGGGAACATGTACCTGCTACTCTGAGGTACCACAACACAAACACCCGAACAAAGGGTACAGGAAGGTGGTAAACACCACACTGAACCACAATTATATTGTACCTTTATTTAGCACAATATACAGGTAAAACCTCAACCGGCAAATCACATAAACTACAACTCAACCACAATTGTGCCAACACCAGGGCACACCTCGAACTGGTCAAACCTCGACCACGAGTCATAAACTCACAAACCACAGCCAGTGGCAAGGCACGAGTCAGAAAGAACGACGCCACCACACGGGAACGGACTACTAGCTGATCAGGCCAGTATCCAACCCGGACAACACAACACAAGAACAACCTCTCAGCCTCGCAGTCACGGACGAAAGGTCCAACTGCCGCTCCACAAGGAAGAAGTCAAACAACTGTGGAGACCAACCAACACCACACCTGCAGACACACAGCTGCAGGCCCATGCCTGGCACCTCTAGAGTCTCTGGCCGGAGCACCCTAAAGTGAGGCACTGGAAAACAGGACTAGCTGGGGACCAGTGACGTCTACTGGTGTCCGTACCCCCAACTACGAGCGCGCTACAAGCGACACAAGAACAAACTCTGGGAAGTCGCTGCCCCACTGCCGTCTTTCCCTCAGCCGGACGTACAACTCAAACTCAGGAGTGAGGGTGTCCAGGAAGACGACACAGACCTCGACGGTACAACACCAGTACCGGGACAAAACCCCGAGCACAACAAACACACGTGCCTGGCTCACAAAGAACCTGGGGTACCCGACTAGAGAGGCATTCCGGAATAGGCGCCGGACCACCACACTCGGCTAGCACAAACCACGATACTTACACATATAGCCTTTACTTATAATTTACGATATACAAGTGTTAGGATTAGCTTAACATCGGTCACCATATGACCCCAAAGCTATCCCACACCAACACATACCTGAACCACAAACTTGCCTATCATTGGTCACCTCATGACCTCCGTGGCAACACACACACCACTTAATACATAAATCAATATAATATTATTCGAAAGACAACAACGAACCAGGGCTAGGTCGGTATGGACCTTCACTGCCCAAACACCACAAAGTCATGGCTAGGCTCACACAGGAACCTCACTGCCCAGTTACTACGACAAATCATAAGAATTACATTACAACAAAGTGTGTAGTATACACACACTCAAACCACGTAGACAACACGTGTATATTACACCCTGGTTGGTGTACCACACGTCTACCACGTGAACCACATGTCCAACACATGGACAACGCACTCCAAGAGTGCCACGGGTGCCAACGCACCACACATACTGCGTAAAGCAATTACGTACATCACACATCATTCACGTAAAACATGCCCATTACATGAGCAGTATGCTCCAAGAGCATAACAAGTGCACTGGCTCACACCGGTCATCGCCATGCACACACAAACACGTAATATTCATAATCAGAAAAGCTACGTAAACCACACTGCATGAATACATGCACAAGTTGGCGGCAACATCGACTGCCGCTTATAGGAAGTAGACGGCAATGGATCTGGCCGTCTATATCCCGGCTGATGAACCTGGCGACCAACGATGTTGACGCCAAGATCTTCAGCTTCTACTCCTGCAGAAACCCTAACCGATCCCACATGCATTCCTGATCCCGAAACCATTAAGAAAATAGGAGGAAACAGTTCCTCTAACTCCCATGCATTATAATTAAACTAAAACAACATGCTTTACTACATAAAATCATCAAACCACCCATTATCCCCGCATGGGTGCCATGACCCGAAATCACCATTTTCATGCAGATTCATGTTATCTAATTACATTAACACGACCTACAGGAACTACAAGGGTCATTCCCTACCTCAGAACACGCTCAAACCCTCCGAATTCTCCCGGTTCACACCGAACCCTCCGCGAGCTCCCACGGGAATTGCACCACGCCACAGCGTTTCCTCGTCCGATTCGACAACGCCACACGCTCCACGATCCTCCAACCACCCTTCAGTACCTGTTGGAAGCTTTAGAAACACGGGGACGCGAAGCTAGGGCAAGGGGAAGAGAGAGACAGGTGGGAAACCTGCTCTCGGGTGACCCTATAACCTGCAGAATTCTCAGGTTGGCGTCAACCCCTCTGCCGCCAAAGACAACCGCCACCCTAAACGTCCACATCTAATGCCGCCAAGATCATGCAGTCAACGGCCACTTACCTGGACGCCAACAAGTCAACGACCACCCCTGGCCGCCAACTCCTACTCAACTGCAGCAGGTCCTATTTCATTTCGGGACCTAACCTGCACCACACCTACACACACCACGCGTCTACACCACACTGGCCTTACAACAGCCATCACAACCACAACACACACGATCCAAAAGGATCCGAAAATAAGCGACGTTACATTATTATCACCTAAAAACAAATGTCGTCCTCGACATATAAAACAAATCACAACAATCCGGATTATCACCTAAAAAAAATAAAGCCGAACACAGAACAAGTAGGATACTCTTTCTCTGCTTCAGCCTTTCAATTCATCTCACAATTACTCTGTTCTGTCGATTCCATTGCCTTTCTTTACTTTCAACCGTAGGCGATCCTACCTTGCCAATGGTGCTTTATCTCCTTGGACTGAACCTGCTTCCACAATTTCTAGGCTGTGTTTGCAACATTTCTTTCGAGACCTTTACCTTTCTCAAATATCTTACACTGTAATATTCTTTCATGCCACCATTTTCTTTTTCCATTTATCACTGCTTGTTGTTATCCTGCCTCATCTGCATTTACATTCACAACTGACACCTCTTCAAAGAAAACCAATCACCATCTTTGAATTTCCTGCTCTTTTCATATTATTCTACTCATACTACTTAAAGTCAATCTCTGATTAAAAAAAAACATAATAAACTCTGTTCCTTTATTCCACTGCGCAAAACTTTACACTTTCTCCTTATTCAAGCAAACTTGAACAATCTCTGAATATTAAATCTTTCTTTGCTTCCGCTTCCGCTGCGCTACTCTGATCACACTGAACTTTTTTTTTCAAAATATTCCACAATTTCTGCTTACATTATTACTTTCAATTACTTTCTTCTGGCTTCAACTGCTTTTCAAATTATCTCATTAATTAATTCATGCTGAAGAAATTACTGCAATTTCTGATCTGCCAAACCGCTATTGACATATTGTGCTTTTCATATATTTTTCCTGCTTTACTGACATTCTCTGGCTAATTCCCATAATTCTGGGGCATAAACTTTTCAAATATTCTTAATCAATCTGCTCCAGCATTTAAACCTGAAATATCTTAATAACAATTCCTTTCTGCTCAATTAAATCATTTCTTTGCACCAATATGCAAACTTTAACTGATATTTCCTGACTCATCTGATCTTATTCACTTTATCTTTTGCTAAATTCTTCCTTTCTCTAATTCATATCTTTTCTGCAAAATACCTCTTTTTTCATTAAATGTTCTTTCTGAAAAACTTTTCATAATCTGCCATTCATCAACTAAATATTCCTCTTGTGCAATTCTCACAAATTCTTATTGCACATTAATCCTTCTTTTCTCTCTTTCTTTATTCAACTGATCTTTCTATACTTATTTATACAAATCTTCATATCACACTTCCTGTTACCATTATCATCCATAACAACACTTTTCTCAAATTTCTGATCTCAGGCATACTTAATCTATCTGCCATAAATCACTGCTCTTTTATGTACTGATACTTTTTTTTTAAAGCTGATCTGCCTTTTTAATCATATCAAACTCTTCATAACACTAATCACATTTTCATCCACACTGTTTCTTAATATCATCTGACTCAAATCTCTAATGCCACAATACCTCTACTGAGGTTCTCAACTGCAACTTATCACTCACACACTGACCTGATCCTTATCACCTTGTTACCATGCACCTGTCTCTGCCAACTTTCTTTCTCATTATAACTTACTTACTGAATTCCATATCCAAACTTGTTAATCTCTTCAATTCCTTTAACTGCAAATCTTTAATAACCAAACTGATCTATCACAGAAATACTCTATACTTGTCTCTGCTAACTCTGTACTTTACTAACATATAACAGGTATATCCCTCTCAGGGCACTACTTTACCTTTCTCCTCTAATCTCTGCAACTGAAAACTTTTAAATACTATATTTAACTGCTTTAACTGCATTAGTGCCAGGACACAACCACACAATTTATGCCACTATCCACGTTATGGTACAACAACTGCTCACAACTGCCAATCTAACAAACAGAAACACACGGTTTACGTGCCAAAAGCTCACGTAAAAACTACTTTATATCACACAAAACCTCAGACTTACTACCAGCAGTGAACATTAATCCATGTATTGGGACATTGTACTTTCAATGTCTTTTCATATTCTAACTGGACATTGCTCTGATACCAACTGTGACGGACCGGGGTATTTATGCCCAATAAGGCTCCATATCCAGATCCGCCTCCCGCGAACGGACCGAAGTCTCGCAAGGGATATCTCACACACGTGTCCAGTAAGAGTATAAAAGACAAACCACAAGAATATAAGACACAAGAAAGTACATGTGCTCATATCTGTTCACTGATTTGTACAACTGTCCCATTACATTAATACATGTCCAATTAAAAGAGTACAACTACCTGGGGCATACCCCGAGGGAGCACAAGCTCACACAACACTAACTACTAAACAACTGCTGGTGGTACAAGTCTGACACAACGCCACTGCAAGCCAAACACACGGCAGCCCTGAAAAGAACTGTAGGGGAGTGAGCCTCAACAAGTCACTGGCTCAGTAGGGGCTACCCAAAACAACACCGTAACACAAACACCTCAACCCCAATGGGTCTCACTGGCAACATCAATAGCCAAACCATTTCATGCTCACATCATGACAATAAATAACAATTAAACATACTCATGATAATAACATAACGTTCTCATAAGAAAAGTAGGACTACAGGACTAACATAAAATCATTAGTCAGCCCAACTACTAAAGTGCCTAAACCACAGTCTCACTGGCACACTGCTACAACAACTGGTTGCCTAAACTATAAGCCACACAGGCAGGTCACTGCCTAAGCTGCAAGCTTCACAGGCAAACCTCAAGCACTTGAATAATAGGACTGCTAACAAAGAGCTGGTCCTTTATACTCCAAACCACACTACATCGGAAACTACATACAAGGTAACAGAACTGGCTACCACAAAGCCAATCCATAACACACTAAAACTATAATTGGAATCATACCCAAGAAGAGTAAAACTCAACAAGTGGAAGGTCTCACACGGCCTCCACAGAGCATAGCTTTACTAAACCACAATATGCCTAAGCCACAAGCCTCTTCGGCAAAATACCCACAAAGGTAACGTATTTAATAATCACAAACTAATCCACAATAAAATATAAACAAAGATCTACTTAAAACAGTTAGAATACAACAAGTGGCAGGTCAAACCACGAGACCTCCACAACATACGAGAACCTAAGAAGGTTGGTACTCAATGTACCACCACAAAACTATAAAGTAACCCATGAAGGGAACATGTACCTGCTACTCTAAGGTACCACAACACAAACACCCGAACAAAGGGTACAGGAAGGTGGTAAACACCATACTGGACCACAATTATATTGTACCTTTATTTAGGCACAATAATACAGGTAAAACCTCAACCGGCAAATCACATAAACTACAACTCAACCACAATTGTGACAACACCAGGGCACACCTCGAATTGGTCAAACCTCGACCACGAGTCATAAACTCACAAACCACAGCCAGTGGTAAAGCACGAGTCAAAAAGAACGACGCCACCACACGGAAACGGACTACTAGCTGATCAGGCCAGTATCCAACCCGGACAACACAACACAAGAACAACCTCTCAGCCTCGCAGTCACGGACGAAAGGTCTAACTGCCGCTCCACAAGGAAGAAGTCAAACAACTGTGGAGACCAACCAATACCACACCTGCGGACACACAGCTGCAGGCCCATGCCTGGCATCTCTAGAGTCTCTGGCCAGAGCACCCTAAAGTGAGGCACTGGAAAACAGGACTAGCTGGGGACCAGTGACGTCTACTGGTGTCCGTACCCCCAACTACGAGCGCGCTACAAGCGACACAAGAACAAACTCTGGGAAGTCGCTGCCCTACTGCCGTCTTTCCCTCAGCCGGACGTACAACTCAAACTCAGGAGTGAGGGTGTCCAAGAAGACGACACAGACCTCGACGGTACAACACCAGTACCGGGACAAAACCCCGAGCACAACAAACACACGTGCCTGGCTCACAAAGAACCTGGGGTACCCGACTAGAGAAGCATTCCGGAATAGGCGCCGGACCACCACACTCGGCTAGCACAAACCACGGTACTTACACATATAGCCTTTACTTATAATTTACGATATACAAGTGTTAGGATTAGCTTAACATCGGTCACCATATGACCCCAAAGCTATCCCACACCAACACATACCTGAACCACAAACTTGCCTATCATTGGTCACCTCCTCCGTCGCAACACACACACCATTTAATACGTAAATCAATATAATGTTATTCGAAAGACAACAACGAACTAGGGCTAGGTCGGTATGGACCTTTACTGCCCAGACACCATAAAGTCATGGCTAGGCTCTCACAGGAATCTCACTGCCCAGTTACTACGACAAATCATAAGAATTACATTACAACAAAGTGTGTAGTATACACACACTCAAACCCCGTAGACAACACGTGTATATTACACCCTGGTTGGTGTACCATACGTCTACCACGTGAACCACATGTCCAACGCATGGACAACACACTCCAAGAGTGCCACGGGTGCCAACGCACCACACATACTGCGTAAAGTAATTACGTACATCACACATCATTCACGTAAAACATGCCCATTACATGAGCAGTATGCTCCAAGAGCATAACAAGTGCACTGGCTCACACCGGTCATCGCCATGCACACACAAACACGTAATATTCATAATCAGATAAGCTACGTAAACCACACTGCATGAATACATGCACAAGTTGGCGACAACATCGACTGCCGCTTATAGGAAGTAGACGGCAATGGATCTAGCCGTCTATATCCCGGCTGATGAACCTGGCGACCAACGATGTAGACGCCAAGATCTTCAGCTTCTACTCCTGCAGAAACCCTAACCGATCCCTCATGCAATCCCGAAACCATTAAGAAAATAGGAGGAAACAGTTCCTCTAACTCCCATACATTATAATTAAACTAAAACAACATGCTTTACTACATAAAATCATCAAACCACCCATTATCCCCGCATGGGTGCCATGACCCGAAATCACCATTTTCATGCAGATTCATGTTATCTAATTACATTAACACGACCTACAGGAACTACAAGGGTCATTTCCTACCTCAAAACACGCTCAAACCCTCCGAATTCTCCCGGTTCACACCGAACCCTCCGCGAGCTCCCACGGGAATTACACCACGCCACAGCGTTTCCTCGTCCGATTCGACAATGCCACACGCTCCACGATCCTCCAACCACCCTTTAGTACCTGTTGGAAGCTTTAGAAACACGGGGAAGCGAAGCTAGGGCAAGGGGAAGAGAGAGACAGGTGGGAAACCTGCTCTCGGGTGACCCTATAACCTGCAGAATTCTCAGGTTGGCATCAACCCCTCTGCCGCCAAAGACAACCGCCACCCTAAACGTCCATATCTAATGCCGCCAAGATCATGCAGTCAACGGCCACTTACCTGGACGCCAACAAGTCAACGACCACCCCTGGCCGCTAACTTCTACTCAACTGCAGCAGGTCCTATTTCATTTCGGGACCTAACCTGCACCACACCTACACACACCACGCGTCTACACCACACTGGCCTTACAACAGCCATCACAACCACAACACACACGATCCAAAAGGATCCGAAAATAAGCGACGTTACATGTTGTGTTGTTGTCCCCAATAATAATTCATCTAAACAATGGATATCATGGTTGTATCAACTTCCTTGTATGAATTTACCCATGATTGACAGTGCACATTAACCTCCCTATGACTTCTTGGTATATCAAATGGTGAAATGTGGAAGGACAAGTTATGCTTGTCTCAAAACTATCATTATGCGTAAGTAAAATACTCTGCCAAGTACCAAAAGTCATGTTTTGTATAAAGCTAATTGTGTGTGTACCTAATCATGTGTAAATTACTTGCAAACTTTTTTATTCCATGCACTTGTTAAGGGGGAAAATTTTTGAAAAAGTGCAAAAATGTTCTTGCTGCTGCATTCTGAATGAGTTTCTCATATCATGTGTTGACACACTGAAGATCATGTGTCGACACAACTTCTTCAAGTTTGTATTTAGAAATGTTATTCTTGAATCTGTCTAAATGATGAATTGAGGGCAAATTATCTAAAATTCTGAAATTGTTGTGGTGTTTTGATGTTGGTCAGTTTGCATGAAGTAAAGCAGTTATGTTCACTCTCTTGAATCTCACCTATCAACACTTTGAATGATATTTGATCAGAATTTCTCATACTTTTGTTCTCATTTGGAATGAACTCACACATCTCTGCTCGGTGTGAAGGATTCAATTGAAGAATCAATTCTTGGCTTATTCTTTATCTCTTCATGTTTCATTCAAATCAATTCAAGGTTCCTTTGATATTTTTATATGAGAAAAGAAATTTTAAATATTTGAAATATTGGTGCTCTTGGATTAAACATGAAGATGGAAAATACGATATTGAGTAATGTGTCTATCTTTATCCTCAAAGCTTACTTTAGATTTTTATTGCAAAACACTTTAAGTAGACACTTGAGAAGTCTTGAGTTTTATATCACAAGAAATTCTGAAGTTTTGTTTTTAACAAATGATAAGAGTGATATCTTAACAACTCTAGACCATGATTTATTAAGGGAAAAGCTACTTGTCACCTAATGAAAAGTAATGAATGTTCTGAAAGAAAATTTTCAAGAAAAAGAAAGATTTTAAGGAAAATTACAGAACAATGATTATTACACTTAGTAACCAGGTTATTCCACCTGAGACGTGGTTGAACTTGAGTAAAAAGGTGGTGCTAAATTATCTCTGTTCAAAAAGAAGTAAACAAATGATTAACATGCCTAGTAGTCAGGCACTCTTGCACTGGGTAAGTGTGTGTGCTTGCACAAAAAGTATGAATTTAATCTTCTTTGCTAAATTTCCTGAAATATCTCAAATGAAAGAAATAAACAGAACAAGAAAAAGGTGTACAAAGTGCAGCTAACCTAAAATAGAATTCATGTTGTTCAAGAATGTTAAAATGTTATCCTACATTGTGTTAGGATCAAAACCTTGATTTTCTAATGATATACACTCTTAACAACTCAATTTAGATCACAAAAAATCATGTCACTTTTGTAAATAAAATTTCTGAAGTGATTTTTTTGATGATAAAGAATTGACATAAGAACTCATTCAAAAATCATCTTTATTTTTAATCATTGCTGCACAATATGAAAGGTACAATTATTTTATTTTTCATATACTAAAATCATTGTGTACCTTGATACCTTCATGATCCCTTCAAAATCAAATTATTTGTGCTCCTTGCAATACAGTCTCTTGTTCAGGGGGAGCAACCTTTTTTGTTGAACTCTGGTTTTATGCCCCAATCAATTGGTTTCATTACTTCTATCAGTTTCACATCATTTCTATTGATCCCTATTCAGTTGAAAGTGGTCAACTCCAATTCTGTCAAAGGGGGAGAGTTGTTTCACTTAGGGGGAGAATTCTGCATATTTATGAGATTTTTGAGACCTCTAGTAATATTCTTGAAATAGGGGGCTATTTGTTTTAATGGGAGAAAACTTAAAAATGGGAGTGATTCAAATTGCATTGCATGTGCCTTTCAACCTTTTCGATGTTGTCAAAAAGGGGGAGAGATTGTTGACAAATTCAAAGTTCTAGAATAAAGGGGAAGAGAATGTTATTCTGTGAAAGAATGTTGTTTTAAGAATGTTGAATGTTGTCAAATGTTGTCATGTTTTGTCATCATCAAAAAGGGGGACATTGTTGAGTTGTGTGTTTTGATGATGACATATTGATGATGATTACACTCTCATACTTTGATTTTAATGATGACTAAAACATTTGGTTGTGAATGTTGTCCAAATACTCACACTTTGATTTTGATGATGACATATATCACAATGATATCAAAACAACATGTTCTTTATGCTCAATGTTTCATATTTTACTAATAATGACATGTTTTGATGGTCTACTCTTCATATTTACAGGTTTGTAAAGTTTTGTCAAAATAGTGTCAACACTACTTGACAGATAGGTCGACACTACCAGACTGCCCAGCAAGTTTCTGAAGAAAAGGTCAAAAAGTCAGAGTTTGCAAAGTTGTGTCAAAATAGTGTCAACACTACTTGACAGATAGGTTGACACTACCAGACTGCCCAGCAAGTTTCTGAAGAAAAATTCAGAGTAAGGTCGACACTACTTGACAGTAAGGTCAACTCTACCAGTCTGCTCAGCAAGTTCCTGAAGAACAAGCTGCCAGTAAGGTCGACACTAGCTGAGAGTAAGGTCGACACTAGTTGCCATCCAGTGAACCAGTTTTGGAGATATTCTCAGGAGGTTGACGCTGTCTGTTGATTAGGTCGAGACTAGTGTCTACCAGGTCGATTCTAATATTCTGCCAGTTAAGAGAAATTGGAATTACTGATCAGTAGTGTCGACACTATGGGAATGTAGGTCGACACTCTTTTATGTAAACTCAGAATTGAACAGAGCATAGAATCCAGTGGCTGTGATCTCTTTCTAAAATCTTTTTGAGAGATGTTATATTTACCAAATTGCCTTTTCATCCAAGTGGCAATGAGGTAAAGGCCTTTTGGACACGTGGCAGCCTTATGTGCACCCTAGGTTTGTGTGCACACCTTCTCACGTGTTTGGGACTGCGTAGTGGCTATATTAGACTCCATCTCATCTGAAGCAGCCATCCCTTTGAGCATTTCATCGATTCCATCAAAGAGGACTTGGGGATCAAGGCCAAGCAGTGAGAGAAAGCTATGGAGTGCTAAAATAGGAGCAGATCAAGAAGAAAGCAGCAGAGGAAGAAGAAGGAATTGTGCAAGCAACATATCTGAAAATAGAGCTTCGTGGATTTTGCACAGAAGAAGCATCAGAGCTGATAAGAAGAAGAAGATCTGAAGGCAGGTGGAAGAGGAAGCCAGAGCAAGAGCAGAAGCACAAAGTTCTGCATCCGTGGAGGAGCTCAAGAGCAAGAGTTCAAATCTGAAATTCTCTGTGAATCGGATCTGAAAGAGAGTACTGCGAATTGAGGCCGATTTGAAGGATTTCAGATCAAATTGGTTGAGAAGCACAACCAGATGATGCATATGCGCAAGATGATCTGAAGCACACCTTCAACTCTCAAGATCTGAAGATTCAGAGTTCAGATTACATAGTCCAAAAGGAATTGGGAAAACCAAAGGACTGGTGTTTGAGGATTTGTTTCCCTTAACTCTGATCTTCTTGTGTATTTGATTGTTTCTTTTTAAACCTTTCTCCGAACTCTCTGAGTGCTCCTACTGGTGATAGGAGTGTTGATCCATACTGTGTGTGTGTGGATTGAGGAGGTCCATATGACCTTGAAGCTGTGAATCAGCGGATAAGCTGTGTAATCAGCGGTGTGCAAGCTGTGAGTCAACGTTCAAGATGTGAGTCAGCAGGTGTTTGAAGCTGTGAATCAGCAGTTTAGTGAAGCCTCACTTTGTTTGAGTGAGGGGTGGATGTAGGTCTCCGTCTGGGAGCCGAACCACCTAAAAAATCTCATGTGCAATGGTTTGATCTATTTTCTTCTAGATGCTTGCATAGGTTTCTGCATTCACATTGCTTATCTAACTTCTACCCACATCGATTCACACATTCTCATCAATTTAGTAAGACTGTGAATCTGATTAGATCTTTTAATCTGAAGTTAATTTTAATTTGCTTAAGCTTTCGCTGAATTTTATTAAAGATCTATTCAACCCCCCCCCCCTTCTAGATCTATTCACATATACATTTTCGATCCAACAAACCCGTTAACCTAATAACGAGCTTGACCCGACTCCACCTCCCGCGAACAGGTCATAGCCTCGCAAGGGATATCAACACACATGTTCGTAGAAATGTAAAAGAAACACATTAAACATATATAAAATTGCACATCTCACACATATTTACATGGAATATACATAGCCAATTCTCAACTAGAGTCAAAGTATAGAGTACAACAACCTGGGGCATACCCCGAGGTGAACAGAAAGTAAAATTACACTGCTGGAGGTGTAGACCCAACTCCACTACGGTGCGGCTCTAAACTAGACGAGGGACGGGAACCCTCTTGCTCTCCTTCACCTGTAAGGAGTAGGGGTGAGCCTCACAAGTCACTGGCTCAGTAGGGAAACTCCCTCAAAAGTCGAAACAACACCAAACTCACAAGAAGCAAGAGTAAAGAACTGAACTAAACAACTAATAGAACTGCCTACACATGATACTATAACTGGAACTAAATAAACAGCTCTACACTATAACATGGGTCAACCACTAATAAATAAACGGCAAAGCTTGCTCAAGTGTACAAGCTAAGAAAGGTAACGCCACACTCGGGCCACAAAAACTCATTCGCGACACCAGCTACTGACTCGAACAAATCACACGAGACTACCTCTCAGTCTCGCAACCACGGACGTAAGGTCCAGCTACCGCTTCACCTCAACAGAGCTAACAAACTGTGGAGACCAACCAACACCACACCCGCAGGCCACACTGCTGCAAGCCCATGCCTGGCACCTTTAGGGACTCTGGCCCGAGCTCCATAAAGTGAGGCACTAGAAAATAGGACTAGCTTGGGCTCAGTACATCTACTGGTGTCCGTACCCCCAACCACGAGCATGCTACAAGTGACCAAACACAAACACACACAAGTCGCTGTCCCACTGTCGTCTTTCCCTCAGCCGGACGTACAACTTGACACACAAGTGAGGGTGTACAAGAAGACAACACAGATTTTGTTAGTACACATAGTACAGGGACAAACTCCGAGCACCTACATGCCTGGCTCACACAGAACCTAGAGTACCCAACTCGAGAGATAACCACGGAAGGCATCGTACTACCCAACTTGCCACTTATGTCCAAACCATACAATCGTGATATTCCTTAAACTCAACACGTTCCAAAGCACCGCTTTTATATTTAAAATACATAAAATAACAGTCACACAGCATGAAACAACCCACAGTCCACTAAAGCCAAGAAAGGGTCAAGTGGCTACTTTTAAAATGCGACGTACACAGACGCTGCTATTTAAAAGACAAATCTCGACAGGGTAGACCGTCGCCTTTAGAAGCTGAATCTCAACGGATCATGTCTTCGCGTTCAAAACACGACAACTGGGTTCGTCGCCTATTTAGCCAAAACCCCCAACCAGACCTTCTCCTCCGGAAAGCCCATAAAACCACCATTTATAGTAATAAAACCTAAAAATAATCATTCTCACAGATATCTAAAAGTGCTTGCTACTAAGCATACACAATTCCATGCATCAAATGTATCAAACTCGATCCATACAATAAAAAACAAGGAGAATTCCCCTACCACGAAGAATCACGCTACTTTGGCGTTTCCTGCGCTCCGAACAACCTCCTCGTGATAGAAACACGCCAAACCACAACTCACGCACTTTGAATCGCCAGAAAACACTCGCGACAACTTATCCTCCATCCGAACAATGCATCCTGCACTGTTTGGTCAAGGTTCGGCCGAAATAACATAACAGGCTAAATCACGACATATCGGGCCATCACATTTAAATCACAACGTACCCCATCGTTGCAATTAATCCCCGACGTTCCTGCATGCGCCACGCGGCGGGCATGCAGCGGCACCCACGGAAAAGCGGCCACGAAAACGCTATGTAGCAGGTGGTTGCGTTCTCTTAAAAACATGATACCTATGTTGGTCGCATTCTCAAAAAGAGAACCAGAGGTGTATTGGGCTCAGATTTCTGACCCTCAACCCCACACAACTTGTCATAACCACACAAACACTACCAATAGGCCACACATTGGTCACCAAACCCGATAAACTACGATTCGAACGGTCACGACGTTACATAGAGCATTTGAGTGTGCAAACGTGGCTAGGGTTTGAGGACTCTATGATGTCAAGGCGCCAAGCCACATGCCCTAGTTGGTTCTACTTTCTTGTGTGGGTGTGACTGTTGTTGTGTTGAGTCGTGTATTGTTGAGCCTGCGATGTTCCAATCTTTTAACGCGCTCATGTGAGGAGTTGGGCATCACGCCACCGATTTTCGTGTGTTTTAGTGCAATGTTACTTCAGCGTAGTTTACTTTCCTGTACTTTTATACTGTTTGCAGGTGGGGGTTAGTGTCCCTACTAGGTCTCTTCTTGAGACTCACACCCTTCCCTTTCAGGTGGTTCGTCGTCGACTTCAAGTGCTGAGGAGCCAAGTCACTCCGATGCTGGTCCTGCTTAACTACTAGAAGTAGTACTTTTTTGTGTACGTACTTGTTGTACTCTTTTCCTCTGTTGGATCTACTCTGAGTTGTACCATGATATTATATATATATATATATATATATAATGGTTTATATTAGTTCTTGTGATTTGTGCACTTTCTTATATATTCTCATCCGACATTCTCTTTAACCCTTCCAAACTTCGACTCGTAGGTGGCAATTCAAGATTCAAGTTACTAATGGGTAATTGATAATTCAAATCTTAGGTTATTACAATGTGCACCTCAATAAGATGTCATTTAATTTTAAAAATAAAGTCAAATCTAAAAATCATCATAATTATCAAATAATTATACTAATTCTAAAAATATAAATATAAAAAATTATTGATGCATAAAATTTGAGATTAATTCAACTTAATAATTTTTTGAGATAATTTTTGCTGGACAAAATTAATTTAAAAAATTAAATTAAAATTATTATAATTTGTATCATCTCTTAGTTAATTTGTGTTTAAAATTTCATCTCAATTAGACATCATTTAAACCCCTTAGATATATAAGATGTGAGGGGAAAAAAAAAAAGAGGGGAGAACTGCACTATGGCACATTACAAGTCGACCATACCGCCGCAATACCCAACGGTACAGCTAACCATGGCTTATACAAGATGTTTGACAAAAGGACGAGGAGATAGTGGAGCACTTTTTTTTAGGGCACGTAGATAAAGACGATGTTATATTCTAAATAGAATAAATTGTGCGCCCTCACTTAACCAGTCTCCAAACCTCACTTAACCGGAAGGCTTCCTTAGTAATATTGCTGATGAAAATGTATGCAGAGATGTGTTTGAGAATGCATACGTGAGAGAGGAAATAGAAGACTCTATTTCGTTAAGAGAAGGAAGGAGAAACCATTCAGGGGGCATAGTTGAAAGCCTTAAATCTTTTTTAGTGCTCAGTCATCACTCAGCCAGTCCCGTAAATACATACATATCCAGCAAATCCAAGCAGCATTTTAGACCTCCGAAACGGAGATCCATACTAACAAGGCATAGAACGTGTTCCGCCATTTCGAATAGTAAAACCGTTCAACGTGCCCCCCAGTTGGGCACCATGTTGCTTAATTATCTGGGTTGCTTGAAGCAGAATGTCCTGCTCCGTCGAGTACCACTCCGCTTTCCTCTGCAGTAAAAATATAAATAACATTAACATACGAATATTAGCGTCACAATACTTACAGAAATGCACAAAAGGGGTAAAGGAAAGCACGGTAGGCCGTGCATTAATGTACCAATGTGGCACGGCCGACTCATACCATGCTACAGTGCTTTTTATTTTTTTTATAATAAAAACCTTAAGAGTTATTGGGCTGAACCACCTGCGACCTGGACCAGTATGGTCCGGTCCACCCGGTACCGTACCATATCAAGCAATATCCAGGTTCGCCCGGTATAGTGGGTCGGCCAACCTTGAAGGAAAGTGCACTCAGTTGACACTTAAATCTCTAAAGATATTAAAGGAATCTAGGTGATAACAATCAGGAAATCAACTGGACTGACACTGTGACACTGTCATAGTTGACAGACTATTCTGTTGAACATGTAAATATACAAGACTTTGGAGAGACATGTAAGATGATATAAATGGTTCTAGGGGCATACACAATATTATTGTAATTAAGTGTGAAGGTTAAACAAGGGCAGATTTAACTTTTTTCTTCATCTTCATCCATCTGAAATGGAGTCAAGCAAATGACAGACTAAGGCAGGGGTACATATGATGCAATACAGAGCGTATGGGAATACACGAGAATATGAAGAATACAGGGGTATAGATGGACTATGCAAGATTTGAGGATATATATGTAATCATCCCCGAAATATGATGGTTCAAGCAAATTATGAATTCACCAACTCTACTATGGGCCTCCTCATCATATGGATCAAATATATGATCAACTTAGTGCGCTACCTCAGTATAAAGTATGACCTGACGGCATAGAACACAGCCCAAACCAAAAGCTCTTAGGAGAGGGTTTAAACAAATAGGAATACAGCCTCTCCCTTCTTGCTTATCATTAATTTTAGACTCCAAAACTGCATAGGAATGACATTCATCATATCAGAGAATGAACCATGGTTTCCATGGGTTGGGTTTACGTTAAAACCCATAGAGATAATCACCGTCATCGCTTGCCTTTTCCAGCCACCACATGGCACACAAGGAGAGTGGGGAAGACAACTTTAGCACTCAGATTAGTTTCTCTTTGTCAGATCCACTCAGTTTAGTTAACATTTCTATTAGCCGAACAATAGCTTGTTTAGTTGCAATATCCATAATAAATTTAAGTGTGTGCTTTCTAAGCCCAGCTTAAACCTCTTGTTAATCCATGGTTACGGTAACAGCACATAGATTTGGCTCCAAGCAGGACCATCTTGTGTTGACAATGGTTTATATGTGCATAGTGACCGCAACACTGCATTTGCAAGAATGTTTTCAGTTCTTAATAGATTGAGTGTGCTAATGATCATCTTGGTAATATACATGCATAGCAAACGATCTTCACAGAAACATAAGATTGCGTTGTTTCATTCAACTAATTATTTTGTGATAAGATCCAATTTCTAACTAACAAATTGTGCATGGTTATTATGCAGTAATGACAATGAAGAATGAGTTATAACTGACAATAACAAAATTCAATCTTGTTAATGCCATCATATGGTTTTGATCAATTTAATGTGTAATTGTTGACACCAAAAAAAAAAGGTAAAAATAACCCCAAAAAAACAGCCCCCGCCTCTCTCTCTCAACCCCCCATGCGTAGGCGGGGAACTTCCCCCATCTGCGAGCGAGGAGGTTCCCCGCCCATGCCAATGGGGAAGTTCACCCCGTGGGAGTGGGGAGGTTCCCCGCCCATGCCAGCCAGTGGAGAGGTTCCACGCCCCCCCCCCCTCCCGGCACTGGCGGGGAGATTCCCCCCGCACTAGCAGGGAGGTTCCCCCCAGGCCGGCGAGGAGGTTTTCCCCTTTTTGTGCATCTGGAGAAGTTCCCCCTCTAGGAAACATGTCTCTCGGAGAAATTCCCCTTCCGGGGAACCTCCCTGTGGAGGCTTCTCAACCCTATAAAAGGAGGGGTAGGGGTGAAGAAAAAAAGAGAGAAGGATGGCTTTCTAGACACTCACTTTGGTCCCCCTTGGGGCCATCCCTTGTGTTTGTGATGTTCCAAAAGAGAGAGGGAAAAGGTGTGGTTGTTGTAAGTTTGTTACATGGGTGGGTTTAAAGACTCCTCCAACAATTATTTGTAAATTGTGTGTACGTCCTTGTAGGGATAAATGCAAGTATGAGTTTGTGTATGTGAGTAAAATTACACAAAAGTCTCTGTATGTGAGTAAAATTACACAAAAGTCTCTGAGGGTATAAAGTTTGTGTATGTGCATGGTAAATTATACACATGCCCTGTTCAAGGAAAATTACACACAAGTCCCTACTTTAGGGAAAATTACAAAATGTCCCCATTCAAGATAAAATTGCAAATCAATCCTTATTCAGGTGGGAATTGCATATACGCCCCCGAATGGACACGAAATTGTAGCAAAATGCCTGGAAGGACAGAAAATTACAGAAATGTCCTTAGAGGAACAGAAATTGCAGAAATACCCTCCAAGGTAGAAATTGCAGGAAAGCTCCTGAAGGGATAGAAAATTATAGAAAAGTTTCTGAAGAGACAGAAGTTGTGGAAAGCTCCCTCCAAAAGGTAAAAACTATAGAAAAGTCCCTTTAAAAGAAGGAAACCACACAAGGCTCATGCCTTTTGCCCAACTCAGTGGAACGAGATCCATGTCACTTCTCTGAAGCGGCATGTGCTCTCTTCGGTTTGACTTAAGGCTGAACGAACCAAGAATCCTCAGGGACGCCAAGAAGTAGAACAAATGTCAATGAATGCCAACAAATGGCGGAGTCCAAGAAGACCGAGAAATGGCAAAAACATCCAGAAAAGGTAGAAAACTACAAAAACACCTAGAAAGGGTAGAAAATCACAGAAATACCCAAAAAGGGTAGAATACTACAGAAATACCCAAAAAGGGTGGAATATTGTAAACATGCCCAGCAAGACCACTAAAAGGTCCCATCACAGTCAAAAGGATGAAGGTGACCATGAAGCAAATACAATGGGCCGACAGTGATCATTTTGGCGATCCAACGGTCTGATCGTGATGAAGCTCAGATCCAACGATCCGATTGTGATGAAGTTTAAGTACAACTGTCCGATCATGATCGAATGTAATTTTGAAGACCCGATTATATAATCAGGCCCACTTGTACAGGTCTTGAAAGACTAATTGTAATTCAAATTATATGTGTACAAACAATAAAGTCTTTAACTATCTTTGCAAGAGTGTATATCCATAGAGGACAACCTTCAAGGTCATCATTGTCACAACGAATAGGGACAGAAGGCGTTCTTTGACAGAGAATCAAAAGTGTTCAAGGTCATCTCGATGTAAATTAACATCGACTTCGGTCGGTGGGGAAAGGTCCAATATCCGAAACCCAATTTGCCTGATAAAAAAATAAATGTGCGGAATAAATACACCAAAATATAGGGGCAATCATTCGATGAATAGACATACAAATTGTTGCATTAAGCGAACTCCAAAATTGTCTATTAAACAAACTGGCACGCCCACACAAAATGAAGCATCATGCTCGCCAAATATCTTTTCCCTCTTTCCAAGGGAGGAGAGAATTTCCACATCCACAGTTTGGCAAGTCTGGTGGGACTTCTTCTGTCTTTCAACTCTCTGTTAAAGAATAGCCTTGTCTCTATAAAGGTTGTGACTCCTTCACACTCTTGCAATAAATTCAAAAGGAAGAATCCTTGTTATTGGCACTACCACGACCATGGCGGCGGCTAGGGAATCAAAAGGAAGGATCTCCTCTGAAGTTTAAATGTTGGCACAAAGTCCATCTAAAGTTGTTCCTTCTAATAGGAGGCAACCCCGCTCTAGTCGATACTACTGTTGTCGAGGGCATCAAGCCTGTTGCTACAAAAGGCAACCAGCGCATCGTTGGGGGCATCAAGCCTGCGGCTATAAAGGACAACGAGCCCTGATTGGAAGCGTCAAACCTGCTGCCAAAGGGGAGGCACAAACCCACCCCGCAAAGGCGACGAGCTTGCTAATATCGGGGGTAGTGAGTGTATCACCACCGCTACTGCTGGGGGCAACACGCCCCATGCTTCTTAAGGCCATGTTTACTCTATTTATACAATTTCCTCTGGTGTTTCCCTTACTCAACAAGAGCAACGCAAAGGCCGTAAAAGCAAGAAGCTGATGGGGATCAACTTAAGATCTGGTAAGAAGACCATCATCGACAATCTTCATGTCCGGCTTGGCAAAGGCGTTGGCAACAACATCAAAATCCATTGTTGTTGGGGGCATTAGGCCCCGCCAAATCCAACGTCGAGTTCTCTCGGTAAACACCATCCTCTTCATCATCGTCCCACAAAGAGGGGGCAGCATCGAGGCTATAAGGGCATAGAGCCCAGGGCGGCTATCTCCAACTCTAATAAAACTATTCTTGTCGAGAATCTGCACATTTGGCTCAACGAGGGTGAGCCGATTATGCCGAGGGACAAGCACATCCTATAATCCCTACCTCCAACATGTTCGTGCTCCTTGAAGGGAGACAATAAGACAAAGGAGATACCAGAAATGGGTCTCAAGCAGAACGCGGGAAGTTCAACAGTCAACACGACAATAGTAGAAGAGGTATGCAAGATAAGAGAAGAAAGGGTGGGTAAACCCACACAAAGACCATAAGGAGCAATAATCTGAGCCACTTAAAGCTCAGAGCCCCAAGCCTCTACGTCCCTGCAGACAAAAGAGGAGGGGGTTTATCAAAAGCCCAACTTCGCCTCCTCTCAAGTGGAACCAATCCCAGGAGGAGATAAAAGTCATAATGAAGCTCTGGTGTCATGTGTCTCAGTCTTTGATAGGTTGGGCATCTCAGTCTTTGACAGGCTGTGTGACGGAATGCCTCGGCCAAGCCCGTTAATCCGATAACGTACTTGATCCGAGTCCGCCTCCCGCGAACGGACCGAAGCCTCGCAAGGGATACCAAACCACAGTCCGTGTAAACACAAAGGAACACACCACATTTTATATATAATTCACAAGTTTACATAGCCAAATTTCCACAAAACTAAAAAGAAGTACAAGAGCCTGGGACATACCCCGAGGTACAACTGAAGAAAGTAAACAACTAACTAAACTACACTGCTGGAGTACTACACAGCTGAAACTACACCGCTGGAGGTACTGACCCTGCACCGCTACGGCGCGGCTCTGAGCTGGACGACGGTCGTGAGACGTCCTCCTCGCTCTCACCTGTGGGGGTAGGAGTGAGCCTCTCTAGTCACTGGCTCAGTAGGGAACTCCCCCAAAACCGAGCAAACCAAAACCACAGGTACAAAGCTATAAACAATACCAACAATTTATAGAACAGTTAAGCAGGATATAAAGCTGTAAAGTACTCACTGTCTGCCGACTACGAGAAACAACAGTAATAATTAAACGGCAAACCAGTACAGGTGTACAAGCTAAAGTAGAGACTGCCAAACACGAGCCACGTGAACTAGTTCGCGACACCAGTAACTGACTCGGACAAGCTAACACAGGTCTACCTCTCAGTCTCGCAGCCACGGACGAAAGGTCCAGCTGCCGCTCCACGTGAAAAGTCAAGCAACTGTGGAGACCAACTAAACACCACCACCTGCGGACCACACAGTCACAGGCCCATGCCTGGCACCTCTAGAGATCCTGGCCCGGAACTCTCTGGAGTGAGGCACTGGAAAAGGACTAGCTGGGGTCCAGTACGTCTACTGGTGTCCGTACCCCCAACTACGAGCGCGCTACAAGTGACTAAAGACAAACACAAGTGTCACTGTCCCACTGTCGTCTTTCCCTCAGCCGGACGTACAACTCAACACAGGAGTGAGGGTGTCCAGGTCAGACGACACAGACCTCGACGGTACAACACAAGTACCGGAACAGCCCCGAGCTAACAGCCTGGCTCACAAAGAACCTGGGGCACCCAACTGGAGAGGTAACCACGGTAGGCGTCGTACTACTCGCCACGTACACAGAACCACGTGCACGTCACACACAAACCACGTGAAACCTCACGTAAACCACAAGTAACAACGGTTCACTACACGTGAACCCAACTGACTCGCGTAAACATCGCGCAGTCACTAAAGTAAGTAGCTAATTGCATACTTTGTATGCTAAATACGAGAACCATGTACACTCAGTGCACCTCATGTGTCAACACACATGCATTATCGATAAATACCGTAATTAATCATTTCTACTTATAACCAGTAGGCGGCAACATCGACTGCCGCTTACAATAAGTCAACGGCAAGGGATCTGACCGTTAATATCTTAGCTGAGGAGCTTGGCGACAAGCGATCTTGATGCCAAGTTCTCCGGCCTTAAACCCTGCAGAAACCCTAATTCAGCTCTACGGGTTTTCCAACCGTTAAAACTACAAGAAAATGTACTGAAACGGTTCTTTAAACATGCATGAACCCAAAACAACCCAACACAGCATGCCTCGTACATTAAATTACTCAAACAACCCATTATCCCCGTATGGTGCAACTTTATCCGAAAATACATTATCATGCTAATTCAGGTGGTTATGATGTGTTTTAATATTTCTACGGAGTTAAACGGGTTCGTCCCCTACCTCAGACCACGCTAGAACCTCCCGCAATCTCCCGGTTCACACCGAACCCTCCGTGAGCTCCCACGAGAATTGCACCACGCCGCGACGTATCCTCGCGCAATTCAGCAACGCCACACGTTCTACGATCGTCCAAGCACCCTTCGGTACCTGTTGGAAGCTTTAGAAACACCGGGACGCGAAGCTGGGGCAAAAGGGGAAGAGAACCAGGAAAGAAACCTGCCCTCGGGTGAGCCTATAACCTACACCATTCTCAGGTTGGCGTCAACCTTTATGCCGCCAACAGCAACCGCCACCCTCAGCGTCCACATCCAATGCCGCCAAGTTCATGCAGTCAACGTCCACTTACCTGGACGCCAACAGGTCAACGGCCACCCCTGGCCGCCAACTTCAACTGAACAACAGCAGGTCCTATTTCATTTCAGGACCAACCCTGCACTTCACCTGCTCAAGCCACACATCCACACCACACATTCCACACAACCTACTCACATTGGCCTCAAACGGCCTACACAACCAACACACCATGATCCGCTGGATCCGAAAGACATGCGACGTTACATTACTATCATCTAAAAAGAAAATTTCGACCTCGAAATTCATAACACAATTCAAAGTTAAACAACTTATACATACATACCTTTACAAGTACTATCATCTAAAAAGAAAATACACAAGCTTACTCAAACAGATAGGGATACCCTTTAGCCATTTCCTCGGCTAACTCCCAGGTATCCTGACCTCCTAACCTATTTTCCCATCTCACTTTAACCAACTCAATTTCTTTATTTCTCAACTTCTTCATCTTTCGATCTGTGATCTGCACCGGATACTCAGGCATAGTCATATCCGGTCTCAGGTTACCACCTTGATATCTAATTATCTGAGCTGGATCTTCAATACACTTTCTCAACATGGAGACATGGAAAATATCATGCACATTTGCAAAATCAGCTAGCAAATCCAGCCTATAAGCTACTTCCCCAATTCTTTCAATCACCTGGAAAGGTCCTACATACCTTGGACTCAACTTTCCAGACTTGCCAAACCTCATGATACCTTTACTCGGGGAAACTCTCAAGAAAACAAGATCTCTCACCTCAAACTGAAGTGGTCTCCTCCGCACATCTGCATAACTCTTTTGCCTACTTTGAGCTGCTTGCAATTTTTCTTTAATAAGCTTTACTACTTCAGTGGTTTGCTGAATCAATTCAGGACCCACTAATTGCCTTTCTCCCACTTCATGCCAGTTTAATGGGATTCTACATGGCCTTCCATATAAAGCTTCATACGGTGCCATCCCAAGACTGGTATGATAGCTATTATTGTAGGCAAACTCTACCATTCCCAAATGATGCTCCCAGCTACCTCCCCAAACTAAACAACAAGCCCGCAACATATCTTCAATTGTCTGTATAGTCCTCTCTGTCTGACCATTTGTCTGGGGATGATAAGCGGAGCTATACCTCAACTCAGAACCAATTACTCTTTGCAGACTTCTCCAAAAACCTGAAGTAAATCTTGGATCTCTATCAAATACAATAGTCTTCGGAATACCATGCAGTGGAACAATTCTTTCAACATAAATATTTGCTAATCTGTCCACTGTCCAAGAAATACTTACTGCCACTAATCTACACACCTTGGTTAATCTATCAACAAAACCATATTCCATTATGCCCGGAACTCGACCTTGGTAAACCTGCCACAAAGTCATAGCAATATCATCCCACTTCCACTGCGGAATGGGTAACGGTTGCAATAGACATCCAGGCTTCTGATGCTCTGCTTTAATCTGCTGACAGATAGCACATCTTGAAACAAATTCTGCTATTTCTTTTCATATGAGGCCACTAAAAATGCTTTCTTAAATCATGGTACATTTTAGTACTACCCGGATGGATAGTGTACCTAGATTTATGAGCCTCTTCCAATACTCGCTGCTTCACTTCTCTTTCTGCAGGAACACAACAACCGCCTCGGAGCCTGACCACACAATATCATCAATAGAAACCCCTTCCATTTTCACAATCTCAGCTAAACTTGCATCTGCTCTCTGAGCTTCAATAATCTGCCAATACAAAGACGGCTCTACAGCACTAGCAGCTAGTACCGCCCGTCGCTGACTACTGGTCACATACAAGGAATTCTCTGCTACTTCTTCATACAACTTTCATTCTTTAATCATCATCAGATTCATATAGCCTTCTGCTCAAGGCATCAGCTACAACATTGGCCTTACCCGGATGGTAAGCCAAACTGAAATTATAATCCTTTAAATACTCAATCCATCTGCGCTGGCGAAGGTTCAAATCTTCTGCGAGAAGATATACTTCAAGCTTTTATGATCTGTAAAGATCTCAAATCTCTCGCCATATAGATAATGCCTCCACATTTTCAAGGCAAACACAACTGCAGCAATTCCAAATCATGAGTGGGGTAATTTCCTCTGCTGGCTTCAATTGCCTGGACGCATAAGCTATCACTTTGCCATACTGCATAAGCACTGCGCCAAGTCCTCTCCTTAAGCATCAGTATACAACACAAAACCACACTCCCTGTCGGTAATGTCAATATAGGTGCTGATGTGAGTCTTTTTTTCAATTCCATAAAACTTCTCTGACATTCACCGGACCACACAAAAGGCACCCCTTTCCTGGTCAACTTAGTCATAGGTGCCGCAATCTTAGAAAAATCTTGAATGAAGCGTCTGTAATAACCTGCTAATCCCAGAAAAACTTCTAATCTCGGTTATTGTTTAGGCACTCCCCACCTTGACACAGCTTCCACTTTACTCGGGTCCACCGCTATTCCTTTAGCTGAGATAACATGACCCAAAAACTGAATTCCTTCAACCAGAATTCACACTTACTGAATTTAGCAAACAACTGGTATCTCTTAACAATTGCAGAGTAAACCTCAAATGAGCTGCATGCTCCTCTTCAGATGCTGAATAAATTAGAATATCATCGATAAAGACCACAATGAATTGATCTAAATATGGATGAAAAATTCTATTCATCAGATCCATAAAACCTGCAGGGCATTAATCAACCCAAAAGGCATAACCACAAACTCAAAGTGACCATATCTAGTTCTAAAAGTTGTTTTATCTATATCTTCCTCTTTAATTCTCAACTGATGGTACCGGACCTCAAATCAATCTTAGAAAAACTTTGCTGATTGCAACTGATCAAATAGATCATCTATCCTCGGCAACGGGTACTTATTCTTGATGGTCACATCATTCAACTTTCTATAATCAATACACATCCGAAAACTTTCATCTTTCTTTTTCACAAATAAAACCGGCGCTCCCCACGGGGAATGACTCGGTCTAATAAAAACCTTTCTGCAACAGCTCTTCTAACTGCTTTTTCAATCTTAAGTTCTGCTGGTGCCATCCGATATGGAGCTTTAGAAATCGGCATGGTACCTGGCAGCAACTCAACAGAAAAGTCCACCTCTCTATGTGGAGCTAAAACCCGGAAATCCTCAGGAAAAACATCAGCAAATTCCCTAACCACGGGAACTGCTTCTACTGGTGACTGGCTTCTACCAGACTTACCGAGGCTAAATAAGCTACACACCCATCATTTATCAACTTTCTAGCTTAATTGCAGAAATTAGAAACTTAGAGGTATAAAAAGGCATACCTTGATATTCAAATACTGCACCATTAGGATGACAAAATCTGATCATTTCTTTCTGCAATCTAACATTGCTCCATACATTTCAAGCAATCCATACCCAGAATATATCATAATCTGACAACTGTAGGGCATATAACCGACCCAGCATCTGGTTCCCTTCAATCATAAACAAGAGCTTCATCTATATAGCTCGAAGTGAGTAAAAACTCACCTGAAGGAACCTCCACTACCAACTCACAAGATTTCTCTTCTAAAGGATAAGCTATGCAATCCAGAAATTCTTCGGAAATAAAAGAATGAGAGGCACCCGAATCAAATAAACTCTTGCTGAATATTCATAAAGAGGTAAAGTACCTCTATCATATTCGATGCCTCGCCTGGGCTCGGGTGATAGCCATAACCCGGCCTCTTCCTCGCTGCTGCGGTGATCCTTGCCACGACCTGACTGTGGCTGCTGAAACTGCTGAGGCTGCTGCTGCTGCTGCACACCTCTGCCATATCCATACTCTCTTGCATAAGGACAATGCGGATCAAATGTCCCGGCTGATTACATTATAACACGATACCCTGGTGGAGTGATAGGCTGCCTGGAAGTACTCTGCTGCGACTTCTCCACCTCAGGCCTACCTCGGCCCTGCTGAAACTACGAACGACCTCCCCATCCTCTTCCTCTGCCTTTAAATGCTTGCTTTAATTTCTGGCCCCATTTTCCAAAGCCTGATGAAGAAGGTCCTGCTGGTGCTTTACCTTTACTTGCATCCACTGACTGCTGCAGTAGGCGAAAACTACCTGAACCTGACTCGCCCACCTGACGAGTCCGAATAGACCTCTCCAGTGTAGGCTCTCTGAGCTGCCTCTTCCACTGTTTTGCACATGACATACTATCGCCTGCAATTCCACTCTCAAAGCCTCTGATAAAATACTCAACCATCATATTGTTATCTGAAACCACATATGGCGCATAACGGCTAAGTGCCATAAATCTCATCTGATATTCCAAAACTGAGGAATTACCTTGCTGGAGAGTCCGAAACTGCTCCTTTTTACTTGCTGCACTTAGATCGGAAAGAATGTTCATTTACATCGAGAAATTCCGGCCAAGTGATAGCCTCCTCTATCCTCCTGCGAGGTGGTCTGCATCTTCAGTCGCCACCATTTCAAAGCAAAACCCCTCAACTGATAAGAGCTAACACTACCCTCTATCCGCTGCCGGACACTCATAGTCGCAAAAACTCTTTCAATTTCATGAACCCAGTGCTTGCTGTATCTGGGTTCGGCCCTCCTGAATAGGTAGGCGGCTGCAATCTCAGAAACTTCTCCACCTGCATAACAGGTTCTTCTGCTACCAACACTGGCGGTGGTGTGGCACAGGTGCTGCAAAAGGCACCTCTACTCTTGGCGGAACTGGAGCTACGAGTACAGCTTCTCCATCTCCAGGTGGTACTGCAACCGGTGGTACCGCGCCTGCTGATCCATTCTTGCCGGATATCTGTGAGGCTCTCCCGATTCTCTCAATCATACGCTGGGTGCTCTCCTCCGAATCATTTCCTCCACCACCCCAATCTCTTCTATCTGCCATTCAGAAATTTCTACATAAACAAAACACCAAACAAAAATCAAAACAACAAATTATCAAAAACAGGGTCCTTACCAGCAGTGTACAAAAAACCGAAATAAGGCTATGTATCCTTCTATTCCCTTATATTAACACGGACCTTGCTCTGATACCAACTGTGAAGGAATGCCTCGGCCAAGCCGTTAATCCGATAACGTACTGATGATCGAGTCCGCCTCCCGCGAACGGGCCGAAGCCTCGAAGGGATACCAAACCACAGTTCGTGTAAACACAAAGGACACACCACATTTATATATAATTCACAAGTTTACATAGCCAAATTTCCCAAAAACTAAAAAGAAGTACAAGAGCATGGGGCATACCCCGAGGTACAACTGAAGAAAGTAAACAACTAACTAAACTACACTGCTGGAGTACTACACAGCTGAAACTACACCGCTGGAGGTACTGACCCTGCACCGCTACGGCGTGGCTCTGAGCTGGACGACGGTCGTGAGACGTCCTCCTCGCTCTCACCTGTGGGGGTAGGGGTGAGCCTCTCTAGTCACTGGCTCAGTAGGGAACTCCCCCAAAACTGAGCAAATCAAAAACCACAGATACAAAGCTATAAACAATACCAACAATTTATAGAACGTAAAGCAGGATATTAAAGCTGTAAAAGTACTCACCGTCTGCCGAATACGAGAAACAACAGTAATAATTAAACGGCAACCAGTACAGGTGTACAAGCTAAAGTAGAGACTGCCAAACACGAGCCACGTGAACTGGTTCGGACACCAGTAATGACTCGGACAAGGTAACACAGGTCTACCTCTCAGTCGCAGCCACGGACGAAAGGTCCAGCTGCCGCTCCACGTGAAAAGTCAAGCAACTGTGGAGACCAACTAAACACCACCACCTGCGGACCCACAGTCACAGGCCATGCCTGGCACCTCTAGAGATCCTGGCCCGGACTCTCTGGAGTGAGGCACTGGAAAAAGACTAGCTGGGGTCCAGTACGTCTACTGGTGTCGTACCCCCAACTACGAGCGCGCTACAAGTGACTAAAGACAAACATAAGTGTCACTGTCCTACTGTCGTCTTTCCCTCAGCCGGACGTACAACTCAACACAGGAGTGAGGGTGTCCAGGTCAAACGACACAGACCTCGACGGTACAATACAAGTACCGGGACAGCCCCGAGCTAACAGCCTGGCTCACAAAGAAATGGGGCACCCAACTGGAGAGGTAACCACAGTAGGCGTCGTACTACTCGCCACGTACACAGAACCACGTGCACGTCACACACAACCACGTGAAACCTCACGTAACCACACAAGTAACAACGGTTCACTACACGTGAACCCAACTAACTCGCGTAAACATCGCGCAGTCACTAAAGTAAGTAGCTATTGCATACTGTGATGCTAAATACGAGAACCATGTACACTCAGTGCACCTCATGTGTCAAACACACATGCATTATCGATAAATACCGTAATTAATCATTTCTACTTATAACCAGTAGGCGGCAACATCGACTGCCGCTTACAATAAGTCAACGACAGGGATCTGGCCGTTAATATCTTAGCTGAGAGCTTGGCGACAAGCGATTTGACGCCAAGTTCTCGGCCTTAAACCCTGCAGAAACCCTAATCCAGCTCTACGGGTTCCAACCGTTTAAAAACTACAAGAAAGTGTACTGAAACGGTTCTTTAAACATGCATGACCCAAAACAACCCAACACGCATGCCTCGTAATTAAATACTCAAACCACACCATTATCCCCGCAGGTGCAACTTTATCCGGAAACATTATCATGCTAATTCAGGTGGTTACGATGTGTTTTAATGTTTTCTACGGAGTAAACGGGTCGTCCCCTACCTCAGAACACGCTAGAACCTCCCGCAATCTCCGGTCACACCGAACCCTCCGCGAGCTCCACGAGAATTGCACCACGCCGCGACGTATCCTCGCGCAATTCAGCACGCCACACGTTTACGATCGTCCAAGCACCCTTCGGTACCTGTTGGAAGCTTTAGAAACACCGGAACGCGAAGCTGGGGCAAGAGGGGAAGAGAACCAGGAAAGAAACCTGCCCTCGGGTGAGCCTATAACCTCACCATTCTCAGGTTGGCGTCAACCGCCGCCAACAGCAACCGCCACCCTCAGCGTCCACATCCAATGCCGCCAAGTTCATGCAGTCAACGTCCACTTACCTGGACGCCAACAGGTCAACGGCCACCCCTAGCCGCCAACTTCAACTGAACAGCAGCAAGTCCTATTTCATTTCAGGACCAACCCTGCACTTCACCTGCTCAAGCCACACATCCACACCACACATTCCACACAACCTACTCACATTGGCCTCACAACGGCCTACACAACCAACACACACATGATCCGCTTGGATCCGAAAGACATGCGACGTCACAGGCTGGGATCAGGGGCAGTACTTCACCTAGGCACCTAAAAGCCAAAGGAGGAAAGGGTGATGCGGACGTCCGAAGAGGGCGACAACATGAAGCTCTTCATCTGCTATGCCTCAGGAAGGGACCCAGTTGAACTACTAGGGTGGACGAGCCCGACCACGAGTGCAAATGTGCCACTACTAGTGAGGCCGGCTCCAAACCAAAATGCCCAGGGGCAGCAACAGCCCAGTGATATACCAATGTTCAACCTCTCACTGGTACTGCCTTCCGATGATGCTCAAGACTAAGACCTAACTCAGTTGCCAATTAGGTCGACTAGCAAAAGCAATTCGTCAACCATTTCCAAACGATAGAAAGGAAGGTGTCCTTGGCCGAGCTATGCTTCCTCAGGTAAAAGAAGGGGCAAACAACATTGGACTTCATTAAAAGATGGAGGGATTTCAGCATGAGGTGCGACACTCTCCCGACTGCCTGTCAAGGTTGAAGTCTCAACTAAGTTGATCAGGGCTAAGAAGCAAGAGAAGAATAAAAGAAAATATGAAAAGGCTAAAGAAACAAGCTGAATAGTTAACTTCAGCCAAGGGCATCAAGGCTAAGCGCTTCATTCATAAGCCAAAATGTCAACATAATACATGTTTGAAGCTACTCTTGCTAGCGAAGCACAACGCCACCACAACATTGGTTGTCGCTGCTCAGACATCAAGATTAAAATTCCTCTACGAAGACTAAGTGCCAAAATGTCTGTGATGTCGCTCCATGGTAGAAACCTTGTTGTAACTATATCCAAGCCTGACAAGACTCATCCTTATCATGAGAAAAAAAAAAAAAAAAAAGAAATCACATGTGGCTTGATGGAGGCCAATAAATCTTACCACGGGGCCATCATGTCCCTATTGTGCAATCACTTCAACATCCTCTACCCATACATCAAGTTAGGCGGGAATAAAAAAAAGCCAGTGCCTAAGTCTCGAGCATGGAAGGCAGGATCGGAATCGGGATCGGGATCGACCAGGCTCGATCCGATCCTGGATCGGATCGGATCGGATCGCAAGATCCCATGAATCCAAGGGAAGTCTGGCCGATCCTGGATCGGCCAGTTTATAAAATGGTTTTTTTTGGGGAAAAAATTCAGGAAAATTCAGGAAAAATAGAAAAAAACAGCAAAAATGAGGGAAATCTGATAATTGAAAGAACTAATATTTGCATAAAAAACCAATCATACATGCATTCATAATATATGAAACATAAGATTTTGTGTATTATTACTACTATAATAATACAAGAAAAGTATAAAATATTAAAGACTTGGTGTATTATTAACCTAAATACCATTTAAGTAAATGTTAAATTTGTAGTTTCATTTATTTAAGATATTACATGTAAATAAGGAAATATCCCCCATTTGAATCCAATAAAAATATTAAAAAAATCACATCTCTTACTAATAAAAGTCAACTCTCCCATCCAAAGAAAATCGCAATTTTTGTGATTTTATCAAAGTAGCAACTTTCTAATCTCTCATAATTTGACATATTTCAAATTTTATAATTCAAATAAGTCTAATAAAATACTAAAAATCTAAAGTCCAACAAAAAAAATCAAACGTGCATATGACTTCTCCAAGAAGCCGCTCTCTTACTGACAGCACTAAGTCTACTTGAGACCTCTTAGGATTTGGTCAAACTAAGCTATCATCACCCAAACTCATGAGTGTCATGAGTTAGGTGATGGTAGCTCAATTTGACCAAATTCTAAGAGGTTTGGATGATGATAACTTAAGTTTGACCAAATCCTGAGAGGTCTCAAGCAGACTAAGTGCTGTCAGTAGGAGAGTGGCTCCATTGGAGAAGTCACATGCACGTTTGACTTTTTTTACCGGACTTTGAATTTTTAGTGTTCTATGTGGTTTATTTGAATTATCAAATTTTTAGATAAACTAAATTACGAGAGATTAGAAAGTTAGCATTTCGCTAAAATCACCAAAATCCCGATTTTCTTCTTCGATGGGAGAGTTGACTTTTTATTGGTAAGAGATATGATTTTTTTGATATTTTTATTAGATTCAAATGGGGGGTACTTCCTTATTTACATGTAATATCTTAAGTAAATGAAACTACAAATACTAACATTTACTTTTATTTACCTTTATTCAGGTAAATAAGGAGATCCTGACAACCCTGCCTGAAGAGGATCCTGAAGGTAGCCTGAGGGAATCGACCTGAATCAGTCTGGATCGACTGAATCGAGCCGGGATCGATCGATCCCGGTTCGACTCGAGCGATCCAACTCAGATCCTACTGAGTTGGGTCGATCCAGCCGGAAATGTGGGGTTTTGGGGGGCTTCAAGGGGGAATCGGTCCTTGGGGGGTCGATCCGATCCGGGATCGAGCGATTCTGGCTCGATCCCGGCGATTCTTCCTTCCATGGTCTCGAGTCTCCAAGCCAATGCATTGGTGGAAATCCAAAGCCTCTAAGATCAAGCAAAGGGGGGCAGCCCTATCATCGCTACATCAAGTCAAGGCAAAAATGAAAGAAGATGGCATCTAAGTCTCACAAGAAAAAGACGTCATGTGGGAAGACAAAGCCCAAGTAAAGCGGCGTTTATGTGCAATAATCTTGTATCAAACAAATTTAGGGTCAACAATGAAGAGGCCCGAGCAGTCATAAACAATCTAGTGTAGGTAAATCTAATTTTCAGCCCAACGCCAAGCCAAGAGGCCGATTGGTCAAAGAATTCTTGAAGAATCAAAGCCTTCTAAGGCAACAACCCAAGAAGCTGGCAACTCGAAAAGTTAAAAAAAGGGCATATTTGGGGATGAAAATCCAAAAGAAAGCCAAGGGCAAAACACCAATGCTCAAAACAAAGCCTCAGGCGAGACCTCAAGCAAAATAGCTCTAACAAACAAGAATCCAAGAAGTCCAAAATGAAGGGGCTCTCAGCCCAGTCCTTGGTAGAGCCAACAAGGCAAGTCTACGGAAGAAGGCTCCAAACAGAGCTTCAAAAAAAGCCGGAAAGGCAAAAGCCTGACAAGGAAAAGATGACGCCATAGTCGCAAGGGCAAAAAGACCGTGGCTGCCATCTCCAATTCTAGCAAGACTATGCTCGTTGGCAACCTTTGCATTCGGCTCGGTGAGGGTGAGTTGTTCATGCCAAGGGACAAATATATTCCAACAATCTCAACCTCGAACAGTTTCGCACTTTTTTACTGACTGCGAGAAGACACATTGGACTTCAAAAAGGGGTCCAGATCTGAGACTGGGGGCAAGACAACAAAAGAACGCCCTCCAAAGATGAAGTAAATTTGGGCCATCAAGATGGAGGCCAGCACAATTAGAAAATCTCGAGTAGGCAAGCCCACCAGAATGCCCGAGTAGCAACAAGTTGTATTTCAAAATGCCAAACCTCTATGCCCGCAAGGACCAAAGAGAGGTAGTGTACCGAGAGCCCAACTTTGCACCTCAAATCTTAGAATCAATCCGAGTGAAAGAGGGGAATTGTGCAGGGTCCCAACGACATGTGTCTCGATCTTTAATAGACTGGGGCACTGTCCCACTCAAGCGTACAACCAACAAAGAAGTGGCGAATTGCCCAAATATCTGTCAGATCCAAAGAAGCCCGCAGACGTCCTCAAGTCAAGGCAGCTCAACTAATGTTGGGACATACTACCCAAGATTGTTGATATCTTCAAAAATGAAGTGGAGAAGATGATTTAGAGTTGCCTCATCAGTCATCACAATGCACGATGGCCGAGATGACCCTCTAAAACCTCATGAGTGGGAGTGGCCAAACCAATTGGTCCGCGTTGTCTTCCCATCGGCTAATGTAATCCACATACTAGCGGAAGTCCAAGGGAAGCCAGTAACAAGAAAGAATCTTGACAAGGCAGCCAAGAGTATACCAGGCCAAAGTAGACTTATAGAAATCCATGCAACCTCCTATAACCAAGAATGGTCGACACATCAAGCTAGAGACTCAGCTGAGCAACCGATCTTCTATCAACAATGTTCGCAGCTAATTTCTGAACTAAGCCAGAGTTTGGTTTTGATGTGGGTGATTTCCTGGTTCACTGGTTGAGTTTGAATTTGGATATGGTTTGGCTTATCTATATGGCTTGTTGGTTATAGTTGGAACTTGGGTTTGAGTTTAGATTTGGGATTTGGGTTTTATTTGGCTTTGGAATTGGTTTTGAATATAGATATGGAATTTGATTGGGTTTTAGGTATTGGTATGGAATTTTGGAATGGCATTTAGATTTGGGTTTGGTATTTGGGTTTTATTTGGCTTCAGATTTGGTTTTGAGTATGGATATGGGCTTGGAAGTGACGTTTAGGTTTGGATTTGGGATTTGGGTTTAATTTGGTTCTAGATTTGAGTTTTAGGTTTGAGTTTCACCCACCTTGATGGCTTATGGATGAAATATGGAATTTGAATATACACTTAGATTTGTATTTGTATTGGGATTCGGTTCAGCTTTGGATCTGGTTTTAGTTTTGGTTTTGGTTTTGGTTCAGCTTTGGATTTGAATTTATATTTGGCCCACCTTGATGGTTTTCTGGCCTGCACTTGAGATTTGAATTTGAACTTGGATCTGGAGTAGGGATTTGGAATTTGAGTTTGGGATTTGGATTTGGATTTGTATTGGTTCAACCTACCTTGATGGCTTGTGGCTACATTTGGTATTTGGATTTGGTGTATTTCTGGCATTGTAGTTTGCTGGGTATGGTTTTGAATTGGGTTTGGATATGGCCTGCCTTGATGGCTTACTAGGAATGATTCTGGATTTGAGTTTTGGATTTTGGTTTCAGGGTTTGAGTTTGTATTTGGTTCGGCCTACCTTAATGGTCTGTGGCTACATTTGGTATTTAGATTTGACATATTCTGGTATTGCAATTTGCTGTATATGGATATGGCTATGGTTTTGGATTGGATTTGGATATGGCCTGCCTTGATGGCTTGCTGGTTATGACTGGAATTTGCGTTTGATATAGCCTATCCTTGTGGTTTACTGGCTATGAATTTGGAATTGGATTTGGGTATAGTCTGCCTTGATGGCTTACTGGCTATGCGTTTGGAGTTTGGATTTGATATAGCCAACCATTGCGGTTTACTGGCTATGGATTTAGAATTGGATTTGGGTATGGCTTGCCTTGATGGCTTACTGGCTATGAGTTTGGAATCTGAATCTGATGTAGCCTACCATTATGGTTTGCTGCCTATGAATTTGGAATTGGATTTGGGTATGGCCTGCCTTGATGGCTTACCGGCTATACTTTGAGACCTGGGTTTGGTGAAAAGCGAGAGATGCAAGATAACTCTTCGACTTTCACTCATTCATTTGCTTCTTAGATTTGTACAATGGAGTGCCCTTGGCTTCATGCTCTAACGGGGATCGGGGAATTTGAAGATTTGGGTTGTATGATGGACAGATGGAAATTTGATTCCTTTGTCTTTATTCCAGCATCAGTCCTTGAAAAGGATACCTTTCATTCTTCTGTGGCTTCCTGCCTATCTGAATGATTGGATTTTTGGTTGGAGGATTGGCCAGAGAATTCATGTTCTGGTGCATGGTATAGTTTCAGGTGTTTTCCATTGAGTGGAGGAAAGGGCACACTACCTTTATGGTCTACCAGCCTGTATGCACCTCCTTCATATGCCAAGGTGACGATGTATGGGCCAAGCCAGATGGGTTGGAGTTTGCCACTTGACTTTCCTGCCATTGTTTCTCTGCATTTGACCATAACTAGATCCCCTTGCTTAAATGCTCTGGGTCTTGCCAATTTGTCGAATGCACGAGCCATTCTAGCTTGATATGCTTGGAGGGATTTATATGCTTCAAGTCGCCTTCCTTCCATATTGGAGAGCTCCTCGAGTCTTCTTCCTATTTGATTTTGATCTTGACTTTAGAATTCATTTTGGATTGCCACCCGGTAGGATGCCATCTCAATTTCTATAGGTATCATTGCCTCAGCTCCATATACCAAGGAGAAAGGTAAACATCCAGTGGGGGTTTTGTATACTGTTTGGTAAGCCCATAAAGCTTCATGAACTTTTTCTCCCCATTCCCGCTTTCGATTGCCGACTATTTTGGCCAGCAGCTTGCAGAGGGTTTTATTGAAGGCTTCTGCCAACCCATTTGCTTGTGGATTGTAGACTGATGATGTCCTCCAGTCAATATGAAATTTGGCTACTAAGACATATTGTTTTATTTCGAAATTGTGACCCATTATCAGACATGATCCTGTGAGGGGTACCAAATCTGTATATTATATTTTGTTTGACAAATTTAGCGACTGATTCTCCCGTTACTTACCGTAATGGAATAGCTTCAGCCCATCGAGAGAAGTAATTTGTGGCAGCCAGTATGAATTTGTGGCCTTGAGATGAGGGTGGGAATGACCCCACAATATCCATTCCCCATTCTGCGAACATCCATGTTGGCGCACATCCATGTTGGCGCTGTAGGATGTAGAATGTTTGGTGATCTCCTCGGCACAGGACCGAATGCTTGACATTGATGACATGTATGGGCAAATTGGATGCTATCTGCGTACATGGTTGGCCAGTAGAAGCCTTTTAATTTGATATTGATTTTCATCTTTTCACCTGCCTGGTGTGCACCACACAGTCCAGAGTGAACTTCTTTCATGATGATTTTGGCTTCTTTGGGAGATAAGCATCTGAGGAGGGTTGGTCCTTTCCTTTCATGGACCAATCTGTATAATTGATCCGCTATCAGCTGATATGACGCAACCCTACGCAGGAGCTAAATTTTCTGAGCTCGATTAGAGGGTAGCCAACCTTTCTTGATTTTGATAATCGGCTTACGCCAATCTTCATATTGAATTGTTGCATTTTCTTCTGTGATATATACTTCCTCAATTGTGAGATCAGACTCATCGTCAAGGACACTTGGCATGAGTCTTCTATGACGGACACTTATGTCCAATTCTCCTTCGGGAGGCAATTTTGTGGCAGAGGCTAATTTGGCTAAAGCATCTGCCTGAGAATTTTCACTTCTCGATACATGAGATATACCGAAGAAATTGAACTTTTCTTTGAGCTTCATGACTGTAGTATAATATGGAAGCAGTTGTTGTTTGCGGACTTCATACTGGCAAAGACTTATCGGATGACCAACTGTGAGTCACCATAGACTTGTATGCCTTTGACCCTCATTTCGAGAGCCAACCGAAGCCCAATAATCAGAGCCTCATATTCAGCTTCATTGTTTGTCAATGGCTTCATAAGAGCACATGAATTATATAAGATCCCTCCTTGCAGAGTGACCAAGACAATACCTGCTCCAGTAGTGAGGCTGACGGAATCGTCTATATAATGGAGCGTTCGAGAAGCTCCATCAAAATATAATTCTCAAGAGGGTAATTCAATTATGATAACTTCTTCGAGATTTGGATTTCCTTGGACTTGATTTCCTCCCTCATTTGTAGGAGAGAGTTTCTTCTTCTGGAAGATCTATGGACAAGGATGAATCTACTGGCACTGGATGTGCTGCCAAGAATTCAGCCAAGCCTTGCCCTTTGATTGCCCTTTGTGGGATATAAGTAATATCGAATTCCATGAGGAGCAAGGCCCATTTCCCGAGTCTTCCTGACAATACGGGTTGCCTCAATAGATATTTGAGTGGATCATACCTGGAGATGAGTTTAACTTCATGAGCCAGCAGATAATGCCTTAATTTCTTGGCGGCAAATACCAGTGCTAGGCAGACTTTCTCCATTGGAGCATATCGAAGTTCTGGACCGATCAGCTTTTTGCTGAGATAGTATAGAGGTTGCTCCTTGCCTTCTTCATTTATTTGTGCTAATAGAGATCCCAAAGAGGCATCCATAGTTGCAATATAAAGTATGAGAGGCTTTCCAGTAACTAGTGCTCCCAAGACTGGTGGACTAAGGAGATATGCCTTTATTTGCTCGAAGGCGGCTTGACATTCTTGATCCCAGATGAAGGGAGCATCTTTCTTCATTAGTTTACCGAAGGGCATGCACCTTCCTGAGAGATTAGAGATAAATCGCCTGATATAGGCTAATTTTCCTTGGAATGACCTTAGCTCAGTCAAATTTTGAGGAGATGGCAGTTGCTGGATGGCCTTGATTCTATCGGGATCTATTTCTATTCCCCGATATTTGACGATGAAGCCTAGGAATTTGCCGCTTGAAACCCCGAACGCACATTTCATGGGGTTCATCTTCAATTTGTATTGACGAAGTCTTTCAAAAACACGGCGAAGATCAGATAGATGGTCTTCCCGTTTTTTGGTTTTGATGACTAAGTCATCAACATAGCATTCGACCACATCATGGATCATTTCATCAAATATTTTTGTTATGGCCCTTTGATATGTAGCCCCTGCATTTTTCAAGCCAAAGGGCATCCTTTTGTAGTTGAAAATACCTTTGGGGGATCTGAAGGCGGTATGATCTTTATCTTTGATTGTCATCCGGATTTGATTGTAGCTCGAAGACCCGTCCATGAAGGACAAAACTTCATGACCGGTGGTCATGTCCACCATGGTTTCTGTGATTGGGACTCGGAAATCATCTTTGAGACAAGCTTTGTTCAAGTCCCTGTAGTCAATGCATATTCGGACTTGACCGTTCTATTTCTTCACTGGAACAATATTGGCGAGCCAAATTGGATATATGCATGGCTCGATGAAGTCTACTTCAGAGAGTTTGTCGACTTCAGCATTTACTTTAAGCTCCAGCTCATGTCGCATGCGCCTTTGAGCTTGTTTGACAGTCTTGGCTGTATGAAGTATGGATAATTCATGCTCGGCGGCTGATGGCTCCAGCTCGGGCATTTCTTTGTAATTCCAAGCAAAGCAATCTTGGAATTCCAGTAGGAGGGTTTGATAATTTTGTCTTTCTTGTTCATCAAGAAGGGCACAGATGAAGATTGGCCGAGGGTTTTCCTGATCTCCGAGATTGAGCTCGATTAATTCATCAATTGTGGCTTTCCCGCCGTCTTCAATTTCTTGAGGGGCTGGTCGCAGATCCATGAAGTCTTCTTCATCGTCAGAATTGGTGACGTAGACCTCGTGGAAATTTATATCTTCAGGATTTGTTAGTGAAGATTGCTCATCAGATTCTTCTGGCGATTCTTCATCTGATGGTCCCTTTACGGGAGAGAGAGTTTCTTCTTGAGAGTTGGAGTTGGAGGACCCTTGGTTGCTTTCTGCGTTACAGGCCTCTGGTGATATCCCAACAACATTGACTGTAAAGAAGGGTTGGGTATCATAACCTAGCCCCCTTGTATCTTTCCTGGGAATAGAGGTTGCCCTCGGACTTGGGAAGGCTCCCATAATTGTTTGAAGAAATCCCGGCGGGAAGCATTTTGCACCTGAGGGATATTTTGCTTCTTGCACATTTCTTTGATACTTTCTGGCATATCAGTCATTTCTTGTACTGGCTCAAGATGATTATTGGGTCTATCTTCCCAACCGAAATCATCTTCTTGAGGTGCTTGGGGTATTGGCTCTCCTCTTTAGAAGAGAATTGGCTTTGTTGCCTTTCTGGCATTCTTCTTTTCTTCTTTTCTTTGATAAGTGACGACGAATGTTTTCAATCGCCGGACACTTTGATCTTGCTTTGGGGAGTGGGTTTGCATGCAGTTGGGAGGCAGAGGAATGCTTTCGTCAATTGCTTGACTTACATGATCAGCCTCAATTGATGCTTCGCCTTTCTGGGCGGGTGGATTTGCTTCGGGACTTCTTTCTATGGAGGTTGGCAAGGTCTTTATTTATTACAAAAAGCTCGCCGGTCTCACTATCTTCATCTGAACATCCAATTTGCTTACCCTTCCCTTTTGATCGGGCACGAGGGTTGCAGAATTGGTCCTCCAAGATATAGGAGGGCATCAGTCAGATTGCATTCATCTTCCCGAAAAGGGGCTTGATCAGCAAAGACTATATGTTGCTTTCCTTCTTTGGCATATTTGATGCATTGATGAAGTGTTGACGGGATGACCCAATTTTCATGTAGCTAGGGCCTCCCGAGCAATATTCTATATGTTGTATCAGCATCAATGATATAGAAAGTCACCTTGGTGGCGAAGTCGCCTAGAGTTAGGTCGACGGTGACTCTTCCGATGGCTTCTTCTGAATTTAGAGGCAAGAGGGCTTCTTCCTCTTCAGCCGTTCAACTTCCTTAGCTTTGGGGGTGTTGAACCCGAAAATATTGGGGGCTTAAACAAGCCTCGGGCGACAAATACGCCCTGGAGGAACCCGGAACGACCTAAGTTGCGCGTTCGGGATATAGCGTCCGAAGCCCCACGGGGACGAAGCAAGGCGTATCTCGGGCAGCGAAAATCTGGTGACCGAACCTTCGTTCAAGACCGCGCACGAGCCCAACGCGTCGAGGACGATCAAATGCACGTGCCCCTAAAAAACGGGATCGAACGCACGTGGGATGGCCGAAGACGCACGGGCGGTGCACGTATGCACGTGCGCGGCACGACCGTCAACCAACAAACCAGCGGGAGGCCCATAGAGCTCTCTCCCGAAAGAAGCGAAGGGAATGGCCAAGAAGGTGGAGCCCCACCACTATTTATAGGGGGGTCAGGCGGTGGCACCCCCGCCGGTCCGCGGGGATGCACCCCCGCCGGTTGGGCGGGGGCCGCACCCCCGCCGGTTCGAGCGGGGGCGCGCCCCCGCCGGTTGGGCGGGGGGCGCACCCCCGCCGGTCCAGACGGGGGGGGCGCACACACCCCCGCCAGTCCAGGCGGGGTGTGCCCCCCCCCTCAGGTTCGGGGGTGCACCCTCGCCAGTCCGGTCCAGGGGCACACCCCCGCCTGTCCGGTCCAGGGGTACACTCCCGCCAGTCCGGTCCAGGGGCACACCCCCGCCAGTCCGGTCCAGGGGCACACCCCCGCCGGTCGTTGCCTCTCTGCCGCGCTGCTTCGACGCTCGTGCTGCCTCGTTGCCTGTGCCGCGTACCCCCCGCCGGATCGCGTACCTCCGCCGGTTCGACCCGCCAAAATCCTATAAATAGGGGGCCATACCCCCATTGCAAAAAGGACACCGGTGTTCTGCGCGGATAGGCCTACACGCTTGCAAGCGGATCCGGCGAACAGAAGCCTACGTGCGAGAGCTTGTTAAAGGCCGCACGCGCACAGCCTTAGGGAGAGGTATTTGGCAGTCCGTGGTGCTCAGCTCTGCGCTCGCCCGCATAGAGACGCCACAGGTTGTTGCATGACCTCCATTGGCTATGTTCCGGTGTCATAAAACGACACACGTAGAGGCACATGTTTAAGTCCTCCGATGTCATAAAACGACACACGTAGAGGCACATGTTTAAGTCGTCCGGTGTCATAAAACGACACACGTAGAGGCACATGTTTAAGTCCTCTGGTGTCATAAAAGAACACACGTAGAGGCACATGCTTAAGTCCTCCGGTGTCATAAAACGACACACGTAGAGGCACATGTTTAAGTCCTCCGGTGTCATAAAACGACACACGTAGAGGCACATGTTTAAGTCCTCTGGTGTCATAAAACGACACACGTAGAGGCACATGTTTAGGTCCTCCGGTGTCATAAAACGACATACGTAGAGGCATGTTGTCCGATGGCGACACAAACACCCCATTGGTAACACAAATGTATTCATTACCATGTAAACGCCTAACGGAGGCACAAACACCCCGTTGCGAGCGTAAATGTAAACGGTACAAATGTATGCTTGAATAAATTGTGGAAATTTATTTGTCATCTGTTATCTGTTAAATTTCGGCATATAGTCTTTTAACAAACATTACGCATCCGAAGGTATTCGAGTGTCATACTCGATGTAAATGAAACATCGACTTCGGTCGGTGGGGAACGGTCCAGTACACGGCCACTCCAATCGCCTTGAAAACGCGAGCGCACGCGGAAAAATAAATAAATGAAATGAAATTCGAGGGGATCAGGGTTCGCATCCAATACCCCTCATAAAATAAATCCCTTTGTCTGTTTCCCGTAAACAGTCTGGCACGCCCGCAAGAAAGCGAAAAAGAACAATGAACAGGAACCCTCCGAGGCGAAATTCATTTCGAAAATCAAAATTAGAGAAACATTCTGCGTTCCAACAATCTGGCACGCCCGGTCGGACTGTTCCTGCCTTCCATGCATATGTAAAAAGACCTTATACCGATATAGAAATAAAAGATGACTAATTTCCACACTACAGGTACAAGGAGCAAACGCCGGCGTCAAAAGCCCGTCCCCACCTGTAAGTTCAAGCAACCTGATGGCCGCCGTCACCTACGGTCCGCTGGTCGTCACCTGCCACGCCAAATGTGGCTACTTGACTACGCCGATCGTGTTCGGCGATTTTCCTGCTGTGGTGGGATCCCCCTACTTCCTAGGGGTGGTCCCCGCCGTCCAAGCTATTCCAAAGGCGGCGCCCAAAGCTACTGCAACCAGGGGCACCAAACCCCGCCCAAGTCAAGGCCGAGTCTTCTCGGTAAATACCATCTCTTGCGTCGCAGTCCCTAGAAAACGGGGATAGCGCCAGGGACGTAGGGGCAGTAAGCCCCACGCAGTCGTCTCCAACTCCGGCAAGACCGTGCTCGTGGGAGACATCCGCATCAGGCTCGATGGAGTCGAGCCGATATTGCCCCGGGGCAGAAACGTCCCCATGGTGGCAACCTCCAACAAATTCGCTCCCCTCCAAGGGATGCGTCAAGAAGATCGGGACTCCCCAAAAGGAGCCCGACAGGGCCAGGCATCAAGCTCAGCACCCCAGCAGCCTCGTAAAATGAGGCAAATGTGGGTGACCAAGCAGGAAGCCCGCCGAATCAAACAAGCTAGAGCGGATCAACCCGCCGAACGCCCCAAGAAGGCCACACCTGAGCGAGAAAAAGCTCAGGAGCCCGAACTTCCTCGTCCTCGCGGACAGAAAAGGAGGGGTGTCTACCGAAAGCCCAACTTCGTCTCCGCCCAAACAGAACCTGCTGAAGGAGGAGACGTAAGGCACACTGAAGCTTCCGCGCCAAAGGTCTCAGTCTTTGAGAGGCTGAGCACCTCAGTCTTCAACAGGCTGGGGGCGGCACTTCGTCCAAGTACCCAAAGGCCCAAGAAGCGAAGGGTGCAGCGGACGTCTGAAGAGGGTGGAGGCATGAAAATCTTCACCTGTTACGCTTCTAGAAGAGAAGCGGCCGGGCCATCCGGCGTCCCTCTTGGGCCATTCAGAATAGATGAACCCAGTCAAGAGGGCGAAGTCATTGCCAGGTATACCCGGAACCCTGCCAGGAGACCTCCCCAAGGGCAGCAAGGCAGTCAAGCTGGGCCCCTGAATCAGGGGCAAGGTCTCGAGCTTCCACTCGAGCGTGACCAAAGACCCCTCCCGGGACAAGTCCAGCTGGACCTCGAAGGAGGGGAAGAAGACGAAGTCGCCAGCCTCCACCTCGGAGATCAACAGCTACCGGCTGACGGGGACCAAGCTGAATTATTCCTCATGCCGCCAACCAGAGCCGCCTTCCAAGCAATGACGGACGACGCCAAGTATGATTTCATACAGCGTTGGCGGGCGGAAATGGCCAATCTCCTGACGGAGCGAGGGCAACAGACGGGCAAACGCGCCACGCCGCCAGGTGCCGACGGCAAACCAAAATGCTCGGACAAGACATCAACAAGGCGACCTGCCCGATGTCAACCCACGCACAGCCGCGGTCAACGACTATACCGTCGATCCGGTTCAACAGCAACGCAGGGGCATAAACTCTCAAGCCTCCGCGGCCGAAGATATCGTGGCTCAGCAGCGAATGATCGAAAAGATCGTGGACGACCGCTTCGCTCAACGAGGCGAGGGAACTGCCACTGTAGATCTCTACAGCGTGCCATATCCCGTCCACCATCAATTCAAGAAACTACCGCCGGACTGCCCTAAGGCGCCAAAGTTGCAGAAGTTCGACGGACAGGGCTCGCCAAATGAGCACCTGGCCTACTATATAACGGCCATGGGAGAGTTGGCATTCGACGAATCCTATCTCCTCCGTTACTTCGTAACGTCCCTGACGGGTACCGCCTTCCAATGGTACTCAAGGTTAAGGCCCAATTCCATTGTCGACTGGGCCGACCTCCAAAAGAAATTCATCGACCACTTCCAAACGGCCGAGAGAAAGGTGTCGCTTGCAGAGCTATGCTCCCTCAAGCAAAGGAAAGGAGAAACGGCACTCGACTTCATCAAGCGGTGGTGTGACTTCAGCATGAGGTGCGACAATCCGCCAACGCAAGAAGATGCCATAACCATCTGTCGACGGGACCTGGCGGCGCAAATAAGTGAAAAGCTGCTGGGAACAAACATCAAAGGCTTTGACCAGCTCAACTCGGTCGTGGCAGAGATCAAAATGTTCTTGGCCGACAACCCGACGCAAGCTCCTCCGAAAAGTAAGCCGGGCAAGGAGCGCGCCGTTGGCAAAGAAGCCAATGTTGTGGACTTTGCCCCGCAGAGTAAGGGGAAGAAGATCGTGGCCTCTGGCGTTCCAAGCAAGAAGGTGGAAGAAAGGCCACCACCAACTTCACTGCCACAGCGTTTGAGCACCCCATATTCCTTCAAAAGGGATCATACGAAGATGCTCTTCAAGCTGTGCATGAAGAATGACCTGCTCAAGCTTCCGGCAATGAGAAGACCAAGTGAATCAGATAGAGTGGATGAGCAAAAATGAAATACAAAAGCATGCTAGGGCACTCTATTGAAGACTACTACGTCTTCAAAAATGAAATACAAAAGCTGATCCAGAGTCGCCTCATCACCATGCATGAACATTTGGTCGAGCCTCCACAGCCCCATGCTTGGGACCAATCGAGGCAGTTGGCCAACGTCATCCATATCAATGCCCCAGCTCCTGAACCAGAAGACCCCGAGGCAAATCCTTGGGACGCTCATTCCACAAACGGATGGGAAGGGGATCATCCCTCAGTTTTGGAGTACAGGACATGGTCGGAGACAGTGCAAAACCTGGAAAGACAGGTTCAATCGCTGCGGCACGGTCAGCGCCAAACGCTGATGTACCTAAGGACCATGCAAGAAAGTCTGACGACCCTCCAGCAAGGACTCCAGGGGCCTGTAGGCACATCTACGCCCCGAACGCGCCCTCCCTGTGGGGGGTGGATCTCAAAGGAGTCTTCAAACCCGTCTGATGATGAAATCGCCGGAAGGTTATATTCCTTCCCGCGCCATCGGACACTGGCACTCTACCGTACCTGCCTGCGAGCAGGACTATTGGGCTGCCAGCCGCCGACAAGCGTCCCGCCAAACTACTGCATATATCATCAAGATGCAGAGCATGCTTTAGAGGACTGCCACGTCTTTAAAGACAAGGTTGAAGCATGGGTCAACCAAGGGATCATCGACCTGGGCAACGCCCGTGTCAACCCGCCGCAGCCTCACATTCGCGAATGGACAGACCATTCAACTGACGTTGTCATGCATACAGTCAACGTCATCGACCCACCGAAAGTTTATACACCGGTGGCTTTCACTTTCCCGGACCTGGATATGACAGAAGGCGGTTCGTCTGGCGAAGCCCCCACCTTGTGGTGCCCGGGAGGGCGAATTCCCCACCACAGTCGCTTGGCGACTGGAAATATTGGGGAGATCTTCGAAAAGCTCCTGCAACAAGGTGTCGTGATGGCCCACACACCGCCACTAACGTACACTGAAAGGGAGTTGAATCACCCCATGTACTGTCGATATCACGCCATGCTGCTGCACCCTACGGACAGGTGCCCTGATGTCCGGGATTGGATCGAATCCCTTATCCGAAAGGGGAAGATCGACCCGGAAGGCAATCCCATGGTCCTGGTGAGAGCCAGGGAAGCAGCCCAACGGGAAATGGAGGAAAGCGACTACATGCACTTTAAGAACTTCAAAGCCCCCGAAGCTGATGAACAAGGGTGGCTCATACCGCCGATGCGGTCCACAGCCAACATTGAAGGCTTGAGCCTGCGGCAACACTTCGGGAACATATCCCTAAAGGAGGAGCCCAGCTCGATATACAGTCAAGAGGATCCGTATATGACAGAAGTCGGCTCCTCTGACGAGGCCCCTGCCCTATGGTACCCCGGATGGCGAGTTTCCCCGAATCCCTTTGCGACCGCAAAGACCGGGGAAATCTTTGAAAAACTCTTGCAGCAAGGCCGTGTAAAGGCGCATAGGCCGCCACCAACATACACGGAGAGAGAAATAAACCACCCCATGTATTGCAAATACCATGCCATGTTGCTGCACCCTACGGACATGTGTCCGATTGTTCGAGATTGGGTCAAATCCCTCATCCAGAAGGGAAAGATCGACTCGGAAGGCAATCCGATAATCCAGCCCAAGGCCAGGAAAGAAGCCCAGCAGCAACCTCCTCGGCGAAAGAAGGGGTCTCGACAACACCAAGTCTCCCCTCCCTACGAGCAAACTCCGGAAAATAGGAGTACGGGACGGCGCTTCGAAAGTTCGCCTCCTCAAATACTCAAGCGGCAAGATAAAGACCGCAGGGGCAAGCAGCCAGCGATGGAGCCGGCCACCCAAGAGGCAGGCTCCTACTGGGCCGAATTCCAAGAATTGCCGCCCGAAGTAATCAAGTAGGCAATCGATTCTACTTTCCAACACCAGCAAGATGAAGCTGGCTGGACCACCGTGGCCTCCAGAATGCGCCCCTCACTGGCGTTCCCAAAAAGGGGTGGGTCGCACAGCCGCCCTGCCCAAGAGGACGCCTCTTGGGCATCCAAACCAGCAAAGGAGCTCACGCCGCTTGAAAAGGCGCGGGCGCTGAAACAAGAGAAGAACAGGCAAAAGAACATGAAAAGACGCCTGAAGGAGCGAGCCGAGCAAGCAGAGGCCGCAATGACCCCAGCGGAGCTCACTCCACTCCAGAAGCTGCAAAAGCTCATTGATGAGTTGGAGGAGTATATCCCCTCCAAGCCCACTTGGGGAGTCCCGCTAGACAGATATATCCCGTGGGAGGAAATGGAGCACAAGACAAGGCTCAAAAGCTGGCTCCTCCAAATGTTGCGAGAGGCTCAAGGCGGCGAAAGACTACCTCTGCCTGAAGAACTGGTTGTCTTCTATAAGGAAGATGAAATCACCATCGAGAAGTTGGAAGAAATGCTGAGAGACTTCTCGTGCAACATGGTGTCGATACCGCCGCCTGCGAGCTTGCAATCACCGGCTGTTACGCCTCTTGTGGCGACATATCGGCGCCGCAACCGAGGCAAAGGGAAGGGCCGTGGACGAGGAAAGAAATTCGCCCCGAAGAAGAAGAGCAGCAGGATATCGCTAGTGGGCTCTCCTACCGGAGGGCCACCCAGCCAGTCGTCTTCGTCCCGTCCGACGAAGAAGAGTATGGGGGATGGGCGATCCCCAACAAGCCCTCTAACTGGAAGGCTCCCGGGTCGGCCGACCGGCCCACTACATCCAGAAGTGGCAAAGAAGAAACTACTGCCCCGAAGGAGGATAGCCTGAGCTCGTTGTTCGAAGAAAAGTCGGATGAACAGCCAGGGACAAGATGGGTCAACCAATTCGGGCAACCGATAAAAGCCCTGGAAGACATCGTCCCACCACTGGATCAACTCTGTGCTCGGGCTGACCGCAAAATCATACAGCATATGAAGCGGTTTCCAACCAACATCACCATATGGGACACCATTGCCTGGAGCAAAGAGTTGAGAACGGCGCTCATTAAGATTTTGCAAGAGCTTGAGGTCTACGAAGCTGACGTGACCAAACTCCAGGCCCAAGCCCTCGAAGCACTGGTGGCGGAGGTGACCTTCTCCGACAAGGACATGCTGTTGCCAACACTATACCACAACCGCCCGTTGTACATGCAAGGAAAAGTCAATGGGCACGACCTCAACCGGATCCTGGTTGACCCCAGGGCGTCGATCAATATCATGCCTCTGAAGACTTTCAAGTCTTTGTATCTCACGCCCTACTTGCAAAGGGTAAATGACGTCAGAATCGCTGGGTTCAACCAGAATTCTGAAAACGTCTTGGGAAAGGTGGAAGTGCAGCTGGCCATAGACGGCCTCACTACTAAGGTCGTGTTTTACATCATCAATACAAACACGTCCTACAAGGCCCTCCTGGGAAGACCCTGGCTCCATGAAAATCGGGTCATCCCCTCAACTCTCCACCAATGTATAAAATACATCAAAGAAGGAGAGCAGCACACAGTCTTCGCCGACCGGGCCCCTTTCCGCCCGAATGAATGTAATTTGGCGAATGCCCAGCTATACTTCGGCGAGCCTCCCAAAAAGCCAACAGCCGCATCCAAAAGCAAGGAAAAGCAAAATACCGACGCGAATCAAGCAAGCCAGGATCAAGAGGAGGAGGAGCTCTTCACGGTCAACAAAGACCTCCTTGAAGCTCGCTGGCTCAGCCGCCTCGCCGAATCCACCACGTCCGGGCCAAGTTGCCCAGAAAGGCGTGAAATCAACTATGAAGCAAACGCCGTCGGCGAGATCATCAACCGAAGCATCTCCTTGCCGCCAGCATACATGCAGCTGCCCTTCCATAGGGAGGAGCAATGGGTGGAACAACTAAAGACATTCGTTGTCACCCATTACAGAAATGATAGTCTCAAGAAAGGCGAGACACCGAAGCCGATCATCTTCTACAAAGGAGACCCGCTTCCATATGGGCCCCTCGAAGACGACTTCGGCTGGAGTCGAACGACTCAAGTCGCCCCAGAGGCCGTCCAAGAAATGGATGACATGCCCGAGCACATCAAGCAATTGTGCCAAAGGCAAAAGGTTGCACAAATGCAGGATCCCTCTCGACGGGAGTACTTCCATCAGCTGTGGTACCCGAAGCAACTCCGAGGGCAACCCCCCTATTGTGCAAAAGACACTCGGGGGCTGGGCTACGGTCAGGGGACGGACTCCGAGGCCTATTACGCGGTAAATACCGTCGGGCTGGTCCCCTTATCTGATCTCTGCCCTGCCAGTGGGCAACCTCCTGCATCCTCAACAGAGCGGCCGGAGGGAGAAACCATGCCTGTCCTCTCAAACGGGACGGCGCGCCAAGAAGCACCTCGAGCCGGGGAACCCTTCTGGCCGATCACTCAAGAAGATTTTAAATACTATGACATCTATGTTGCCGACTCCGATGAAGAGAAAGATTTCATCGACCTGCAGCCGGCACCCCGCGAACTCGAAGACGGCGGGCAAGCTACTGTCGACGAACTGGTAGAACTCGACCTCGGGGAACCAAAAGAACCCCGACCAATCTTCGTCAGCGCCCTCTTGAACGAAGAAGAAAGACAGTCATACCGGCAACTCTTGCTGGAATTCAAAGACTGTTTCGCGTGGACGTACAATGAAATGCCGGGCCTGGACCCTTCTGTGGCTGAACATGAGTTGTCCATACTCTCCACGGCAAAGCCGGTCAAGCAAGCCCAACGGCATATGCGCCACGAGCTGGAGCTGAAAGTAAATGCCGAGGTGGACAGACTTCTCCAAGTCGACTTCACTGAGCCATGCATTTATCCGACTTCGCTGACCAATATAGTGCCAGTCAAGAAAAAGAATGGTCAAGTCCGGATTTGTATCGACTATAGGGACTTGAACAAAGCCTGCCCAAAGGACGACTTCCCGGTCCCGATCACGGAAACAATGATCGATATGACCACCGGACATGAAGCGCTATCCTTCATGGACGGGTCATCGGGCTACAATCAAATCCGTATGGCTCTCAAAGACAAGGGTCATACCGCCTTCAGGTCCCCCAAAGGGATCTACAACTATAAAAGAATGTCCTTCGGCTTGAAGAATGTTGGGGCCACCTATCAACGAGCTATGACCAAGATTTTTGGCGAAATGCTCCATGACTCGGTCGAGTGCTACGTTGATGATTTGGTCGTCAAGACCAAAAGGCGAGAAGACCACCTAGGCGACCTACGCCAGGTCTTCGAAAGACTCCGCCAGCATCAACTGAAGATGAACCCTATGAAGTGCGCCTTCGGCGTTTCGAGCGGCAAATTCCTCGGCTTCGTTGTCAAATACCGCGGGATAGAAATTGATCCCGTCAAAATCAAAGCTATCAGAGAGTTGCCGCCACCAAAAAACTTAACGGAGCTGAAATCTCTCCAGGGAAGGCTGACCTATATAAGGCGGTTCATTTCCAACCTCGCAGGCAGGTGCGCCCCTTTCGGCAAGCTGATGAAGAAAGGGGTCCCGTTCGTATGGGACCGAGAGTGCCAAGATACCTTTAAAGAAATTAAAGAGTATCTTCGTACTCCCCCCGTCTTGGGGGCCCCGGTGAAAGGGAAGCCGCTCATCCTCTACATCGCGGCCATAGAAACGTCGCTGGGAGCGCTCCTGGCACAAATAAACGAGGAAGGCAAGGAGCAACCGCTCTATTACCTCAGCAGAATGCTGGTAGGTCCGGAGCACCGATATTCCCCAATGGAGGAAGTGTGCCTGGCATTGATATTTGCCGTCAAAAAGTTACGGCACTATCTCCTGGCCCATCAAGTCAGCCTCATCTCGAGGATAGACCCGCTAAAAGCACTCCTCACCCAACCTGTGTTGTCAGGAAGGACGGGAAAATGGGCCCTCCTCCTCATGGAGTTCGATATCACCTTCGTCCCGAGAAAAGCAATCAAAGGGCAAGGTATGGCGGATTTCCTGGCGGCGCATCCGCTCCCAGCCGGCTCTCCCCTCGAGTTCAAGCTTCCGGAAGAGAGAACGCTCTCATCCCCTCACGGGGAGGGGACCCAACAAGAAGAAGTCCCCATCCAAGAAAGTGGAAATACTCTCGCCATAGAGTTACCATATTGGGAACTCTACTTTGATGGCGCCTCCCAGGTGCTCAAGCAAACTGACGGCACCATAACTTATACCTCCGGAGCGGGCATTGTCCTGGTGACTCCACAAGGGGGAATACTGCACAACTCATGTGCACTCATGAAGCTGTTGACCAACAATCAAGCTGAATATTAAGCGCTGATCGTGGGACTTCAACTGGCTGCCGAAATGGGCATCAAATGCATAAAAGTCTACGGAGACTCGCAGCTGGTCATCTGTCAAGTGCTGGGGGATTACGACGTCCGAAAAAGGGAACTGATCCCCTATCATGCCAAAGTGATGAAGCTCCGCGAGAGATTCTACTTGTTCGAAATCGGACACGTCCCTAGAGGGCAAAACTCTCAAGCGGATGCGCTAGCCAAATTGGCGTCGGCTCTAAAGCTCCCTCCTGAAGGAGAACTGGGCATAACCGTCCGACATAGGAGGCTGATGCCCAGTGTTCTTGAGGACGACTCCGACCCAGAAAATGCAGAGGTCAACGCCCTCGAAGAAGAAGCCGGTCAAGAAGAAGACTAGCGCCAACCGATCATCCAAATAAAGAACGGTCGGCTCCCCCCAAACCGGGCTGAAAGGGTCCAGCTGCTGCGGCGGGCCGTGTCATATCAAATAATTGGGGACCAACTGTACCGACTTGTCCATGAAAAAGACAAGTCCGTCCTCCTAAGATGTCTCTCCCGCAAAGACGCCAAAATCATTATGCGCGAAGTCCATTCTGGACTGTGCGGGGCCCACCAAGCGGGAGACAAAATGAAAATCAACATCAAGCTAAAAGGCTTTTTCTGGCCAACCATGTACACAGATTGCGTCCAATACGCCCGCACGTGTCATCAATGCCAGGTCTTCAGTTCGGTGCCAAGAAAGCCGCCGAACGAATTACAGCCAACTGCCCCCACATGGCCCTTTGCCGAATGGGGAATGGATGTCGTGGGACCATTCCCACCATCATCTGGCGGCCACAAGTTTATCCTGGCAGCCACTGACTATTTCTCCCGATGGGCAAAGGCAATCCCTCTCCGGGAGGTAACCGGGGTAGCCGTTGCAAATTTGTCAAGCAACACCTGATTTACAGGTTCGGCACCCCTCATCGGATCGTATCAGATAACGGTACGCCCTTCAAAAATAAAACGATATATGCGTTGGCGGCCAAATTCCAGATAGATTGGTGGACGTCAACGGTCTACAACCCTCAAGCCAATGGTCTGGCGGAAGCCTTCAACAAGACCCTTTGCAAACTGCTTGCCAAGATAGTCGGCAACCGCAAACGTGATTGGGGGGAGAAAGTGCACGAAGCACTCTGAAAATACCGGACGGTCTACAAGACCCCTACGGGGTGTTCTCCCTTCTCTCTGGTGTACGGAGCTGAAGCCATGCCCCCCATCGAAATTGAAATGTCATCCTACAGGGTGGCCGTCCATACCGGCCTCCAGCCCGAGGAGCGACAAGAAATTGAAAGAAGGTTGGAGGAATTGTCCGACCTAAAGGGCAAAAGGTTGGAAGCATACAAACACCTCCTATCCTACCAAGCCCGCATGACTCGAGCCTACAACAAGTTAGTCAGGCCTCGTGTCTTCAAGAAATGTGACCTCATCATGGTCAAGCAAAGAGAAGTCATGGCAGGCAAATCAAGTGGCAAACTCCAACTAAACTGGCGCGGACCGTACGTGGTCACTGGAGTCTATGAAGGCGGGGGATACACGCTGGAAACACATGCCGGCGACCGCCCCTTTCCACCACTAAATGGCAAGCATCTGAAAATGTACTTTGCCCCTGAGCATGAACTCCCTGGGCTACCGCTCTCTGATCCCTTTATAGCCGAATCAGGCTAGGGTTTGGCATATGTGCCCATGTCAAAAAAGAAAAACAAGGGAAGGGACTGAAAGAAAAATAATGACGTCCCGGCTGACTTGGTCACTCCCTAAAAGGAGTGCCCAAGGGCAAAAAGCCTAAAGTCCAGTTAGAGTGAAAACTCACAAGAATGCCCCAAGCAAAAATGGATAACCCCTCAACGTCGAAGCCCATAAAAGGCACGTTGGAAAAAGGTCAAAGGGGCCAGACTTGGTGAAAACCCGAAAGGGCGCCAGGCCTGGTAAAAAAGAAAGGGGAAAGAGAAAGAGGGAAGGAAAAGAAAGAAAAATCCCCCCCCTATGAATTATGTTCTCCTTCTTGGTCAATAAACCATCTTGGTCGACCAAGTCAAAACCTTTAGCCAATAAACCCCAAAAAGGTCGGCTAAAACTCCTTGGTCAATAAACCATCCTGGTCGACCGAGTCAAACTTTTAGTCAATAAACCCCGAAAAGGTCGGCTAAAACTCCTTCTTGGTCAGCAAACCATCCTGGTCGACCAAGTCAAAACCTTCAGCCAATGAACCCTAAAAAGGTCGGCTAAAACTCCTTCTTGGTCAGCAAACCATCCTGGTCGACCAAGTCAAAACCTTCAGCCAATAAACCCCAAAAAGGTCGGCTAAAACTCCTTGGTCAGCAAACCATCCTGATCGACCAAGTCAAAACCTTCATCCAATAAACCCCGAAAAGGTCGGCTAAGCAATGCCCCCTCAGCCAGTATACCTCCATGGTAGGCTGTGCCGTCTTTGGCCCACTAATCATAATGGTGGGCTAAAGCCAAAATGGTGAATCCTCTAGTCAAGGTTCCGCAACCTCGCTTCGGACTCCAAGTTCCAAAAAAAAAAAAAAGGACTAAAACTAGAGATGTCCCGGCGGACTTGGCCACTCCCCAAAAGGGGTACCCGAGAGTAAAAAATGCCTAAAATCCAATTGAGATAAAAACCCGAAAGGGCGCCTCAGGCAAAAATGGATGACTCCTCAACGTGAAAACCCGAAAGGGCGCGTTGGAAAAAGCTAGAGGGGGCTGGCTTCTGTGAAAACCCGAAAGGGCGTAGGAGTCAGTAATGAAAAAAAAAATCAATCAAATCAAAATCAAATCATTACTTATCAAGGCATGTTTCGTGCAGCCAGTAAACAAAATGCTAGGCTATGCCCCCATTCGGCTTAGTAGGTAAACTGAAATGGTAGATCAAGCCATCCCCTTTGGCCAACAAACCTCCGTGGTCGGTCAAACCTAAACCATAGCCAGCAAACCCCAAGAAGATAGGATATCCCCTTTGACCAGCAAACCTCTGTGGTCGGTCAAACCTAAACCCTTAGCCAGCAAACCCCAAGAAGGTAGGCTATCCCCTTTGACCAGCAAACCTCCGTGGTCGGTCAAACCTAAACCCTTAGCCAGTAAACCCCAAGAAGGTAGGCTATCCCCTTTGACCAACAAACCTCCGTGGTTGGTCAAACCTAAACCCTTAGCCAGCAAACCCCAAGAAGATAGGCTATCCCCTTTGACCAACAAACCTCCGTGGTCGGTCGAACCTAAACCCATAGCCAGCAAACCCCAAGAAGGTAGGCTATCCCCTTTGACCAACAAACCTTCGTGGTCGGTCAAACCTAAACCTTAGCCAGCAAACCCCAAGAAGGTAGGCTATCCCCTTTGACCAACAAACCTCCGTGGTCGGTCAAACCTAAACCCTTAGCCAGCAAACCCCAAGAAGGTAGGCTATCCCCTTTGACCAACAAACCTCTGTGGTCGGTCAAACCTAAACCCATAGCCAGCAAACCCCAAGAAGGTAGGCTATCCCCTTTGGCCAACAAACATCCGTGGTCGGTCAAACCTAAACCCTTAGCCAGCAAACCCAAGAAGGTAGGCTATCTCCTTTGACCAACAAACCTCCGTGGTCGTTCAAACCTAAACCTCAGCAAACCCCAAGAAGGTAGGCTATCCCCTTCGACCAATAAACCTTCGTGGTCGGTCAAACCTAAACCTTAGCCAGCAAACCACAACGGTAGGCTAGATCCAAATGGCAGATCTCGTGATCAATTGCCCCAGGGTCCGGCCTCGAGCCCTAAAACAAAAAAAAAGAAAAGAAAAGAAAAGAAAAAGGGACTAAAAATAGAGATGTCCCAGCGGACTTATCATCCTCCAAAAAAGGGATGTTCAAGGGCAAAAAGGCCTCAAACCCGGCTGAGGTGAAAACCTGAAAGGGCGCCTCAGGCAAAAATGGGTAACCCCTCAGTGTGAAAACCCGAAAGGGCGCACCGGAAAAAGCTAGAGGGGGGCCATCCCCGGTGAAAATCCGAAAGGGCGCTTGGGATGGTAATGTAAAAAAAAAAATGAAAAGAAAATGAATAAAAAAATAAAAAAATGCAATGAAACCAACCCCTTTGAGGGGAAGGAAGTGTCGCTCGAACTAACGGGTCACACCCGTCGAACGACTTGAAGTATGAAGCGGTTGTTGAGCCAAGCCCAAATAGGCCAGCCCCAGCACCCGAAATGTTGCACCAGATCTGGAAGAATGCCAGAAATGCGGCGTCCAAAGGGAGGGATCCCAAACAAAGCCCTCGAAAGATCACCCGGACGCAGACGAAGGTTGCAATGATGTCAAAGAAAGGCATTGGCAGTAACCTGAAGTTTGTCATTCCTTAAATACAAGGTGCCCGAGACAAGCCCTCGGGGTAGCTGATGAAATACATACATCAACTAAAAGCAAAAAGGGAGAAGAGGAACTATGAAGCCCCCCTCTCACGAAGAAGCATGGGGTCCTCCCCGGAGATCCGCCAAACTGGCCTGAAGAGCCGACAGCCTGGCCTGGGAGTCCGCGAACTCCTGTTCCAAGGCGGTCGCCGCTGCCTCGGCCTCCGCCGCCCCCTCGGTCAGCGCCCAGTAGGCGGCCTGACGATCGGCAAGATGCTTCGAGGCCTCCTCAATCGTCCGCTGGATCCTAATAATATCAGCATGGCATTGGGCGCAACCGGCTCTCAAGGTCTCGACGCGGCTAACCACGCCCCCTCCCTGCGATCGAAGAGCCTCAAACCTCTGCTCTGCTAGAGCGATCTCTGCTGAGAGCTCCTGGATCTTGAGGCGGGTCGCCTCCTGGCATCGCTGCTTCACCTCGTCCCAAACGGCGTCGACGGCAGCCATCCAGGGGTCTCGTGGGTAGCCCATCAAGTGATAGGCGAGGGTATTCCTATAAAGGAACCCCCGCACCCTCTCAAGGCATGGGGGGCTGCTCTCCTTCATGGCAGACCGCGTAAGCCCCATCAGGGTCTCCAGTACGCCGCCGTTGTCCGCCATCTGGATGCTTTGGGGCTCACTCGGCCAAAGAACGCCGTGGCTCGGGAAAGGGGCAAGCCCTACAGGTGATGCTGCGGCAAAAGGTGGTTGTGGCATATTGCCGCCAGCGGCTGTCAGAAAGTAAATGAATGTCAGCACGGCGCAGGGACAACGGGGCTATAACAAAGGAAAAGGAAGGAAGAGAAAGGTTAAGGGAAGTACCTGTCAAAGGCTCGCTGGGCCCCGAAAGAAGTGGAGCCGTCATGACGCCGCAAGGGGCATCCTCCCCCCGGGCCTGGGCCGCGACCGGAGGAAAGACGGCCACTGAAGGACCCATCTCCATCATTTCCGCCACGATCTCGGCGCCACCTGCAAAATGGATGAGCACAAGCGTTAAGCGAGATGTTCCCCTCCGTCCCGGCGAAAACTAGGGCGAGCAATAAAAAGAAGTCCACCCTTGGGCAAAAGTCCGTACCATCGTCTTCCCCAACTGTCCTCTCTAGAACTTCACCTTCCTCCAGCGGGGACCTGACGGGAAGCACAGCTGGGGAGGTGACCGTCACTGAAAGAGGAAGATGAAGTCACTTATCGCCTCCTCAGAAAGAAAAGGGAAGAGATGCAAAGGCGGTGCGACAACTAAAAGGAGGAACCAAGGGGTACTTACTGGTGCAATGCAAGGCCCGCGGCAAAGTTCCTCCCTCGAGCAACCCCGGGGCAAAGTCCGAAAAACTAGGCAGCTCACCCTCGGGCCCAGGGACTAACAAACTATGGATCTCCTGAAGTGAGGGTATCGACACAGCCCGATGCACCGTGTCTCCGCCAGCGGAAGCCTCCCCCGGCACGTACCCTGAGGAAGGAGACGAAGCGGTCAGGTGATCAAGCCCATGGCTATAACAACGAGCCCAGGGCAAAGAAGACAAAGGCGCATATATATATATATATATATATATATATATATATATGTGTGTGTATATATGCACGCAGGCAGGCTACCCACCCGGCTCAGACGGAGACGCCTGTGGGAGTCCCGTCATGTCTGGAGACGGCGTCCCATCAAATGTAGGATTATAATCATCCTCGGCGGGAGGGGCAAGGTCCGCACGCGGGGTTGCCCCAGCCACCTCTTTGCTCCCTGGAGTTTGCGAAGCTGCAAGAAAAAGGAAAGCATAGTGAGTACCCCGATCAGGAGGGAAGGGAAAGAGGGGACGAAAACACCCCGGCCGGCGGACCAAAAAAGCTAGGCTTACCTCCTCCGACCGAAGCTGAAGGCTTGGGGGTTCTCCCCCGAGCGCCCGGCTGCGAGGAACCAACTTCCCTGCTCGCACGTCGCTTCCGACTGCGTGAAGTGTCGGGCTTCGACATTGCCGCCAGAGGAATAAAACTCTCTGTTCAATCCAAAAGTAAGGAGAGTCCAATCAATAAAAAAAAAGAGAGAGAGAAAAGAAGAAAAGAACAAACAAACAACAACAACAATGAACAACGTACCGGTTGGCGCCTGAGAAAAGGGTGGTGGAAGCACCACCTGATCGAAGGGGACCTTCACAACCTTCCCTGCCTCAGCAATAGCATCCCAGAAATGCTGCAAGGTGGTCCCGTTCTTGATCCAGCTGATAAACTCCCTCGGGCCGACGCCAGCAATCGAATGGCAAAGATGTTGCTCCCAAGCTCTCGACACGTCATGAGGAATAAAGGCAGAAAGTGCCGTGTCTACTTGGTACCCACAGTCTAGTAAGAAGTGGCGCCACCAAAAGTAGACAAGGGGAGGCTCTCCGCCGCCCCAAGAAGTCGCCGAACTGCCCTCGAGACGCACCAAGGGCTCCAAAGCCCCTAGGCGAGCTTTGCGTTCCATGGGGTCGGTGACCTGCGCCCTCGCGCGGCGGTGGCCCACAGTCGAGACCTTTCCAACACGCTTCGGGAACTCCCGCCGGAGGAACTTCGACGCGATCGAAGAGATGGAGGCACCCGCTTGGGACAAGTTGGCGCCCTCCACTGCCTTCACCACATCGGCGCTTATTATGCCGGGTCCACCACCGGGCATACAATATATCCACGCGACCATCTCGCCGCTGCTTGGGGATGAAGAACTCCTGAGACGGGTCGCGTCTGATGAAGAAACACCACCAGCTGGAGGCTACAAGATGTCGGTCCAGGGCCCTGTACGTCCTGTCGGGGAGTGCAAAATCAGCATTCGGAGGTACGGCCTGGTCATACCCGAAGTTGCGCGCGAAGCGGTGTGGGAAATACGGCTCCATAAATAAAGACCCCCCTTTGCGGAAGAGCAGAACGTTGGGGCGAATGCAGCAGAGCCACTCCTTGCGGAAGGATGCGCTCGACGCGGAGCTATGAGGGAGGTGATAAATTCGCCCTCCCCTACTCTCCTCGGCATAAGGGCGGGAGTCGCGTGAGCAGCAAGCAAGGTCAAGTCCCGACTGCCCCGCCGATGGCACAAAGGAAAGCCGTCAGCGCGCCTCGCTTAATTGTTGTTGGTGTACCTGTTCCGGACGGTTCCGAAACATAAAGAGGAGCGGCATTGAGGGATTCTCTAGGCTAATGTTGTGGCATAGCTCAGGCAAGAGAAGACCAGCCCAGGGGCTCAAATAGTGCGTCGGTAGGACGATACTTCTATCGCGAGGAGAAGGGCTCGCTGTCAAATCCCCCAAGCCATGGAAAATATTGGCCAACATCGCCGGAGCCAGAGCGAGCTGCACACCACCAGCCAAAGAACAAGCCGAATAGATAACCTCCGGTCTGATGTTTCCCTCCTCCCCAAATGGGAGGACGAAGGTACTCAACCAGTACGCCAGGTACGCTGCCAAATAAGTCCGATCTGGAAGCTGCCTCGGATTCCAGCCACTACCCCGAGGCGCGTAGAGATATTTCACGTTGTCCTCCAAGCTGACTGACAGCTGCAAATAGTCCGCTAGGTCGTAGCTGTCACTGGCGAACTCCTTGTGAAAGCAGAAAGGCCCGTTGTAGAAGAAGCGGAGCCAAGCATCACAGCTCACCCTCACCGTCCCTTTGGAAGCACTGGGACATTCACCTTTACCACACCGGGCCAAATCCCGCCAGACTTTCATCAGATAACGAAAGCTGTGGGACAGAACGTAGGAACCGGAGCCGGTGGACTGGTCCTGAAGGAGGTCATTCAAGCACACCTCCTCATAAAACTGGCCAGAGATCGGGAGACCAGAGACTCTGTGTAAAGCCCAAAGATCGAGGCACGTCTCCCCGTCCGCTACGCCGAAGATATTGAACCTCCGGTTGAACCGCTCTACCAAGGCCTGCAGAAGCCCGGAATGGCACGGATAGCTGTAAAGAGCGGCGACAACAGCATGAAGAAGGCCAACCTGATCCAGCAGCTTGTGGTAGTGATAAAGAACGCCCATCAACCACTCCGTTGCGCCAAAGCGGAAGCGGTGCGACGGAATGACGGACCACCGATCATACCAGCCAGCGGCCTCCTTACTCAAGATCCGGTCCAAGAAACACGACCGGTCATAGCCCTCCGACACGAACTCGGAGCCAGAAGGTAGCAGGATACGCCCGGTAAAGGTAGGACCGGTCTTGGGCAGTCCCTGCACTTCCCATAAGCCTTGTGCAAGCATTAGCTCCTTGACCCGGTCAACGGGTTCCGAGCTAAAAAGCCCCAATTGGCCCGCCTCTCGGAAATGCGCCTGGGCGGTGTAGTCGATGGGAAAGCTGGGGTAGTGAAAGCCGCAAATCCCCATCATGCTGTCGCGGCCGGCCAGAATGGCCCGCTCCAGCTGAACTCGCTCGGACATAAGAAGCCCGTCGGGGCCCTCCCAGTTGGCCGGGACAAAGCCCTGGATAAAGGGGAACAAATGCTCGTCCAGCGGAAAGTGCCCAGGGTAATTGCCTCCTTTCTGGTAGCGGTACCCCCACTCAGTCCGGTCCACCCGGCGCATGTCCACTGCACCCTCAAGTGGCGACGACTCCTCCAAAGGCCCGAGAGCGCATACTTTGACGCCCTTGTCGAGTCGCTCCAGATCTTCCTCCCTCAACGAAGAAAGGGTGAAGTACGGCATCAGATCATCCGTCCGCTGGACATCGTCCTCCGAACGGCGTGATGCTCGGCTACTCTCCCCACGATGTTTAGTAGAGCGAGGCATCGTCAACCCTGCCAAACAAATTGTTCAACCGTCAGGTGAAAGAACATTGCAACAAGGCAGAGGAAAGCAAATGCAAAAGAAAAGAGTGCATTTCAAAGGGGCCACGGGATATCCGCCGTCGCCTACGTCTCCGACAGATATCCCGTGGGGGGCATTCGTTGAACCCGAAAATATCGGGGGCTTAAACAAGCCCCGGCCGACCAATACGCCCTAGAGGAACCCGGAACGACCTAAGTTGCGCGTTCGGGATATAGCGTCCGAAGCCCCACGGGGACGAAGCAGGGCGTACCTCGGTTAGTGAAAATCTGGTGACCGAACCTTCGTTCAAGACCGCGCACGAGCCCAACGCGTCGAGGACGATCAAATGCACGTGCCCCTAAAAAACGGGGTCGAACGCACGTGGGATGGCCGAAGACGCACGGGCGGTGCACGTATGCACGTGCGCGGCACGGCCGTCAACCAACAAACTAGGAAACAGGAGGCCCACAGAGCTCTCTCCCGAAAGAAGCGGAGGGAATGGCCAAGAAGGTGGAGGCCCACCCCTATTTATAGGGGGGCCAGGCGGTGGCACCCCCGCCGGTCACCCCCGCCGGTCCGCGGGGATGCACCCCCGCCGGTTCGGGAGGGGGCCGCACCCCAGCCGGTCCGGACGGGGGGCCGCACCCCTGCCAATCCAGGCGGGGTGTGCCCCCCCCCCCCCGCGGGTTCGGGGATGCACCCCCGCCAGTCCGGTCCAGGGCACACCCCCGCCAGTCCGGTCCAGGGGCACACTCCCGCCAATCCGGTCCAGGGGCACACCCCCGCCAGTCCGGTCCAGGGGCACACCCCCGCCGGTCGCTGCCTCTCTGCCGCGCTGCTTCGACGCTCGTGCTGCCTCGTTGCCTGTGCCGCGCACCCCCCGCCGGGTCGCGTACCTCCGCCGGTTCGACACGCCAAAATCCTATAAATAGGGGGCCATACCCCCATTGCAAAAAGGACCCCGGTGTTCTGCGCGGATAGGCCTACACGCTTGCAACCGGATCCGGCGAACAGAAGCCTACGTGTGAGAGCTTGTTAAAGGCCGCACGCGCACAGCCTTAGGGAGAGGTCTTTGGCAGTCCGTGGTGCTCAGCTCTGCGCTCGCCCGCATAGAGACGCCACAGGTTGTTACATGACCTCCATTGGCTATGTTTAAGTCCTCCGGTGTCATAAAACGACACACGTAGAGGCACATGTTTAAGTCCTCCGGTGTCATAAAACGACACACGTAGAGGCACATGTTTAAGTCCTCTGGTGTCATAAAACGACACACGTAGAGGCACATGCTTAAGTCCTCCGGTGTCATAAAACGACACATGTAGAGGCACATGTTTAAGTCCTCCGGTGTCATAAAACGACACACGTAGAGGCACATGTTTAAGTCCTCCGGTGTCATAAAACGACATACGTAGAGGCATGTTGTCCGATGGCGACACAAACACCCCATTGGTAACACAAATGTATTCATTACCATGTAAACGCCCAACGGAGGCACAAACACCCCGTTGCGAGCATAAATGTAAACGGTACAAATGTATGCTTGAATAAATTGTGGAAATTTATTTATCATCTGTTATCTGTTAAATTTCGGCATATGGTCTTTTAACAAACATTACGCATCTGAAGGTATTCGAGTGTCATACTCGATGTAAATGAAACATCGACTTCGGTCGGTGGGGAACGGTCCAGTACACGACCACTCCAATCGCCTTGAAAACGCGAGCGCACGCGGAAAAATAAATAAATGAAATGAAATTCGAGGGTATCAGGGTTCGCATCCAATACCCCTCATAAAATAAATCTCTTTGTCTGTTTCCCGTAAACAGTCTGGCACGCCCGCAAGAAAGCGAAAAAGAACAATGAACAGGAACCCTCCGGGGCGAAGTTCATTTCGAAAATCAAAAGTAGAGAAACATTCCGCGTTCCAATAGGGGGCTATCGACTGGCGGAGGTTCCTTCCGTCTCTTACATAGGCGGCTTCTTCTTCGGAATCTTTGGCCTCATCCCTGGCCTTCTGATCCAAAGAAGACCTCTCTTCATCGAGCTCGCATTCCAACCTGGCGATCTTCTCCTTCCTGGCGACCGTTTTCAATCCCCGAGTCTTCCAGCGCTTGCCCACTTCGGCGGCCTGGAAGTCATGCTCGTTGGCATCGCTGGTCAAGGAGTATATGTCACTCTCCAAAGCCTGGATCCGCTGATCATAAGGAGCCCAGGTCATACCGACGTGACGGCGATATACTTCGCTCCAAGTGTCTTCAACAAATTTCATTCAGCAATCTTGGGGGACTCCCATGTTAAAGGCAGATGCAGTATGCTTCTTCAAAGCCTGCCTGACAACCTCAATGGGCGGTGGGTTCTCTGACCCCACCAATACTCTTATTCTGCCAACAAGGAAATCCCAACAACCATCATCATCAAAGCATGGGGACAGTTAATCCCTCGTGGGCCACTTTATACCATGCCCAGAAGAAGCGCCAATTTCCAACGGTGGAGACCCACTTTCGTCAAGAGATGGCGTGACATCTATCAAGAATATCAATGGGCAGCGGGAAGAAACAATCAGCAGAAAGAAACCAAGTAAAGCCCCAAACAGAAGATATGAAGCTCAGCATATTTCACCTGGAAAAGGATCCTTGCCCCCCACCTCCACCTCAGGATTTAAGGGCTGAACTAAATTCAGCGGCTCAGGATAAAATCCTTGAGACGAAGAGGGAAAATTGGGTGCATACAGATTAAACTGCTCTCCGCCAGATGGCAAGGCAGGCGGCTCGAAATTGTAATTCGGTTGCTGAAAATCCCCACCGCCACCTGCAGCACCGTCTACTTGAAATACAGAATAAGCCTGAGACTCTAAAAATGGGCTTCCGGTAGTTCCCCAAGGCTGAAAGGGGAAAACTGGCTGTAGGAACATAATATGGATCCACTATCCCCCAGGAGAAAAGCTGATCACAGAAGATCTGGCCACCTGAATACAAGAAAGGAAAATCAACATGAAAAATTATGAAAGGAAACAGCATCATTAAAGACTGTATATGAGCTCAGTAAAGAAAGCCACCTGCAGGAATTGATTCCATAGCAGAATTTTCTCTGACAGGCATCGAGATATAAGCCTCGACAGGAATAAAGGAATATTATTCCATCGTGACTCCCAGCTCAGCAAAGGTAGAAGCACTATTGTCGCCGTCCGTCACCTCTATCTCAGGAAATGGATGGTTAGGTGACGGCTCATTACCATCAACCTCCGATGTGGGATCAACAACCGCTCGTGAAGGACTCCCATCGTCCCATTCGTAAAGGAGAGAAGAACCTCCAGGTAAGAAAGCATGGTCGCCCGAAGCAATCGAATCGACACTTCCCTTATCTGTCTCATTATCTGAGGTGGGATGGTCAAAAAAAAAGGGGGAGAAAGAATAAGTGATAAAAAAATTTATGAATGACAACGATGAGAGAAGAAAAGAAAAGAAGCAAAAAGAAAAAATTGTCACCAGATGAGGTGTAGTCCACCACCTAGCTCTTGCCAGCCCTCCTGTGTCTGGAAGGAGAGGGAATATCCAAATAAGCTTCACCTGTCCTGCCTCTAACAATTTTCGGAGCAGGGATGGCTGAGAATTTTAAACAGATTTGTGCAAAAAAAAAAGCATAAGAAAAAGAAAAAGAAGAAAAGATAGCGACTCCACATATCTCCTCAAAGGAAAAAGGAGTCGTCCTTACTGAAGAAAAACCAGAAAGCAAATAAGCCACTCCTGTCAAGCAATTCAAGTACAAAGCTGCCGTTGAGCAGAGCCAAGAAGGTCAGCCTCGGTAGCAGAATTCCAAACCTAATCTCAGATAAATCCAGGAAGGCAGGATTCAAAAAAAAGGAGGAAAAGCCAAATCAAATCTCGAGAAAAGCCAGAAAGACAAGTCTTAAGAGAAAGATATCAAATTAGGTCGAAGAAGAAAACCAAAAGGGACAAGCTTTTTCGACCAAATGTTAAAGCAAGCCGTTGAGTAAAGCCAAGAGGTCACCCTCAGCAATAGAATCTCTCATTGAAACCTGGGTAAAACCAGGAAGGCAAGAGTTGGGAAAAAGATGTCAAATCCAATCCAAGCATATGCCAAAAAGGCAAATCCCAGGAAGGGAATATCGAGTTCAACTCTGAATCAAGTCAGAATGTCAAGCCTCGAGAGAATTTCAAATCAAGCCATTGAATAGAATCTGAAGGACAAGTTCCAGTTATCAAACTTCCAACCCAACTCCGAGTAAGGTCGGAAGCGCAAGTCTAGGAGAAGGAATGTCAAAATCAGATTAAAGAGCAAAGTCAAAAAGACGAGTCTCACCAATCGAATCCTCAATCAAATCAAGTCCATAACAATGCCAGAAAGGCAGGTCAAAAAAAAATCCCTGAGGTGAAGTCAGAAAGACAAGACCCAGGCAAAGAAAGTCGATATTAGTTCTGAAGTAAATCCAAGAAGTGGAGCTGATGACTCGACAAAGTCGATCGTTGCCCGAGGTTGTTGGCTTCACAGTGCAAGTACTGAAGCGTGTCAACTATGGCTACAACTTTCTGATTCAAATTTCTTATCAAGCCATGAAGATCAAAAGCAGAACACGAAGAATGCACGGGACGTCCTCCTCCGCCTTCGACTTCGGCGCACTTCCCGTGGGGGGCATTTGTTGACATGAAAAAATTATGCCAATTCCCCATTCCCAGATATCCCCTTCTCCTCCCCCTCAACCGATGGGACTTCCATCGGTTAAGGGGCTCTTCCCCCTCAACCGATGGGGGTACCATCGGTTAAGGGGGTTCTCCCCCTCAACCAATGGGACTTCCATCGGTAAAAGGGTCCTCCCCCCTCAACCGATGGGACTTCCATCGGTTGAGAGGATTCTCCCCCTCAACCGATGGGGGTACCATCGGTTAAGGGGGATATCCTCTTTAACCGATGGGACTCTCATCGGTTAAAGGAGATTTCCCCTTTAACTGATGAGACTCTCATCGGTTAGAGGGGGGGCCCTACCCACTACGCATGTAAGGGGGGCCTTCCCCTATAAAAGGCCCCCCACTCCCCCCATTTTGAGAGGCCGGCGGCTGCTATATGCTACAGCCCTCTCCCCCTTAGCAAAGTGTTGTCCCCCTGTCCCACAAAAATCCCAGAAAAATAGAGAAGTTCTTCCTCCTTCTCCCAAGGGCTGATCCCCTGCTCCCTAAGTCCCCCTTGCTTGGTGTGTGAAGGTACCGGCTCCTTCCCCCGTGCGGTGCAAAGCGTGGATCACTCAATAACCGGGAGATCGTCTTCATACGCCATCGGCCTCCCCTCTATCCCCCTCCATGGACGGCTTCTAAAGATCATAGCGCGGTCCTCGCCCCCACATCGAGCAAGACTCTATGGGGGAGATATCTTTCAGGGTTTAAATACCATCCATATTAAGCAGGACTCTATGGATATACGGTATTTAAATACCTTTGTACTCGTGCTCTAAATGCCTCCATATTGAGCAAGACACTATGGATTTGAGCATTTAGATGCATATGATCTCCCCGCTCGTCGAGCAGGACTTCGGGATAGTGGATTTTTATGCTTATATGTATATGTTTCTTAGAGGAGACTCTGCCCAAGTAGAGATTCTGCCCGACAACATATGTGTATAATCGCAAATTTGTATTCATATGAATATGTTTCTTGAAGGAAACTCTGCCCAAGCGGAGATACCTTTCTTGGAGGAAACTCTGTTCAAGGAGAGATACCGCCCAAGAACATATCCATAGAATCGCAAATTTATGTTTACACATATATGTTTCTTAGGAGAAACTCTGCCTAAGTAGATACTCCGCTCAAAAACATATCCATATAATTACAAAATCGTGTTTATATATATATGTTTCTTAGAGGAGACTCTGCCCAGGCAGAGATTCTGCCCAAGAACATATTCGTATGACCATAAATTTGTATTCGTATGAATATATTTCTTGAAGGAAACTCTGTCCAAACAGAGATACCTTTCTTGACGGAAACTCTGTTTAAACAGAGATACCGCTCGAGAGTATATTCATGGAATTGCAAATTTGTGCTTATACACATATGTTTCTTAAGGGAAACTCTGTTCAAGCAAAGGTTCTGCCCAAGAGCATATTCATATAATCACCAATTCATATATATGTTTTCTTGAGAACACTCTAACCAAATGGAGGTTCTGCTCGAAAATATACTCATATGTTTACAACTATGTGCCTACGTGTATATATTTCCTAAAAGAAAACTCTGCCTAAGCGGAAATTCTGCCGAAAACACGTCCATATACTCAAAGGCATTGTGCCTATATGTATACATTTCTAAAGAAAAACCTCTGCTCAAGCAGAAACTGACAGAAATATATCCATATACTCACAAAGAAGTTGTACCCATATGGGTAATTTCTCGGGAAGAAATCCCGTTTTGACAAAGGGCTTCATGAAAATATATCCATATGTCCAAGAATCATGCTCATACGAATAAAAAAAGAAGAGAAGGAGCTCCGTCTAAACAGAGATTCTGTCAATATATATATATATATATCATAAAAAAAAACCTTGCCATCCATAACCAAAGTCATGCTATAAATGTGCCCAGCAACTCTGCCAATGCGGAAGTGCTGCCCAAGTTCACGATATGCCCAAAACTCAGAACTAATCTGTGGGCGCATACCCGTCCCAAGCAAATTTTCAAAACAAACAACATAATTTAAGTCCCAAATAGACTTACGGGTAAACACCCGATCTCTTCTAAAAAAAATCATGTTTCAAACCCGAAGAAAAGGGATAATCATACCATTTTCAAGGTGATACATTCAAGTTCGAATATCTCAAAGGAATGAGTTGTATCTTTTAAACAAAAAAGGCAAAATGGGAGAAACATCATATTGGGACTTTCTAAAAGTATGTATTTTCTCATCCTTGCTATGAATGGTATTCGGGTTAAAACTGGTGTTAAAAAAATACCAAGGGCTTTTAACTCGATGTAAATGTAACATTGATTCCGATCGATGGAGACAGATGTCCAGCACATGCTACCTCTAATCGCTTGATGATTTAAAAGACACGGAATCAAAGAAGTTCAGATTGAAAACTGTGCACTCGTCCGTTCCACGGACACCAAAATTCCTTCTCCGCATTGCGCGGACTCTTTCTTCTATCTGCTAGACAGGCTGGCACGCCCCGCAATACAAAAATCAAAGCATGCAAAACGAATGAACAAAAATGAATGAATAAAAATGAAAGAGAGAAAGAAGGAAAGAAAAGGAAGGAAAATTTTCCCGTGTCCACAACTGGCACGCCCAGTGGGACCTCTTCTCACCATTCATAGTAAAAAGGATGAGACACACATATTTTTCATGAAAGTCCTAATACTGATGTTTTCCCTTGAAGGTACTCACAAACAAAAAGGCAAACCACAAATTGTTGGAGATGGCCGTCACTTATGGACCGCTCGTCGTCAACAACCACGCCAAGTTCGGCTACCTGGCGGCTCCAATCATGTTCGGGGATTTCCTTGCAGTCGTTGGATCCCCTTACTTCCTAGGGGTAGTTCCAGCCCATCAGGAGGAGGATGCTGTCCTAAGATCTTCCTCCCAAAAACCAACAAGGAAGATTGGCAAGATCCGTGCCAATACCAAAGTTCGTCCTGCTATTATCAACAGGGGCACCCAAATGCCCATGAAAAATGATGCTGCCAAAGGGGGCAAACCCCACTCAACTCAAGTTCGGACCTACTCGGTCCACATGATTTCATCCACTATTGTAGCTCCCGTCTCCTCACAACGGGGGCAATATAAACATCACAAAAGAAAAAGGTTGTCTACTGCCACCTCCAGATCCGGCAAATCCATTATGATCGGAAACCTGCGAGTACGGCTTGACGGAACTCCACCTATCACCCCTCGTGATAGGCATGTTCCAAATATTCCAACCTCGAACCGCTTCTCAGCTCCACGGTGGTTCCGAGGAAAACATGAAGACTCCATGGTAGAAGCCGATGTCAAGCAAAAGACACGGCGTTTTGCCAAGCTTAAACAAATATGGGTTCCCAAAAAGGAAGCCCAGAAGCTCAAGAAAGATCAAGGAAGTGCATCAAAGGTGGCTCAAAGAAAAAGCAATATCAAAAATACTTCTTTTCAACATGCTGGATCTGAACACCCCAGAGGATGGAAAAGAAAAGGGGTGTACAGAAAATCAAACTATATTCCACAAGGCTCGGAGAATATCCGGGTAGACAAAGAGATTACAACTCAACAATCTAAAGCTCGCATATCGGTTTTTGACCGCATATCGCGAACCCCAGTATTTGACAAGCTGAGGGCAATTCCCAGCACCAGTACCCGTCCGTCAAAAAGACGACGTGTTACGTGGGCAGCTCAGGAAAAACCCAAGCTTATAATATTCTCATGCTATGCCACCGGAAGGGACTCTGGCGAACTGGCGGAACAAATTGCGGAAGCAACCCCCAATGTTCCTACGGAGCTCATCCACCCCAATACTAGACAATTCGCCAGAAGAACCCGCCAACTTGGGGGGCAAGCTGGCACATTCAGTCAAGCCCTTCCTCCGATTGGCGCTCAGCAAGAGGGAACCCAAATTCCCCTCTTCGAAGAGACAAATATTCAACTTGAAGAAGGTGGACCCTCTGCCTCTACTATTCACCCCGTCATCGACTTGTCAATAAAAGACAGTTTCCAAGCAATGTCGAATGACGATAAATATGAAGTCATCCAACAGTGGCGGTCTGAAATGACCTCACTCGTCAATGAAATGAGGCGATTGGCGACTTCAAGCCATCGGCAATCTATAGAGCCGGTCTCTACTCAGCATCAACAACAAAACCAGCATCCGGATGGATTCGCTTCGGCAAATAATCCGGCTATTTCTTCAAGTGGTTTTCTTCCTCAAGCTACGGGTCAGGATATCAATGACCCGTCCAATATTATGCCTCCTCAAACGGAAGCACTGCAAAATATTGCTATACAAAGGCATGAAATAAAAAAGATCGTTGAGATATGTTCGCCCAGCAGGGCGAAGGCATTCAAGCTACGGGCTTATATTCTGTTCCATTTCCTATACATCATCAAGTCAAGAAGCTGCCGGAAGCATGTCCCAAAGTCCCAAAGTTGCCTAAGTATGATGGGCACGGGGTACCGCGGGAGCATGTCGCACACTATACTATCGCCATGGGTGATCTCGCCTGTGACGAATCATATCTCCTCAGATATTTCGCAACCTCTTTAACCGGGGTTGCGTTCCAATGGTATTCAAAACTCAAGTCCGGCTCAGTGGCTGATTGGGCCAATATGCAAAACAAATTCTATGACCGTTTTCAAATGGCTGAAAGGAAAGTCTCCCTTGCCGAGTTGTGCTCCCTTAAACAAAAGAAAGGGGAATCGGCAATCGACTTTATCCAAAGATGGAGAGAGGTTAGCATGAAATGCGACAACCCTCCCGTCCAAGAAGATACCGTAACCATCTGTCGAAGAGGCCTCACCACAGCAATCAATGAGAAACTCTGGGGGCAAATATCAAGAGTTTCGACCAATTAAACACCACTGTAGCAGAAATTGAGATGTTCCTAGCCGAGCAAACGGCACTTGCATCTCATAAGGGTAAGCTCCCTAAAGAGCGTAACCCACCGGCGAAAGAGGTTAATGTTGTCAACTTCTTGCCTGACAATGAAGCAAAGGGGGCAGCAATCCCTACTACCCCAAAGAAGAAAGCAGAGCCAAAAGTGCCCCCGCCAACATTGGCCGAGCATATGAAGGCTCCCTATTCTTTCAAAAAGGAGCATACCAAAAAGCTCTTTGATCTCTGCCTCGACAATCAATTGATATCACTGCCGGTACCAAAGAAGCCTGCAGATATCAGCAAAATCAATCAACCTAATTATTGCCCATATCACCGTATGGTGGGGCATGCAATCGAAGATTGTTATGTCTTCAAGAATGAGGCTCAAAAGATGATTCAAGATGGTCTCATATCTATGCAAAATGGTCTGGTCGACCCTCCCCAGCCCCATGCTTGGGATTGGCCAGAGCAGTCTGTCAATGTTATACATACGGCGGAACCCGCCGCAAGCTCAAATAATCTTGAGGCCGGTCCCCCCTGTAACCCGCCTCAAGATGCTTCTGCAGCTCACTCTCCGCCAAGATCCAGGCACCGAGGCACTAGGAGAGCGATGCGAAGAGTTCAAAGACAACTCCAGCAACTACAACAAGGCCAACAAGAGTTGCGCCAAATCATACAAAGTATGGAGAGGCGCTAGGATGTTCCAATTTAGGGACCCTATTTTCCACAAGCTGCTTTTACTTATCCACAAACATATCCGGAGCTGCCTCTCATATAGCCATTTGCGGATTCCGTCGGATGGTTGACAGAGGATTCTCCAAATCCAGTCGAGCCGAAAAGGTTATATTCTTTCCCTCGACATGAAACATTATCTCTCTTTCGGCTATGTATGCGATCTGGCTGGATGGAATTTCGTGCTCCAGCAGAAATGCTATCAAATTACTGCCCCTATCATCAAGTGATGGGCCATGATATTGAGAATTGCATAAAATTCAAAGATGAGGTGGAAGAAATGATCCAGCAAGGGCTAATCAATATGGGTGAGCTCTTGATTAATCTTCTACAACCTCATATCCAGCCACCGCCAAGTGAGTCAGCTGACCCCAGATCTCACTCGGTCAATGTCATCAATGCATCATCTTCTGGGTTTCCTGAGCCAGAAGGGCAGCCGCCTATGCCGCATCCATATTTATCCAGCCGATGGTATGATAACTGGCATCCTCTACATCAACGTTCATTCGCTCTGAAAGATACCAAACTCATATTTGAGAAACTCAAGGCGCGAGAGCTGATAAGGGTGCATAAACCTGCACCTTGTGTCTCTGAAAAAGAAAAACAATCGCCTGCCTACTGCGAATATCATGCCAGAGCCATACATCCTACCAAAGATTGTCCGGATCTCCATGACTGGATCGAAACAAAAATTCGAGAAGGAGTAATTGATCAGGAGGGAAATCTCTTGACCCCCTCACCACAAGTGTATGATCCAAGTCCAGAGTTCCAAGCACAATATCAAGATATATGTGAATACTATCATCATCAGCTGGGCTATGGACGACATAGAAGCAAAGCTGATATCGAACAATTCAGGATGGGTCTCTTCGATATAGAAATGGAATATCAGAAGAAACTGCGGCGAAGCTAATCTCGCTGCAAGCTGAGGAGTTCATAGGTGATTACTACCAACTCCCGTCTGAAATTGTTGAAGAAGCAATTGATTCAACTTTCCAGACACAGCACTCACAAGCTGAATAGGTCAATGTGGGCCCTCGAAAATCAAAAGGAGTCTCCCCAAGCCATCTCTGGAGCAAGAGGTGATAAACTCATTAGAAGCTCTACAAATGAAAAATAGAGAGAAAAATAGAAAAAGAAATGAAAAAAGAAAGATGAAAAAACAAATGGAGCGTACTGCGGCAGCAGAGGCTCCTCAGCAGCTATTGGCTGTTCAAAGACTCCAACAGCTAATTGATGAGCTGGACGAATAGATATCTCCCCATCCTTCTGATAAACCCACGCTCGATCAATACATCCCATGGGATGAGATCGAGCGAAAGAGACGGCTCCGGGATTGGCTACTCCAAGTCCAACAAGAAGCACTACAAGAGGAGCAGTCCCCTCCCTCACCAAGCCTGAGTCTCTTTAATGAAGATGCAGAAATTACTATGGAGCAGTTGGACTCTATGTTTGGCTCCTTCTCTTGCTACATGGTGTTCATCCCTCCTCTAAAAGAATTGTAAATCTCCATAAATGATACTACTGCACAAGATGGAGATAGACCAACGACGCTCGTATACCAGCGTCGGCCTGCAGGTAATCCAAATCGCCATGCTGAAAAAGGTCGTGGTAGGCGCCAAAAAGCGGCATCCACTACTACCAAGAAGCCAGATATCACAAATCCAAATAAAGTCATACTCTTCCATGGCGAAGAATCAAAGCCTCTGCCTAAAGTTCAAATTCAGGCAGATTCTTATGTCTTCGACCCTTCAGATGAAGAAGAGGGGTTGCCTGATACAGCCTCCCAGCCACAAGATAGGAACCAAAGTCCATACGCTTCATCAAATGAGCCGGAC